>NW_020769375.1:5287465-5354564 GCF_900518735.1 Pseudonaja textilis | reverse complement strand
CTATTCTATTCTATTCTATTCTATTCTATTCTATTCTATTCTATTCTTGTAACTGTAGTCTCATTCTAAAGAAAATGGTCATTCTTATATCAAGGCAGTCTGTGTAACCTTACCCTGTCATTGTCAGAGTCCTCAGACAGTTAATGAATTCCTGCATTAATTAATCAGTAGGTTTGCTTTGTTAAGGATGACTTAACAAAGGAAAATTCAAGAGCAGGATCAAGAAAATTGCTATTAAAGTATCTAAAATGACAATTCAGTTTCTATATTTTTTGCATGAATACAAAAGACTGTGTGTTAAGTTATACCATTGGCATAGCAAAAATTTAAACAATCAGAATAAAGAACAAAAATGAGATTTTGAAAAATAAATCTTAAGGACAGGATTTTGAAATGAAGGACTGTCCTTTATAATAAAGGAAGCATATTGACTGTAACTATCAATAAAAACATTATTTTTAAAAGTAGAAAAACGCTTAGTTTGTAGATATTTAAGAAGTCTTTTGATACATTTTGTTTTATAATTACATTATAATATATTCCATCACTGACTTTGGTTTTTATTTTATTTATTTAGTTAGTTCACACACTTTTTATTTTTACTTGGAATTAGAAATACTGTCAGTGATTTAAAAAAGAATTTTACTGTCAGTTCCCATCTGAAGTTCATCTAATATTGAGCCAAGCCACAAGAATCTGAAGTCAGGAAAATTCAGACTGAGGAATTAAGCGAGAAACATATTATCACATTTTTGATCAGTTCGCCTCCTGAGAAATATTACAGACTGTAAAAGTAGATGCAAAATATATAATTTTTTTACATCAAAGATTTTAAGGGTTTGATCTCAAGCACGAGGACAATAAAGAAGTGGCAGAAGACTGTGTTTGATGTGAGTCTTACCTAAAATATGCCTTTTAAGTAAGACTTACAAAAAGCATACATGTATTAGAATGTGACGATAGTGAAAATATAGGTAATCCTTGACTTACAACCATAAGTGAGCCCAAAATTTTGGTTGCTAAGTGAGGCATTTGTTAACTGAGCTTTGTCCCATGTTATGACCTTGCTTGCCACAGTTGTTAAGTGAATCGCTGCAGTCGTTAAGTTAGTAACATGGTTGTTAAGTGAATCTGGCTTCCCCATTGACTTTGCTTGTCAGAAGGTTATAAAAGTTGACACATGACCTGCAGCCATCATAAATATGAGTGTTTGTAAATAAATAAATAAAAAATAAGCAAGTTAGTTTCATCTTCAATAGACAGACTCAAAGCTCCACATAGCTGCAGAGTTGCAGAACTTAACACAGAGCCACACCCAGGCTACTTTTAGTTTCACTTTCCAGCCTAGCCTACTTCTAGTTTCAGTTTCCAAACAGTCCTCATTGGCTGATTTAGTTGCTATGCCTACTCATTGGCTGACCTTGTTACCAAGCTCTATTCCAGTTCATGAATATACTGACAGCTATCCCATGAAATTTGATCATGTGACCATGGGAATGCTGCAATGGTTGTAAGTGTAAAAAATGGTCATAAGTCAGAATTATAACCATTTTTTTCAATGGTGTTGTAACTTCGAACTGTCACTAAATGAATTGTTGTAAGTCAAGAATTACCTGTAAATTGTCATACAGATAACAATAGCACAACAATGCAAGTAGGAACAGAATAAGTAGCTAATACTTTTCATTACCCTTTAAACCAAATCCACCTCCCCTCCTATTTCTTAAATTCCTTGTCCCTTCAGCCGTGAATACTGCAGAAATATTCACCTGAAAGACAATTTTTACACAGGGTAGTCAAATTATTACTTTGATCCTGTTACTGGTCAAGATGGATTATCGCTAAGCTATGGCCTGATTTTACAGAACTAAGTAAGAGGTCATATATGGGCAGCCATTAAATCAGGGACAGGAAAGCAATTGATACGAATATTGCAGTGGAAAATATGACACTCACCCTAGGTGACCAGATGAACTAATAATATGAAAAACAGATAAATATGTTCTGCTGAATTCTAAGAGTTATTGATCTGGCTTGTAATAACTGTAACAGATTAGGAAAGGAGATCATTGATTTTGTTTTGTTTCTTTCTATTGTTGTTCAGAAAAAGCTTTCTTCGTGTTTTGATTTGATAATAATCTGCTTATGCTAAGAGATGTCAATGTCTGAGTAATGCTGGTTGCTTGCGATGATTTCAAGTTGTCATCTATATCAAATTGTTCCTTCTAGATCGATATTATCTACAACAGTGTATCTACTACATCTTGACCATTTTAAGATGCGTGGAGACCACAACTCCCAGAATTCCACACTGTCAGATACCACCTTACATTCGCTGTGCTTCACCTTGTGTGGCGATAGACTGTCATGACCTGTGGGGAGAGGGAATGATGGGAGGGGAACACTTGAGGGAAAGCAAAAGTAGAAAGTGGGCCACCTTGAGATGCTGCTTCAAGGTCAGCTGGAATAAGGAGGGAGATGCATGCCAGACTGCACTCAGATTGACTGTTATGAAAACATTTTGGATGAACTTCAATGGTTGCAATGGGGTGGGTAGCATGGGGCAAATAAGGGAGGAAAAGAAGAACTTGCTGATTTGATCTCTAATAAAACTATACTTTTATCAATAAATGGAGCCATGGATCATTTCTAGTTAGAGGTTTAAATTGTGGCTACTCTGACACACACATTCTGGCACTTGAAGTCCATACATCTTAAAGTTGCATTGGAGGAGAAAACTGATCGAGAATAATGGTGTACCTTTTGGTGTTTCTTTCTTTTAAGTAGCAATAGCACTTAGACTGCTTTACGGTGCTTTACAGGTCTCTCTAAGTGGTTTACAGAGTCAGCATATGGCCCCCAACAATTTGGGTACTCCTTTTACCCACCTCAGAAGGATGGAAGGCTGAGTCAACCTTGAGGGTAGAGGTGCAGTGATCACAATGATGGTACAAAGTAACACAGTGATGACGCAGTGATCCAGTGTTGGTGCAAAGTAACAAACTATGCCATAGGCATGCCATAGGATTTTCTGGGGGTGGGATATTAAGGGTGAGTCCATCAGCAGTTTTCAAACATTGGCTGATATTTCTGAGAAAATCAACAAGCCATAGTTGGAAATTACTATTCACTTCAGAATCGAAGATATTTCTAAAAATGGGCGATCTCCGACTTTTATGAGAGATGTACCACTTTATTACTTCTTGGATTTAATGTTGGTGTCTTTTGCTTTAGCTCTTTTCCAAGGTTTAATGGCGACTTGGACTTATACTTCCCATGCTCTATTCTGAATAGTTGTTTGCATACTTTCTTTGAATTTATGCCAAGAAGATATCTGTCTTCTAATGTATCTCCCATCCAGAAGGCATTTATGACAGTTTGTAAGATAGATTAGGGTTTTTTTTTTCTTATTATTACTATTATGCTGTAAAATAACTGTTGACTGTTCTCTTGAGGGAATAATTAACAAGGATGTGATATGATTAGATGATGCATCAGCAATACTGAGATAAATAGAGAAGACAGTGGATGAAGTAGTTGATGGGATCTGAAATATTTTTAGAAAATGTACAGTTATTACTAGAAGTGGGTGAATATGATGAATGTTTATCCATGCAATCTAACAAAACCTACTTTAGTCTTAATCATCATTTGTTTCTTGCTTGGAAAACATGGAAAATCTAAATGCAAGAGTGTGATCCAAAGAAGCTTTAGGGGAAAATAAGTTGTTCAGGTGATTCAGTGGCTATTCAGAATGTCACACAAAAAGCATTTTCATCTCTTGCTCTGCTTTCTTTTCTTCATCTCTAGGGACAAAGGCTGATGTTTTTTGTATGCAGGGCAACAATTCTTGCGTTGAAGATAATTTAAAGCCTTAAATACGTATGTGGTGATTATTTATATTTCATATGTTTTACCCGTTATGGCAAACCCGCCGATAGTTTGGAAAGAGTTTTGCGGCACCTGCAAGACTAGCCAGATTTATTGTCTTATAATGGATCACATCCATTTCATCACATGAATGGTGTAAAAGCCTGAAAAATATGGATGCTTGAAATGCAATCTCCACTGGGGTTCTTTGGGAGGGGGCAAGAGGTTGTCTTCTGCTTCTCTTCCTCTTCTTTCTGATGATAGTGCCCTTTTTGGATTCATAACCAAATGATGGCATGCGTAAGGTTGGAGTGTGAGTAGATGTGCACTTCTTTGGTGCTGTATGAAATGTTGTTAAGATTCTGTTAGATGCTGCCAAGGAGGCATCTTGATTTATCGTAAGATGTTTGTTCTGAATCTATCTCATAATCTTGTGGCTGTGTCACTTCTACTGGTTAAAAGGTTAGAAGATAAGGTGGCACCAGTGGTGGGATTCGATTTTTTTTTACTACCGGTTCTGTGGGCATGGCTTGGTGGGTGTGGCTTGGTGGGTGTGGCTTGATGGGCATGGCAGGGGAAGGTTACTGCAAAATCCCATTCCCTCCCCACCCCACTAACCTGCTTTCCAGCTCCGTTTTCTTATGCAGGGCAACAAAAGAAGACCCAGCCAATCAGCTGGGACTTGGGAGGCAGAAAATAGATGGAGGCAGGGCCAGTCAGAGGTGGTATTTGCCGGTTCTCTGAATTACTCAAAATTTCTACTACTGGTTCTCCAGAACCAGTCAGAATGGGCTGAATACCACCTCTGGGTGGCACTTAGGAAGCAGCTACAGAACTGCCATATAAGGCCTTTCAAAGGTGTAGAATCATTCATTTTTCAAAAATGGTCAAGAAGAAGAAAGGGAAAGTGATTCATGACTATAGGTCCAACTGGGATATCCAAACCTCATCCCAAAAGAAAGAAATGACAAGTCACTCTCACATTTTTACTAAGGACATGTTCACAAAGTCACCAGGAACCAACCTTGAGTCAAGGTTGTAATTACCTCGTGCTGTTACCTAATGAATTTGCAAAATGACCACATGGAGCAGAATTATTCTTGAGTAGAAAATTAAGTAGGAATTAGTCCAAAAAAAACCTTATACATTGAATCTTGCAGGTTTGGTCCACATGATAGGTTTACCCAACAACTTCTTTTGTTTTTACATGTATCTTGTTGAACAAGCTTTGGGGGACAATTTGCCCATCATACTTAATATTCATGGCAAAATCCATGATGAATTTCTACAGATGTAATCCCAATAGCAGAACCAAATGAGGGCCTGTTCATCACGCAACCAACTGGTTGCTATCATTGCACCAAGGACATAAAGACTCCAGTTGCCTTGAGGCCCCAATGGGGGAGCATCACAGTGAAGGTGGGTGATGGATTAACAACAGATCCCAGATCCCTCCCACCCTGCCCCAGCCTTCTCCATTTGTAATTTGATTATTGGGTTTGTGGGTATTCAGTTATTTATTTTTAACACAACATACTTTTATACTTTATGATTATAAGGT
This sequence comes from Pseudonaja textilis, assembly GCF_900518735.1. The sequence continues at coordinate 5,349,133 of NW_020769375.1, read as the reverse complement.
GGCTGGAGTTACCTTATGGTAACTATTTATAAAGAAAGAAAGAAAGAATTTTTTATTTATTTATTTAGTTAGTTAGTTTGTTTATTCTTCTGAAAGTTGATTCTATCCACTAACTAGAATGTGCTATTTTAAATAGTGAATGTTAGAATGGGAAGATGTGTTTCTTTATTTGTGAAACTATGCACCCTTACTAGTATTTCTTGTTATAGTACAACTCCATCCATCTGCATTCTGCTTGCTTTTGTGATAGCTTCCTGCTGCCTTTTGTTGATAGGTTTGGCATACAATGTCCCACTCGAAGAGCGTTATCATTAGGATTACAGATTACAGCTTCAAGCCAAAACCTGCATTCATTGCCCCCAAACCATTTAGCAATAGCTTGGTGGCCATTCCATCAAAAATGAGGCAAAATGATAAAGTGAGTGCATTTGGGGCATTGGTTGCTGAAGGCAACAAAACAGCAATTGAACTTCTAGGTCTAGCCTAAATTATGACACATGATCATGTTGTTATGGTCCTGGGGCTGTCCAATTCACCACTTTCATTCCTTATGAAAGACTGCCCACAGAGAAAAGAAGCCACCCAGCTCTTGCTAACTAATAAAGATTAAACTTATTCCCATTTCCTACACTGGGGACAGTATACGATGGTATGAATCATTTAAACGAAACAGTTACTACCAACCTGCCTTCCATCGAGGACCTGTATACTGCACGAGTCAAAAAGAGGGCTGTGAAAATATTTACAGACCCCCCCACATCCCGGACATAAACTGTTTCAACTCCTTCCCTCAAAATGACGCTATAGAGAACTGCACACCAGAACAACTAGAAACAACAACAGTTTTTCCACGAAAGCCATCACTCTGCTAAACAAACAATTCCCTCAACACTGTCCAACTATTTACAGAGTCTGCACTACTATTACTATTAAACTTCTCATCACTCCTTATCACCCATCCCCTCCCACTTTTGACTGTATGGCTGTAAATTTGTTGCTTGTATCCTTATGATTTATATTGACTGTTTCCTAGTATGATTTGATTGCTTATTGTACCCTATGACTATTATTAAGTGTTGTACCTGATGATTCTTGACTCTTGATGAATGTATCTTTTCTTTTATATACACTGAAAACATTTGCACCAAGACAAATTCCTTGTGTGTCCAATCGTACTTGGCCAGTAAAGAAATCTATTCTATTCTATTCTATTCTATTCTATTCTATTCTATTCTATTCTATTCTATTCTATTCTATTCTATGCTATGCTATGCTACGCTACGCTACGCTACTCTATTCAACTGTGTGATTCTCTCCCTCTCCCCCTACCCCTCTTCACTCATTTCTGTCTTTTGTCTGTCTGTCTTTTTTACACACACACACACAGACACACCTAACTAAAGTCATATTGTCATGCTGATTTAGATACTCTTCAATGTTCTCCCTTGGGAAGAAAAACCTTACATCATTTCCAAAATTGGGCTACACCTATACATGACCTTGTGTCCAATTTTGGCTGCATTAATGGAATGATATTTGAGGATTTCATCACCACTGTAAAGATTTGAGCATCCTTTAGCTAATATTACAGTCGTGGACGATGCTGTGGCTTGACACTTTCCTGCTCTGATGGCATTTTGCCACCTGTTAATGGAAACGACATTGCAGCAGGAGTCAAAAGAAATGTATGGTGTCATTCTTCTGTAGTAGAAAGCTCCCGTTACTGAGTGATGCTATTGGCATTATGCACAGTGGCTTCTAGTCTGCTTGTCTGTCTAAATAATTTTGTACTGTCGTACCTTTAAAAATAAATTGTAATCCGTTGTTCAGGCTGCAGGAACTCCTATGTGCATCCTTAATTTAAATTCTTGTCATCTGCTTATTAACAGCAATCTCCACTCTGTCATCCAATTTTACAATTTTTTTTTGATTGGTGTGGATTTTTTTTTTTTTAAAGCATGAACAAATTAGCTTATAAAATCATTTTTGGTAGATTTCCCTCGTCCCCCACCTCCCACTGCACCCCCTGCTGATCATCACAGATAAAACTTACATACAATCTGCCATGCTTCCCATGCAGGTGATTGGAAAAAGGGGAAATAATATCTCTCAGCTGGAAAGAGGCTCCCCACTGCTAAGACGAGACTATTTACAGAGATTTAGGGTCCTACAGTTGAAGGACCTCAACACAACATACAGTTTGAAGTCCTCCTCTAAAATAAAGTTTTCCGTCTTCCCCAGATGATCAGATAGTCTATCCTGCCAATCCTCCCACTTTCTTCTGCAAGAAGAAAAAAAACTCAATTATTAGGCAGAAGCACCGATTTTTGAAAAAGTTAAACTAAATAAAAAAAAAAAAGTTCCCAACAGCAGGGTCTAGTCAGTTGGCAAGATGGGAAGGAAAAAAAATGAAAGAAATAAGAACAATGTCAACTAACAAGATACTCCTTTGATCTCTTTAGCTTCCAGAAAAAGGAAGTGGGGGGAAACAGGGCATTCTTGAAATGCTTAGATAATCACCTCGGCAGTCCAAAGTTGTCGGAGCATAAGAAGGTTATTGGAGAGCATGATGGATGACTCTTGGAGATGGATGTGTCCCATTGGAGGAGTCACATCCAGCGGGTGGGGGAAGACCAGGGTCAAGGGGGAAATGGATGATGTAATTAAGTATCGGCTGCAACCAGCTTACGCTGAAATGGCCACTCCTAATAAATCAATGTACTTTTCTCTGAGACTTGATTTGAATGAGGGTGGATTTGTTGGAGCCCTGGCAAACAAAGGATCACCTGGAATGAGAGGCAAGACAAACAGAAAATCTGACAGGAGGGGAGACAGAGGTGGTATTCAGCAGGTTCTGACCAGTTCTGGAGAACCGGTAGCGGAAATTTTGAATAGTTCAGGCAACTGGCAAATGTCCCCTCTGACTGGCTCTGCTCCCCTCTATTCTCTGCCTCCCGAGTCCCACCTGATTGGCTGGGTCTTCTTTGGTTTCCCTGCACAGGAGAACAGAGATGGAAAGCAGGTTAGTGGGGTGGGAAGGGAATGGAGATTTTGCAGTAACCTACCCCTGCCATGCCTACCAAGCCATGCCCACAGAACCAGTAGTAAAAAAAAATTGAATCCCACCACTGAGGGGAGACAAATTGTGGGAGAAAGCAGTCAGGTAGTCTTTGCTTACTGATGTTTAATTAGTAATTATTCTGTTGCTAAACAACATAGATGTAAGACTCAATGATATGTGACTGCATTGACTTACAACAGCAGTTGTAGCAGTCTCAGTTGCCATCATTAGGTAAATCCTGCATGGTTGCAGCATCCCATGGCATTTATGACCTCCTGCCATCTTCCCCACTGAGTTGGCTTGTTGGAAGCCAGCAGTGAAAGTTGCAAACGGGAATCGCACAACTGTAGAATGCTGTGGCATCATAATTGCAAGCCAGTTATCAGGTTCCTGAACTGCAATCACACAACTGTGGGGGACCCTATAATGGTTGCAACTCTGAGGACCCATTGTAAGTCTCCCTCATTCAAAACCATTGTAACTTTGAATGGTCACTGAATAGTGGGTGTTAAGCGAGGACTACCTGGATGTGCTTCTGAGACATATATAGTACTTTAGAAGATGTAGGTGACAGCATGGGCTCAATTCTGTATCCCAAAGAATCACAATCATCATCTAGGCTGCTCGTAATGTTGGCAAGAATAGAGTAGAGTAGAGTAGAGCAGAGCAGAGCAGAGCAGAATAGAATAGAATAGAATAGAATAGAATAGAATAGAATAGAATAGAATAGAATAGAATAGAATAGAATAGAATTCTTTATTGGTCAAGTGTGAATGCCTTTGGTGCATATGCTCTCAGTGTGCACAAGAAAAAAAAAATACATTCATCAAGAATTATAAGATACAACACTTAGTGATAGTCATAGTTACTAATAAGCAATAAAATCATACTAGTAAACAAATAAAACAATATAAATGATAAAGATACAAGCAACATGGTTATAGTCATAATTGGGAAGAGATAGGTAATAGGAAGGATGAGAAGAAGAATAGTAATACAGTTTTACTAAGTAGTTTGACAGTGTTGTGGGAATTAGTTGTTTAGCAGAGTGATGGCGTTTTGGAAAAAGCTGTCCTTGTGTCTAGCTGTTTTGGTGTGCAATGCCCTATAGCGTCGTTTTGAGGGTAGAAGTTGAAACAATTTGTGTTCAAGATGTGAGGAGTCTGTAGATGTTTTTACAGCCCTCTTTTTGCTATTTGGAACAGCAAACTAAATCAAATCTCCATCTGTCTCAACGTTAGGGGACCAACATTGGAAAAAAAAACCCCATCTAATTCTGCATTCACCTCTATCTAGAGAAAGAAATCTATTGACTTGCATTTGTTTCTCTCCCTAATTTTTGACTGCATCTGATCAAAAATGACCTTCATAATAAGTTGCTATTAAACTGGTTATCTTTTTGGGCCTCTTTTTCCATAGACATAGTTTTTCTTAGCTTCTTGTTCTCTTCTAGCTTGCAAAATTGATGGTATCTCTTTTATCCTAGTGCTATGCTATATAGAGCTTTATGGTTGGTAAACAGCATTTTGAACCCTACTAGTGAGAGGTTGTATTACAATCTTTCAAATATGAGTGTTATCATGAATGGTGAAATAAAGTACTAACAACTAGCTAGGTGCTCCATTCTCTATCAGCTATAACTTCTGGGTCATCACTAAAGGCATCTCCATGGAGACTATTACAGTTCAGCTTGGTTCAGCTACGTTGTGATCAGGACATGAATTGCCATCCACTTGGAATGTTTAAGAAGTGATGACACTAAGATCCAGGGGAAGCAAACCAAGCAACAAGCACTATTTTGTAATAATGTACTCTAGCAATATGCCAAAGACCCTCTTAACAACTTACATGTGTTTATCTGCCTTTTTTTCAAATACAAAAAAATGTTCAGAAAATTTTCTAAAGAAGTGAGGAATGGAGACTCAGTCAGCTACCTCTTAAGAGGTTTCCAAACAGATTGCCATAAATTCACACAATTGCTGTCGACAGTGTGCAAGTTTTCCAAGTGTTAGCATGCTGCTTGTTAGTCATGGTCAATGAAGAGGTCTCAGCAGTGGTAAAAACTAAGCAGAGCCTCCCAAGAGATTGTACTGAAAACAAATCTTGGCTTTCCCTTCACTGATCTTCTTGCACATAACATACAATGCACAAAAGTACACATTAACAATGACCAAGAACAAATGGATACCAATACATCCATTTTTATTTCTGAAATAAGGCTTCAGGTAGATACTTTATCTTTGGGAAGAGAAAAACCAAATGCATAGGTGTGGAATAGATGATATCTAGCTCAATAGTAGAAACTGTGAAAGAGATCTAGGTGTTCAATGGACCACCACTTAAATATGAGCCAGCAGTGTGCTGCAGCTTCCAAAAAAGGCAAAGCAATCCAAGGCTACATCAACAGAGATATAGTATAGTACCACATAGAGTACAGAGAAGAGCATCAAAGATGGAAAGGGAACTGGAGGTTAAATTGTACAATGAGCAGTTGAGAGAACTAGATGGGTTAGTCTAATGAAGAGAAGGACTAGAGATTTAGATACATGATATCCTACCAACAGAAGATAATATTTATAGCTCAGGGTTGAACTGTGGGATTTTTGTTGCTCTCTGAGCTTGGTTGTTTTCATCACCAGTTAGCTAACCTCATCTATTACATTGTTATATGACTGATGATGTTATCTAGTTTGGTAATGAAATACCTGCAAGAAAACAACCAAAAGAAGACCAAGGACCCCAAAGAGTTGCATACTTCTGTTATGTACAACTGATTCAAAGTTTAAAGGTGACAAGACCAAAAAAGGCATCTTCTCATATCAGGTGCTGCAAATGGAACAATGTTAAATTATGAATTTTCCCACAGTCCGTGGAACAAAGGCTATTATAACTCAGAATTATGCAGAAAACATTCCCTATCTGGTGTAATTGATTACATAGTGCAATGAGAGAAGAGTCTAATTTGAACTAATGAATCCAGTGCATAACACAGGAAGGCATTTAATAGTATGGGGATTACAAAACGTACATCCAGATGTCATTTTAACACAAATGCCCATTTTTCTGGATGCCTTCTGGTCTGCATTTTTCTCCTTTGTATTTTACAAAAAGCGTAAAATCTGATACTCTGATCTGGGCTGCACTATAATAGGATATGCACAGTATTATAACTTCCACTTCTCTATTACAGTTTGTATATTACCCAAGGAATGCTGTCTGTCCTGACAAATTTTCATAAATGTAAAATCAGATTAGAAAGAATGCGACCATATCAGGAGATGCTAATCAAAAGTGAAGCAGAAAAATCTCTCAGATGCTTCCATGGGTAGAAAATAAATCCAAAATCTTATCATCATAAGTATCAGTATTATATACATTATGCTTATGTTTCACACAGAATCATTGTTAATAATATATAATTCCTTTCTTTAATTCAGTGATAGAATCCATACAAAGACACCATATCCAAAGTTTCCTCCTATTAGTTCCAAAGTAGTTTCATCCCTAGACAATTAATTTAGACCAGTGTTTCTTAACAATAACAACTTTAAGATGTGTAGACTTCAACTCCCAGAATTTACCAGCCAGCAAACTGGCTGAGGAATTCTAGGAGTTGAACTCCACATGTCTTAAAGTTGCCAAAGTTGAGAAATTCTGATTTAAACTAATGTGTAAGTAGAAAGAAGACTGATCTGACTTTCTGTATGAGATAATGTCCTAGAGCCACCCAACTCAACCAAGTTGCTCAATACTAAAATTATACACAATTAAAAATATTAAAACAACAAAATATCTACAAAATAAGTAGAAACAGAAGCCATGATTATTCAATGAATGATTAATTAATCATGATATTTTAGCTGAAGATCAGATTGTAAGTCTAGACAACTCACATTGTCATGGAGTCATCATGTGATGTATCACAACCTTTTTCCCCTTCTTAGTATGGGCATGTTATGCATCTGACCAAGATGGGATTCAAAAATTTTTACTAGCAATTCTGTGGCATAGCTTGGCGGGCATGGCATTGCTTGGTTGGCATGGCTTGGTGGGAATGGCAGGGAAAGGATACTGCAAAATCCCATTCCCTCCCCACCCCACTAACCTTCTTTCCAGCTCCGTTATCCTGTGCAGGACAACAAAAGACCCAGCCGATCTGCTGGGACACGGGAGGCAGAGAATAGATGGGGTTGGCAGGGCCAGTCAGAGGTGGGATTTGCTGTTTCTTCGAACTACTCAAAATTTCCACTACTGGTTCTCCAGAACTGGTCAGAACCTGCTGAATACCACCTCTGCATCTGGCCTGTGCGGCGCGAGTTTGACAGCCTGTTCTAGAAGAATACGACCCAGCCCTTTCCTTTCTTAGTGAGAGTCAGCAAGCAATCTTCTTACCTGTGTGCTTTGGAGAAAGTCAGTTTGAGTCAAGTGATATTTATTTATAGATGAGTGGGCAACTATGGAATTGCACTCTGCTAGAGAACTATTAATATATCCTTTCCCCCCCATATCTCTACAATATTCTTCAGATTGCATCTCAAGACTACTTTTCACTTGAATGAAAAAGTTTTAGAATACCTCCCAGTGTTCCACGGAGCATGTGGTAAAGTTCTGAAGAGCAGAAATGAAGGTGAACCAATGAAATAATGCATTACAGAAGCACTGATCTGGCTTTAAATTTTAGATCTCTTTAATTATGGCACCAATATCATGCAGTAAAGACCTTCAATGGGGCACCCTAACTTAAAATAATATGGTCTGGGTCTTCATTGTATTATTATTGCAATGCTTATTAAGCTGCTGCACTCATGATAGAAGCAACAAGGCACTTCCAGATTTGATTAGCTGATGATATTATCATTACCCTGGGGTTGCTCAGTTGTGGGTTCCTTTCATCTCCCTGGCAGGAGCTGCAGTGAAAGACAAGAGCTCAACCCTGCCCAATGGCAGCTCTCAAGTCTCAAATGTGGGCTTGCCAACCTTCTTCCCAGTGTTCCAACTACTCAAGCCATCATGCTCCTTAGGTTTATCAAGCTTGAAATGTTGCCTTGATTGTTTGTATATCTATCATATTAACAACTGAGTTCCCCTAGAAGAAAGGGATGAGGTTTGCAATAATAACATGATCAAATCAAGTATCAATTAATCAGTCCATCAAATATACAGTAGTTTGACACCAGAATTTAGGAAAAGAAAACAGTGTACAATAAATAATATTGTGTTTGAATGGGGGATATTCTTATTATGAAAATTTCTCTCTCATATTTAGATTTACTTACGAACCTCTGGCAAATACCCTCTTCCATCCCTCCCAACAAACATGTTAAAGTCTGCAAACAATTGGATGGAAACTTTCTACATACTCAATGTTTCTAGCTGTTCTGAAATTCTGAAATTTTGCACAGGGGTCCCCAACCACCAGGCCCCGGACCAGTACCGGTCCATGGATCATTTTGTACTGGGCCACCTACTTTGCTTGGGTGCCACCATCTTGTTTCGACGGTGCTTGAGAAAGTGCTTCCGGATGAGCTTGTCGGTCATCGGTTGGATGGAAAGCGGCGTTTGGGTGCTGAAGGAATCCTCGCGCCTTAGTTTCATTGAAGGGGGGGTGGCTTCGAACGAAGAGCCATCCCGATGGCGGTGGAGTCTCACATTACTCAGGAAGAGATTAAGAAAGAGCCCGAAAAGCCCATCGACCGCGAGAAGGTACAAAGGAGGAGTTGAAGGTGGTGGGGAGAAGCGGGGGATGGATGGCTGGCCGGTCGCTCGGCTCACTTTGCCTTGGTCGTGCGTGCTGATGCCGGTACCGGTCCGTGGATCATTTTGTGATGCCGGTACCGGTTTGTGGTACAAAAAAGGTTGGGGCCACTGCTTTTGCACACTGTTTCCCTACATTTGCATTTTGTTTTACGAAACAGAGGAAAATAAATGGGGGGATAATTTTTTTCCAACTCCTTTTCTAGGAAGATCAAAGTCACAGCAATTTGAGCTTAGCACACTGTGCATTCTCTGAAAAGCCAGCCCTTTCTCTTTCACTGGTTATCTTTCAGGAGGCAAGGTTTACAGCAAGGTCAGCCAATAGAACCCTGGCTGAGTTTTTTTGCAATTTTCATGTACCTAAAGGAGCTGAGGTTTTCTCGTAACTGTTGAAGAAGGATAGTTTCCTGGCTCCAGCATTTTTTGTATCCTGCTGCTGCCAGTTTTCTGGTGCAAATCTTTTGTCTTACTTTGGGCTAGATGGGCAATTCATTTCCCCCCCTTGTTTACCCATGACTGTTAGCAATGGGCTTGCAATGGCGAGGCAGATGCTTGCCAGTTGGCCCATTCTACCCATCTTTGCTAGCTTTGTTAGCTTCCGGTTAAATGCTATATTGATAGCAAGTTTTTCTTGCAGAACAAATGATTTCCCCCACTCTGAAAACAAGAATACATGGACAATCCTTAAAAGCTGGAGGCTGGCATGATATATTTGGGAACCTTTTAAAAAGAATATTTATCTTCTTTGCCATCACTTCTGGCATTCTCAGCTAATTTGTTTTGGCAGCCCAATCCTAACTCATTAAATATTTATTTAATAAAGTAAATATCAATTTCATTCCATAATGATTTAATTAAATTAATATCTATCATATCATAAAAGGCTCACCCTGCCTTTCCAAGAAAGTTTAAGATGAATATCCCCTAAGACTGTAGAGTGTTCGAATCAGTTTTGGCCAGCTTAAAATACATTTGGAAAAAAACAACTGAGTAATTCTCCCATTTAGTACAAGACATCTCTTATTTATCCAGCCATTACTTTATGCCCAGCTCTTAGAAGAGTCCCTGAACTTATCAAATCCAATATTTTGCCATCTTTGTTGCTAGAGAGAAGAATTGGCAATAAAGTGGTGCAAGAATGATTAACTTCCTGCCCATTGTGAAAAAGAGAAGAGTACTTTTGAATTGCTTTTGCTATTGAATTTGATGAGTTGCCACAATTGAGATCTGTCTCAATTAGCAGCCATGGCACATTATTTGAGGGAAATGTTCTTTTTCTCTTAGGTGACAAGCTACCCATAATCTCAAGAAGAGACAAATTTTGTGTCAATTCATAACATATTTCTTTGGTCTTTTTAGAGTTGCCAAAAGAAAGGGAGGGGGGAAAGGGGTTTGAAAGAGCAATGCGGCAGCTTAGAAATCGAAAGTGCATTCCATACATAGTTTTTCAAAGATAGGAACTAGGTGACTGAAGTTTCTGCTGAGCAAATACCTAACTGGAGGACATGATTGATGACTCTTGGCTATGGATGTGTCCCATTGGAGAATATGAATTATGGTACACCCAGGGGGTGGGGAAAAACCATAGTCAAGGGTGACAATGAATGATGTGCCTCAGAGTCGGCTACATCCAGGCAGTGCTGGACATATTAACTCCTAATAAATCCTTTTGAAGTTTTGAAAGTTTGGCTCGACACTCATGATTTAGTTGGGGTAACTGCTGGGGTCCTGACATTTTGTTCAATTGCCATTGCTGTTTGACATCATGGTTACTTGGCTAAACTATTGATCTTTCAATATAGTGTATATATTTAAGTGGACCTTGCACCTGCAGGAAAGAAAAAAAGATGATGATGATGATGAAAATGAACTTTCAGTGTATTTATCAGTTGATTCTATCTGAGAAAATCCAAAAATAGTGTCTTGCTTTTCTTTGGCTATAAATCAAATAAGCTGAACCTAATTGAATACCAGCTTACCTAGAACAAAGGGAAGCAATATTTTGCCAGACTTTAAACATTTAGGGGGGCACGGTGGCTCAGTGACTAAGATGCTGAGCTTGTCGCTCAGAAAGGTTGGCAGTTCATCGGTTCAAATCCCTAGCGCCACATAACAGAGTGAGCTCCCGTTATTTGTCCCAGCTTCTGCCAATCTAGAAGTTTGAAAATGCAAGTAGAAAAAACGTAAAAAATGCAAGTAGAAAAATAGGGACCCCTTTGGTGGAAGGTAACAGCGTTCCATGCACCTTTGGCATTTAGTCATGCCAGCCACATGACCACGGAGACGTCTTTGGACAGCAGCGGCTCTTCGGCTTTGTAACAGAGACGAGCACACCCCCAGAGCCGGGAATGACTAGGATGTATTTGCAAGGGGAACCTTTACCTTTAAGGACTAGAGTTATCCATAGGTAGAGACAATAATACATATTTAGTATATAAAGGGTGACTTAGCACTTGTATCAAATGTCCTTAAGTCATTACATAAGTATACCACATATGCAATGACACAATGATGTGCATGTTTTCACTTGAATCTCACATGGCTTTTCATGAATGCTAGAGGTTATTTCATGCACAAAGCAGATCTGGAGCCTAGCCCACATATTTTGAAGGTTTTCTTGTTTTTCATGTTAGAATTTATATGTGTGTTCTTCTGCATTCTGTCAGGAAACAACATCCTTTCTCTAATTTGTTTGCAATTCTTTTATAAAAATTTTATAGTCAGAAAGAAAAAAAATAGAACAAAAAAAGAAAGGGTTAGATGAAGGTCAGGAGGCCAATTCCATAAAGCTGTTCTCTTTTGTTCAGATGTCTTCAGCTTTATGAATGCATAAACAGCATGCAAGTGATGTGCATAATATCACTTCTTATCTTCTTCTTGCATACAAAACACCCTTTTCTCCCTTCCCTGGATAGCATTCCAGGTTATAAAATCACCTTCCAATTATGATTTTATAGAATCATCTTCTCAAAGAGGCATTTTTTGTCTCCTAAAACCTTTTACAAGAACGAATCCTGCTACATTCATTTTTTTTTTAAAAAAAGATGTATATTTCTCCTATTGTTGTTTTTGTTTTTTTAACTAGACAATCTGCTATTGTTCTGGTTGGGAAATTCTAGGAGTTGGTCCACAGATCTTAAAGTTGACCAGGTTGAGAAATCTAGATTGAGTGTTTTCTAGAAAGAGGATGGTAATAATGATAAGAAAAATAATAATACAATAGTAAATAATTCTGACTTTGCAGCATGTTATTGAGCCCATATAAAATCTAATGTTAACCTAAGGTTTTATCAAAGACCATCTATTGTCTGGAAAATGCAAGGAGATTCTTCTCTGTAAGCTTTAATTGATCAGGCTGTCAGATACTCAGAGGTGTGAATCAAGTGACAGAACTGTAACAGTAATTGAACATTGCCAAGACACCTTTTTCCCATCAGAGAAGTGACCTCTTCAGAAAAAAAAAATCCATTACATTAAATAAGTGTTGAAGTATCCCGAGAATTCTGTAACCCTTATGCATGTGCTAAAATGTGATTACAACTAAAACTCTGCTCGTGAGATCGGTGATGGATAAGATTGGCATGGCATAAGAAATATGACTTCTCTTTTCCTCATCTTTCTCTTTTCCTCCGTGGCTAAAAATGGGTTTTCTTCAATTTTATTCCTCCATTTTCCTTTTTTTTTTTTTTTTCTGATGGTGGAGGTGTTATATGCATCACAAATCCCAGCTTCTTCCTTGCAGGTGTTTTCAAATAAGAATAGAATCAGGAAGCACTTTGAAGAATTAGATCCAGTGGTAGGATTCAAATGATTCTACTTCCAGTTCTGTGGGTGTGGCTTAGTGGGCATGGGTTGGTGGGCGTGGCAGGGGAAGGATACTGTAAAATCCCCATTCCCTTCCCTCTCCTGGGGGAAGGTTACTGCAAAATCTCCATTCCCTCCCCACCCCACCCCACTAACCTGCTTTCCAGCTCCGTTCTCCTGTGCAGGACAACCAAAGAAGACCCAGCCGATCAGCTGGGACTTAATGGGAGGCAGAGAATAGATGGGGTTGGCGAGACCTGTCAGAGGTGGTATTTGCCGGTTCTCTAAACTATTCAAAATTTCTACTGGTTCTCCAGAACTGGTCAGAACCTGCTGAATACCACCTCTGATTAGATCCAAATAAGTAGGAATGAGCAGACCCAAAATCATTGCTTTTGCACCAAAGTAGAGCCATAATTGATACTTCCTGCCTGGAGTTCACCTGAGCCCCTCTTGGCAATCAGCCTTAGCAATCAGTTATTTTCTATGTGGTTTGCAGCTGCATAATTCCGTGTGATTAGATGACTGTAGCATCAGGTATGGTATGGAATAAGTAACAGAGCGAGGAGGAAGAGAAAGCTTGTAAGAGTTCTTTCCTATCTTGTTACAAAGAATACCAAGTTCCAGGAACATGATTTTAGTGGGCCATGTGTTGCTGATTTATTCAAAAATAATCCTGAAATACTGACTGTACACTCAGATCATTGTGAAATGTTCTAATTGTATACCTATTGATTTGAACTAGAATGGAACAAAAATCTTCACCAGATGTATGTAACATGGAAATTGAGTGAATTTTTTAATTAATATTATTTTCCCCCAAAGAGAAGCTTTTTAAATTTTCAACAATTCATCAACTATCTCCTTCAGTGGTGACCGCAAATAGCTTTATCTCTGTTTTCAAGAAAATATGATGATTATATAAATATTTTCTGATACTTAACTCATAACACATAACCCTCCCTCTATTTTCTAGCTTTGGGAAGTTTAATAGATGGGAAGAAATATTTTCTATCCCTTTTAAAGGCGACAAGGTGGATCTCAGTCATCAACCCGAGCATTAAATCCTGGAAATATCAATAAGGGATATTTTTTCCCCAAAATCCGATTTATACTCTAAATCATGGTTGCTCAAAAAGAAAAAAGGTGAAAAAAGGTAAAAAATATTTTCCCATATCATTGATATTTTTGTTTTATTAGTTAATGTAGATAGATAATAAAAAGTATATTTCAAAGGTAAGAATTGGCATATGACATGAAGAGTTCGACACATAGAGATAAACTGCATTAATATAGCATTCAAAAGAAACAATAAAAGTTAAGAAGAAAACAAAAAAAGACATCCTCTCCAGCAGCCGATACCCAGATAAACAGGCATTAACGCCAGACAAACAATAAAGTAAAAAACAATACCCGAATCAAGGAAGTAGTAAGGAGAAAACCACACTTCCCCTCAATACTGACAGGGCAAGCTACAATAAATACACAGGGAGCGAACCCCATTCTCAAGAGCACTGATGTTGTTACCTAATTGGATAATGAAACATCTGGAAGTAAACAATCAAGTTTAGAGTCCCAAGGACTCTGCAATTCAGCCCTTGAGCTGCGCACATTATTTTCTATTGGATATGAAGGGTATGAAGCTTTTTAAAAGAAAATGAAGGTATAAAGGACTAGTTCAAGAAGCAAATTGATTTTTTATTATTAATTCATCACCCAAGTAGCCTTTTATTTAGATGGAATCAGTATAAGCTTGATAGACAATCCAAGCAAAGAAAATATGTGTAGCTCAGGTCTTGAACTGTGCAATCCTTGGTGCTGTTTGAACTTGGTTTGTTTGCAGACTTGCACTGATGATACGATGTAGTTCGATAATGAAACATAGTCAAGCAAACAACCCACTCGGAGAGCACCAGGGACTCAATGGACATTTCTTAGAGACTTTGCATCACATGGTTACAATGGATGCAATGAAACTTGAGTTTTTTTCCTACTAGGCTCTACATAGCACAGAATGACTTCATTCCACCCTTTTGGAATTATACCTACCTCTCCAAATGAAGTTATGCTGAATGATAGAAGGGTAGGTTCAAAAGAACTTTATTAATTGGCATTCTGCATATAAGTGTTGGTGTAGTTGCACAGACTATGAAATATTTTTTCTAAATATACTACAAGAATAGTCATTTGTAGAACCATAGAAATCCACATAGGCATAGGTCAGCAACAAATAATTAAGATTTTCTATATTACTTGATTGCCATAAATAGTCCATCAGTTATGATAAGGCAAACATTGTAAGACTACCCATAATGTTCTTTCTCAGGTGATCCATTCCTATTCCTGTAATATTCTTATTTGTGACATCAGCAGGATCTGAAGAAGTCTTCTAGATCAAGAACAAAAGGTTTGGCCAAATTATATGCAGCAAATTCAACTCCTAAGTTTGTCCTTAAGGAATCAAAATGGAAGCTGGTATGATACATGTTTGCATGCAACTTCTCTTCCAACCCCTCTTTCAGCATGCAAACTAAGGGCAATTTTGAATTATTAGTGATGTCACCCATCTTTGGCACTGGCCACGATAATGCTGCTTGTCATCCTCAATGGGTTAAATGACTAATGATGGGAGCACGTTCTTATTCATGAAAGCAGCTGCTGGGAAGTGTGTTTCCTAAGATATACCTTGCTGTCGGTAGGACTGACAGCCATGAAATGATAGAATCAGGTTCCTGTCCTTCAGTGTTGCTTACAGTTAAAGCTGTCACACAGTTTTTAAAACAGGCTGTCAAAGGAAGAGCCCTTGTTCTGACTCAGTGTGGAGAACAACTGCTTGGAAATATCTGAGACAGTTGGCAGTGTTAAATAGTGAGGCAATTGAGTGCTATTTTTAATCAGTTCAGTTTTATTTTATTTCCTTTCAAGTTTTTTTTTTTTAAAAAATATCATATTGGACATTTCATACCATGACCAACACAATAATCAATAGGCCAAGACATTCTAGAAATGACTTTAATATCATTTCTACCATGGAAACTATTTTAATTGTACAAAAGCTGCATCTATTGCCCTTCACAACTTGGGGTTCATAGAACTTGCAGACTTTGAAGTCAACAGAAAAGCTGGCAGAGAATACTGAGAGGTTGAGTTACAGTCCCAACAAATCTCCCAGGAAGGGTAGTCAAAAGAGGATGCTATACAACATTTAAGGCTAACTTAATTAGTTTGATTATTGGGTATTGATGACCTCCATGATGAGAAGGTCATTGCAATGGCTGATGGTGCAAAATCATATAATTCTTTTTTTTTATTCTTTGTAAGTTGCATTGCCATTATATTGGGAAACTTTGAAAATGCAATAGATGGACCGAAACCTGGACTGTGAATGCAAAATCTTAAAATGAGTCCAGCATCCGGACATTCGTACATTTATAAAGGTAGATCAGACTTGACCAATAACTAGCATCATGGCAAACAAGTTTAAAAGTGCCCAATAATTTGACAATTATTTCCAGCACTTTATATTGGTTACCATAGTTGACAAGGTGTGCAATATAATGCAATGGCTTCTCAATGCCATGGACATTGATTGCCTTCTCAACACATTTATAGCTGAACACAACAATCAACTCCACTGGAAAACAATGGCTAGGATAAAGACAGGGGTGGGATTCTACAGATCCACACCTATTCAACTAGAACCAGTTGTTAACATTCTAAGCAGTTGGGAGAACCGGTTGTTAGAAGAAATTACTGGCCTAATCCTGTAAGGAAGGCAGGAAGGAAACATTCTGGTGTTGCTTACGGAAACTACCTCTCCGTTAACCCTTATTACAGTCTTGGCAGGACTAGACTTCCTGTCTCTGGAACTTCTCTGGAGTTTTTTTTCCCTACTTTGCTGGCACTTTGCTTGTATGGAGTGACCATTCAAAGTTACAATGGCACTGAAAAAAGTGACTTATGACCGTTTTTCACACCAGCATCCCCACAGTCATGAGAGGCCAGGTGAGGAGATGCGTGCCTCGATATGAGTGATGTTTAGTTGGCATGCCCAGCCAGTCACATGACTACCAAGCTATGCTCACCAACTAAGCCACACCCACAGAACCGGTTGTTAAAAAAATTGAATCCCACCCCTGGATAAAGACCTAACAATTTAGGCATACTGAAAATGGATATCCATCCAAAGCAACTTAACAGGGATTTGTTCGAGTACCATTGTTCACGACACAAATGATTTAAGGATGATTAAGTCCACTTGATCCTTTTCTCTGAATGTGAGAGGGCTCAAAGCGGAAATGAAAATAGTTGTCTGTCACTTTATATCTTCCTCTATAGGCACATCCTGTTCCCCCCAATTACAGAGATTGCTTTATTGAATGTTCTTGATCAATTGTTGATGAATTTCATAGACCACGTCAAACATTACAGAGAAAAAAAATCTGCTATGTTTGCCTTTGTCAGAAGCTATTGTGCCTGGAATAGGAAACTATCAGTATTATGTAGTTTTCCCAGGTGATTAGTTCGTATTGCATAGCTTGGACCGAAGAATTCCACTTTTCTGGATTATCTTCAGAGTTCTCAGGGTTAATAGCCATCCACCCCCAGGACTTCCATGAATTGGTTCCACCTTTTTTTGAACCCAGCATTGCATCTCGTGGTTAGCAAATTCCAAAACAGAAATTTGCATTTTGCAAAAAAAATAAAAATAAAATCCTTTTGTTCATTGTAATTCCTCCAAATTTCATTGTGTGCCTCTGGTTTTAGTAATTTGGGAAAGGGGACATAGCTTCTCCTTGTGGATATTAGGGACCATAAAAATATTCCTACCTGAGGTGGCACTTTTCCTAAATGACAAGGGTTCTGCTTTTTCTCTTAGTTGTAGCTCTTCTGTAAACACTGTGAATGAGAATTTGGGAGAGAAGAAAATATAAACTTAATTTTGCTTTATTCTCTTTCCGACTAACGTTCTCTTCTTTTATCTTCCATCCTCTATGCATAGAAGGGAATAGCACCCTTCTCATTTTCAACTTAAAAACATTCTTTGTGCTTGCAATACTTTTGCCAGCTTCTCTCCAGCAGTCCATGGGAAGAGGAAATGACAAAATGAATACCAATACTACTAAACGTATATACTGTTTCATTACAGCCCTCTCTAAGTGGTTACAGAGTGAGCCTATTGCCTCCAACAATCTGTATCTTCATTTTACTGACCTCGGGAGGATGAAAGACTGAGTCAATCTTGAGCTGGTCAGGATTGAACTGCTGGCAGTTGGCAGAATTAGCCTGCAATACTGCATTCTAACCACTGCACCACCAGGGCTCTCAGCTCACTTTCCCTCCCACCCAATTATATCCTCTGCTTAATTTATAAAAGAAGACGTATTTGAAGTCAAACTACAGTTAAATCAGTAGAGGATTCAGAACATACACCTGCAGGAACCTCTGCTTCAGGCTATTGAGAAGAAAATACAGATTACTGCAAATTTTAATTACAGGTTATTTGCAGGTAAAGCCTGATTCAGAGGTGCTTGCCCAAATACATATTTCTCATAAATTGCCATAATGTGTAATTGATTATTAAGTCACTTTAAGTAGGCATTGGGGTATTTAAATGGGTTTGTAAGTATGAGAAATTAAAGTATGCAATTAATTGCATAACAACAAGAAGTATTGATTCCTTTATTATTTAACATTAAAGGCATTATACATCTATATGTATATGTTACTGTTGCAAGCTTAATGAATTGCTTAAACATTTTTTCCCAGAGATTTTTAAGAGGAGCTAAGATCAGAATTGCATTGTTGCTGAGCCATTTTAAATTAATTGCAAGGCAGTCTTACAGACTTCATAAACTGTGCAGTGCAGGCTCTGAACAAACAGTTTGAAAGCCATTACATTTTTTTAAAATCATTAAACTTGCGTCAGAATCTAGAGGCACAAAGAAAATTATCCAAATAGCTTACCATTCAACCATGGTTTCATTCCTGAAGTGCATATTGATTATAGGTAGCTAACCAGGTGACTGTAAGAACCATTTGAAGGGGATAGTCTGGTAAAGATTGAAATTATTGTGCAAAACAAACAGTGCCCTTTGTTCCCCATTGCACTGGGAACTGATGGCTGAGCGATGCTTGCTTAATTAAAGAGTGATGACTTTTTATAGATAGAGGCTAGTTCATAACCTACTGTTGGAAGAAATATCCATCTGGTTCGGTTCCAAGTGGGGAGAAAGACACTGGGAAGATGGAGGCTGATTGGAAAGATGGTTTAATGGAGCAGAACCATCAAGCACATGGTCCTGGTCCAACTGAACACATGGAGTGGAGAGTGAGGGTTATTTATACCCTCTCTTAAGCCCTGCCCTTGAGCGTCCTGTTCTTGTGGCAAGGGCATGCATTCTATTGGTTGCTGTCAGACTCCCATGGGGCTATGCAGGGATTGTAACTGATTTTTTAGGCTATCTGAGTCAAGCTTGGCTGAAGCTTGGACTGATGCAATCAAGGGGCTTTGTTGTGTAGTTCCTATTGTGTCTTGAATGGCTTTGCCCTGAAGGATAATCCCATCATCCTGGAGCTGAAGGTCTTTTGATTTGTAGATGGGCTGGCCCAATGCTTCTCAACGAATACCTGCTGGGGTGTCAGAGTATATTCATGGACTGGAATAGAGCTTGGTAACAAGGTCAGCCAATGAATAGGCATAGCAACTAAATCAGCCAATGAGGACAGTTTGGAAACTGAAACTAGAAGTAGTCTAGGCATGGCTCTATATTAAGCTCTGCAACTCTGCAGCTATGTGAAGCTCTGAGTCTGTCTATTGAAAATGAAAGTGCTTCTCTCCTCTGCTTGCCTGCTGAAGTAAAGTGAAACTGATGTCTGTTTCTCAGCTGCTGAAGTTGCTGCTGAAGCTCTGAACTTGTAAAGTGTTTGCTGCTGTTTGAGTTTGCTCCATGTTGGAGAAATCTACAAGTGGTTTGTAAAATCTACTTATTATGTTTATAAAGATGTTAAATGAAGCACCAGCCATCTGTGTTTATTTTTTCTGGTGCTGAATTAATGCTGCAAAACTCTGAATATAGGGGCAGGGAGCTGAAGCTCTGAGTTTCTGTCTTTAGAAACATGTTTCTCCTTTAGGGAAAATATAATATTCTGCCTTTTTAATATGTCCTAAAATATTTCATTCTTCTAAGAGGGGTAGGTGCAAACTTTCTACACTACCTACTTAGGAGAAACAAACTAAGATGGTGTCTTCTGAATACGAAGAAGGAACACATTTGAACTGCTGCAAAATGCATTTCAGGAATTCAAGAGGTATACTATTTATCTTGGGGCAACTAACACCTTTCAGCATCCACCTCCACCATCCTCAAACAAATGGACTGATTTGCTCATGACAACAATCATTAAATGAGAAAGGGGAAAATTTGCTATGCTTGGAAGTGAATGAGATTTACATATATTTTTTTTGTCTGAGTTAATTGATCCAGCTCAGGTAGCAGGACCTACCCATCCTTGACAGCAAAGGAAAGTTAAGTGGAGTAACCTGGGACATACTCGAGGGGAAACTACCAGGAAATCCAAGATCTGCCAATTAGGATGGGAAGTTGAAAACAGCCTTAGAAGTTGGCACTGTCTGATCACTTCCATATAATGGCCCAGACATTGATATGTGCCTGCCACCAAAAATTGAGCATAATTTGGTATTTTTCACTAGTATTGGCCTAAAGTTTCCAGAAATTCTAGATTGAAAGGTCAATTTGTATTGAGACCTGAAGTCCTATACATCTGGACAAAAATAGGTTGGGAAAGCTACTGAACAATTATTGTTCCAGTAAAAATCAATCACTTTAAACAGATCAATTTAATTTCTGAAGCAATTGCCTTAAAATTGCATGCACCAAGCTCTTTTTGAGACTTTCTGGAACTGGTGGGGTGCTTGCAGTAATTTCCTAAAATGTTGCGATGCAAATGTTGTTGCTATTGCTTGTTGGGAAAGGATGTGGAAGGTTAGGGGTGGGCGTGGGGTTGGTAAAAGAAAAGAAAAAAGTTGCCCAGAATTCATATAAATTCAAAGAGACTCACGCAAGCCTGGAAGGCTACAAGAAGATGCTATCAAGTATTAACAATGAAAACATTATAACTTATGTGAGTGTGATTTGAATGGGTCCCTGTAGAGATGTATTACTTTGCTCATCAAGATGAAAATGGCTATATTCTTTGCTTAGAATAATGAGACTTGATTCTGATTGTCATTATAACAAGCAGGAGGGGGGAAAAATGAATAACAAAAGACAATTTGAGAATGTGGGAAACACACAAACACACATAATGTCTGGGACACTAGACATATTGTTCCACACAGCATCTGGGGACAATGTAAGCAAAGCTGCTGATATGGCAACATATATTTTATACCTATTTCCTAGAAGAGAAATCTACTCCATGTGTCAATTTTATTTGGTCGCATCTTATATGGAAGAACTATCTTATTTATTTATTTATTATTTATTAAATTTAAATGCTGCTCATCTTGCAATCATGCAACTTTGGGCAGCTTACAGTGTTAATCTTGGAATCATGAGTCTGTTCTACATGTTGCACATGTTAGCATGAAATCCAAGTCATGTCATATCCTAGGAAGTTTAGACTATCAAAACCACAGATGTTTTATTAGCTAGCTAAAGAATTCAGACATGATTCTACACTCTGTCCAAGTTTAAAAAAAAAAAAAAAAGATGGAGTCTTCACAGCACATTAGGAACCAGCTTGCTGGCTTTATCCCATACAATTTGAATTTTCCTTTGATTCTGAAGGACACACTTGCCCAGTGAGAGATACTGCCCACATAAGTTCGAATTCAAACAATACATGGTGTTAAATACAGGGACCCTTCTAAAATAAAGGGGGTTTAACTCTGGGAGTTAACTCAACTGCTGCATATTGAAATCCACCATGAGACTTCTGCTTTAGACATTGAATATTTATGGTTGTGAAGAGACAGCAAAAGAAGCTTATGGGCTTCTTTATTATAGGACCTGATCCAAACTGAGCCATAAATAAAGCCATCTAAAACCTCTGAATGCAACCTAGATTTTTTTGGAAGAACAGACACTGAAGCTGAAGGTCACATTCTTTGGCCAACAAATGAGAAGAGAGGACTCCTTGGAAAAGACCCTGAACTTAGGAAAGACTGAAGACAAAAGAAAAAGAGTGTGTGTGACAAAGAATGAGATGGTTAATAGTGTCATTGATATGATGGGCATGGCTTTGGGTGAACTCTGGGAGGCAGTGGAGGACAAGGGCCCCTCTGTGTGCTATGGTCCACCGGATTGCAAAGAATTGGATACAACTTAGTGGTTGAGCAATAACAAGAAACCTAGATTCATGCTATTATATATATATTTTTACTGAGGAAAGAGGGACACAGTGGCTCAGTGGCTAAGACACTGAGCTTGTCGATCAGAAAGGTCAGCAGTTCGGCGGTTTGAAGCCCTAGCACCAGGTAACAGAGTGAGTTCCCATCCCAGCTTCTGCCAACCTAGCAGTTCAAAAGTATGTAAAAATGCAAGTAGAAGAATAGGGACCCCTTTGGTGGGAAGGTAAAAGCGTTCCTTGCACCTTCTGGGATTTAGTCATGCCGGCCACATGACCACGGAGACGTCTTCAGACAGCGCTGGCTCTTCGGCTTTGTAACAGAGATGAGCACTGCCCCCTAGAGCCGGAAACGACTAGCATGTATGTGCACGGGGAACCGTTACCTTTTACTGAGGAAAGAATTGCTGAGAAAAATTGCTTGCCTCTGATTAGCAAGGGCAATAATGGAAGGGAGGGGACAGGGATAGTATGGTCTGTCTGCCCTCATGTATAGCAACTTCAAACTAATGGCCAGAGAGCTTTGTGAATGCAGAGCTGTGGTACAAACGAGGCAAAGAGTTGTGACACCCAAATCTCAGGTGGCAGGGTGCTAGCACAAGACTCAGAATGCTAATACAGGCCATCAAATGCACTGAAACTTTCAGACTGTTAAACTTTTAATAGTGCTGAGGCAAGCATTTTCACAACATTTTCCCTTATCTTATTCAATTTGATGAAGGGGGATTTCAGAGGCATTTTCATGGACTAATGCATTCATTTCATTAAGAAATGACCAAGTGGTGTGCTCTGTGAATTTCAGTGTTCAACCAACCTTACGTCTCTCTGCAATCTCGTTGGCTTCTTGTGAGTGCATGTGCCTTCAAGTCAGTGTTGACTCCTGGCATCTCGCTTCCTGACTCCTTAAGGTTTTCTTGGCAAGATTCAGAAGTTTGCCATTGCATCTTTCCTGGGATTTTGTGGGGAGGGGAGAGAGAGAGAGAGGGAGAGAGAGAGAGAGAGAGAGAGACTGCCCAAGATTGCTCAGCTGGCTTCTTGCCAAAGGACTAGAACTTCCAGCCTCCTGGTTTCTAGACTGATGCCTTAACCACAAGACCAGGCTCTGTTTGCTTGGGGAAAATTGTAACAGAGACACACACATGCACACACAAAAGAAAACCCAAAGAAAAACAAAACAAAGCCACAGCCACTCCCACCACAACTTCTGCTACTAAAAGCTCTTCTGAAATTCAGAAGTAATTTTCAAGCATCCAGGGGGTGAGGTTAAAAAAAGAAAACTCCCTTTTGGAGAAGTGGAAAAATTGAAAAGCAATTCCCAGCACAAGATTAGTCCTTTAGCCTGAGTTAAAGGGTATAATAATCCATGTGGGGCAACAGCATCAAAAAACCATGGCTGCTACTTAGGATGGTGGAAGATTTACAGGAATATGTTTTTTTCTCCAGTTTTAGGGTGAGGGGAAGTAATGCAGAGCTGCAGAACTTAACCTGGCCCACAAGTCTGACACATTAGATACTAAATCTCATTAATTGAATCTGCAGTCCACCCAAAACCAACCTGAGGATGGTTAGATTAGTTCAGAGTGTCATGAAAGCATGGCCTCTGACTTATATTACCCTACAATCTGTTATCCAGGAAAGGTAGTTTGATGCTTTCCAGATGTTACACTGCAACATGCAGAATAGATTGCCATGGGCTTTATTTTATGAGGCAGATGGAAATTCAACCTGGGGTATCTAGAGAACCATTGTTTACATTGTTCTTCCGGGCAGAAGCCTCTGTTTATGGCGAGCACAGCCAGAAAAATAAGTAAGAAAGAACAGATTTTCTTCACTTCATTCGACTAAGCATGATTCTTTCTGTGGATTACACTTGCAAGAACAAAAAAAAAACTTTTCTGCAGAAACAGCAGCAGAATGTGACCTCTTCTTCTCTCTCCGAATAGATGTATGCACCCAAACACACATCAGTGGTGGGATTCAATTTATTTTATTTTATATTACTATTTCTGTTGGTGTGGCTTGGTAGGCGTGGCTTGGCTTGGTGGGTGTAGCAGGGGAATGATAATATAAAATCCCCATTCTGTTGTGATTAGCTGGCAGCAGGTGCGGACGGCTGAGGAGAGCGAGGACTCAGATGAGGGGCCAGGACCATTAGGGAGTGGACTGCGGCCTTCAGAGATTGTGGGGGCGGCAGCAATGAGGAGGAGGTTCCCAAGGAGCACGTGTGCGCAGGTCTGCTCAAAGGAAAGAGCAACTACAACAGCAAGGGCGACTCGGGAGTAAGGCTGCAAGGTAATGGCCCCTCCTTCAAGAAGATAAAAGCCAGCTGTGAAAGGAACGTACTTTGCAGAAGGCAAAGACGTTTTGTAACTCCAACCTCGTGGGCTATTCACGGTATCCTCATGGATACTGATCTTGAGTTTGTATTTGAAGATTATTGTATTGCAAATTATTTCTTGTCTGTTATCTTTTGGCAAGTCTTTTGCTTATCACAGCTAATTATTTTGCAAAAGCATTACAAGGTTTCTGTTTCCTTTGGATTGTGTTTGATTTGTTGGAAAAGGGCGTGGGTCAGAACACATTTCCTCCCCACTACTCCACTAACCTGCTTTCCAGCTCCGTTCTCCTGTGCAGGGCAACAAAAGAAGACCCAGCCAATCAGCTGGGACTCGGGAGGTAGAAAAGAGATGGGGGGCAGAGCCAGTCAGAAGTGGTATTTGCTGGTTCTCCGAACTACTCAAAATTTATGCTATTGGTTCTCCAGAACTGGTCAGAACCTGCTGAATACCACCTCTGGCGCACGCGTGCACACACACACACACACACACACACACACTCTTCAAGAGCAGAAAATTAAAAAGCAACCCAACAAGAAGGAAAAAAATGAGCTATTCTGTCCCAAGCAAATAATAAGATGGTTTTCGCGTGTAACAACATGCTTATAACCTGATTACTGGATTAATCCTTTTTTTTGGGGGGGGGGGGTTGTTTTAGGTTCACAAAATATGCTAAACCACCCGCTTACAAAGCGTCTGGGTTTCTGCAACCTATGAATACTTAGACCTCTTGTTAACACTGAGTCAGCTTAGCATTTTCTAGGAATGAAGGTTTTCTCCCTCCTCCTTCCCCATGCCCACCTTTTAACCCGAGATGTTGAATTTTGAGTCAGCCAACATAAACAAGAGATCAGAAGGAACTCCACCGGTGACCAAAAGCAAGAATGGAGAGACTGCATGGATGGTTGAAAAAACTTGAGGAGGTTTTGTGTGTGTGTGTGTGTGTGTGTGTGTGGTGGATGCTCAGCAAATGCTTTGATGATGATCCAACCCAAATGAAACCAAAATCATGCAAAAAAAGGCTGACTGGGATCAACATCACCTCCTTTATTTTGCTTTTTTTTTTAACAGTGGCAATGAGATAAGGTTTTCCATTGCTCTGAAGTTTAGTTGTGCCCCCGTGTAGCTCAGGACATATGGCTCCCAGCTTCTTTCCTACTCATACTAAGAGCATCTGCTGCTTTGTCCTGCCCGGGCGGCCTTTCTCCACCCTAAAAGCTGTTTCTCCACACAGACAGGAACACATCAGATTTATCAGGATGCGGGGGGAACTTTTCCACATGGCGAGTGGCCTATATTTGGAAGCTCTCGGTGTACTGTTTGTGGGACATCTGGAAACAAATATCTAAGCAAGAATCATATGGCCCTTCTGCCTGGTGTTGGGAAACAGATCTTTGCACATCTTTGGAAAATGGACTCCAATGAATTTCACGGAAGGACTCTTATGAAAAATCTCCACCATTAGTTGGAAGCAATTAATTTTGGTCTCTTTTGGCCTTCTCACAAAATTCCCGAGAGCAAAATCATACTAATGTCAATATATAGCAGGAAAACATCCCCCTTATTATTTTCCCCTCTTCTTTTTGCTGATTGCTGCTGCCTTTTTTTTTTTTTTTTCAGTAGAAACAGCTGGCCTGTAAAATGGTTTCTTCAGCTAAAACAATGTCTGTCTGGCTTTAAAATTTCAGCTGGAAGCTGCTGCTTCATCATTTAGCCATGTTACCAATTTAAATGTGCCCCTGAGTTTGGAGGAACCAAATCAGCCCACGAGGGAAGGAAGGAATTAATGAAATAATTGTATTTTCGGGAAGTATAATGTTAGAAAATATTATTATTAGCAATTCCATAGGTTCTTGGTCTCTTGGGCAACTGAAATTCTAATTTTTTAAAAACTTGTACAATGTCCATTATAAATGAGATCCATTGCAGAACAATGATTAGTCATACTGAAAGGGTGGAACAATTTGGCAGCAAGCAGTTCTTGTTAAAAGTACAACTGCAGTCATATTAGGACATAATCTCATTTGCAGGGACACCACCCTTTGTTCTTTTAAACCTAATTGTTGGGACTCTTTCATGCTTTTGCACTTTAACCTCAAAGAAATGCAAATTAATATTCAGCAACAAGTCAAACAGTACAGAAGGAGGAGAAGGAGGTGAAGAAATATTAATCTACTCTAAGAGGATAAAATAAATAAATATTTTATCCTAAACAATAAGAGATTTTTTTTAAAAATCTATTCTGTAATCCTCTTTTTAATTTACTGGTTTTAATTTCTGATTAATGCTTCTTACTCATGCTCTACTAGTCGCATGATGATGTTTATCACCAAAGGAAATCGGACAGACTGTGGGTAGTCAATGTGGACATTTATAGCATAAACAAGAATGATAGATAGAAAGATTAGAGGTTTACGATGTTAGGCATTTTTTGTTGTTGTTTAAATACTATTATGAGGATCACCTAAGTTTGATAAATGTGATAAAGATTACCAATATTGTTACTGCACTTTGGATTAATATGAATGATACCCATAATCAATACTGTCTGCACACAGTAAGGATGTATATTTAAAATAATAATATATATATATATATAATAATTTTAAAAATGTGGAAATTGTTGTGCTACAAACCCCATCCCTCTGGAGCCTGCATACATAATATGTTGCCTATAGAAAATAATTTGCATGGAAAAGGGCTATCAATGCTTCTATCTCTGTGACTGAGCTATTCCAAATAAGCATTTCTCTATAGATCCCTCTGCTTTTCTGTAAACCTGAGCTTTATGGGCATTAGAACCAATTATGGCTGCATCTTACCAGGATTAAAGAGGGGGTGCTGGAGAAAGGGGAACCCCATCACTGATTAGGTCTAGGACAATTTGCTATGACCAAATTGCCCAGTGGTGATATTCAATTTATTTTTAATACCGTTTCTGTGGGCATGACGCGGCTTGGTGGGCATGGAAGGGGAGGAGTTAGGGTAAAATCCCCATTTCCACCCCATCCCACTAACCTGCTTTTCAGCTCCGTTCTCCTGTGCAGGGCAACCAAAGAAGACCCAGCTGATTAGCTGGGACTCAATGGGAGGCAGAGAAGAGATGGGGGTGGGGCCAACCAGGGGTGGTATTTACTGGTTCTCCAAACTACTCAAAATTTCCACTACCGGTCCTCCAGAACCATTCAGAACTGGCTGAATACCATCTCTGGACTTGCCTCAGCCAACTCACTGCGGGACAACTGGCTGCAGGAGAATTGCAGTGGGCCTTCTCTTACTTTAGGTTTGACTGTCTCAAATTAGAAGTCCTCGAGGCTGGGGTGAACCAGAGCATGGAGTCGCAGTAGCACGTTGGACAAAGCTTGTGGTTCTTCAGCCAAGCCGTGAAACAAGTGCAGCATGCCTTGGTAATCCCTGAGCAGAACCAGGCTTCAATTCTCCCATAGGGAGTTGTCCTGTGCAAATTGACTGCAGCAAGTTGCCCATTCCATCTCTGATCTACAACATTCTGGATTATTTTAGAAGGCCAAAGTTATTGAAGGTTTAAAGTTTCAACCCCAGGCATCTCTTGGTAAGGCCAATGTAAAAACAACAATGGCTGCCTACGCTCTGCAGACCCTACCACTGCAAAATAATTTGAGGACATCTTATTTTATATTGTATTTTTCTTTGACATACAATGGAATGCATATATGTAGATGCCACTGTCCTTGTAAATCCATGAATATGTACTTACTAAAAGCATGCTTTCTTTTCAACCCTTCCTTGACTGCAAAACTCTGAACAATCACTAGATGGAAGCAAAGAGTTATAGTTTCTTCTATTTCTCTGATGCTATCCAGGAGTTCTCCAGATGTTTTCAGCCCAAATATAGTATAGTATGCTTTGACTTTTTTTTCCTTTCCCCTTTTGTCTAAATAGGAAAGAAATTAATATTTTAATATTTTAATTCTAGAAATGGTGCTATGCCAACTACCAGTAGGTAGCTTCACAGTAGCTAACTCAATCCAACTGGGTGAATTTGATATCTGTGTTCATAATGGGGATGATGAATAAAATATACCTGTTTTTTAAAGGAGCCTCTAAAATATTTAATAGCAAAGTGAGATGCTGGGATAATTTTAACAAAGCTGCTTGTAATAATATTCTCTAGTTTCAAACAAAAACAAATCATAATTATGAAGCTATTCTTTTATGAAAAACAAAGCCAATGGAAGATTCCCCAGGTTCTTGCTGTCCATAAAAGATACATCTGAAGTTCTTTGAATTGGTTACTGTTCAACAAATCTTTTCATTTAGCAGCTTTATGATTGTTCCATGATCCTCTGATGTCCGTCAATCCATCAAAATTATTTTGAATAGAAGACATTACTCTATGGATTAATTTAACAGTCTCTGTTCTTTCAGCTCTATTATCAATGAAAGAGAAATCATACTAGGTTTCTTCACCATTTAAACCATCTCAACTTCTTTTTTTCAGGGGTTGTATTTTCTTGTGGGACCACAAAGTTTCAGAGAGAAGATAGAGGAAGAAATTGGTGGGGTCAGAGCCAACAGAGAGTAAAGATACCTTTTCTCTCACAAATGAAGGGAAATGTCCCAGGATAATGCTCCAGGATCCAATCTGAATTAGTCACCGGAACCAGAAGTTAAGTTTTTCCAAACTTTCAGAGTGGTGCTGGAGTCCATCCACAGGGAACTTGGATAGAATGTGGTAGAGAGAATGAACACATTCTGGTGAGAGAGAGGTTCTCTGAGGATGGCCTCCAGCACCTGTCCAAAAATTTGGAAGACTAAACCTCTGGTCCTGGTGACCGACCTAGATTGGGTACCTTTCTCTATCTAACTCTCTCTCTATAGGCTATAATTTTATCTCTCTGGCATGCCTCTTTTCTTGTGGCATTCTCTATTCCCATGCAGCAGGTTGGAGGGAGGAAATTGAGACCTCAGCCCTACATTCTGAAATTATCTCTTGCACATCAGTTTTTGTCAAGGTCTACTACCTTGTTTTTCATACAACCAACCCCCCAATGAATCAGACCTAACAATAATGTCCATACAAGTAGTCTTCAACTTACAACCCCAGTGGGTGCCAGAATTTCTATTACTAAGTAAGGCAGTTGTTAAGTGTTCTGTGCCCAATTTTATGACCTTTTTCACTATAGTTGTTAAGTGAATCACACTAATTAAGTAAATTATGTGGTTTGTTAAACAAATCTGGCCTCACCCAATGATTTTGCTTGTTAGAAGCTGGCTGGGAAGGTTGCAAGTGGCAATCACATAACCCCAAGAGGATGCAATGGTGGTAAATGCATGCTGGTTGCCAAGTGCCCAAATGTTGATCATATAACCATGGGTAAGTGCCAGGAACAGTTGTGAGTAACTTTTTTAGGGCCATTTTAACTTTGAACGGTTGCCAAATGAATGGTTTGATATTGAGGATTACCTGTGTTTAAACTCTCAACCATGTACATGTCATGAATTCTGCATTAGTGTGTAACTCTTCTGGAAGATTTCGGGCAATAGCTGTAGATACTCATCAACGCTTTTGACATTTTAAAATGAAATATTTTCTTTTACTAAAGAAGCTTACTCCGGAAGTATTTGGAATCACTGATAGAAAATAGATCCGACCTAGAATTAAGGAGAAATTTTTGGAAAGTGAGAACAGTTCATCAATAGAACAATTGCCTCCAGAAGTTGTGTGTATTCTGCTTCATTTTTAGCTTTCTTTATAAGCTTTTATTTTCAATCACAGCCTATCTACAGCCTGGGTTTCGCTTTGCTTTGTTCAAGGATGCTGCAAAAATATGCATCTTTTCATTTAGAAAAGCTTGAGTCACTATCCTCTTGTAATCAGACATTCATAAAAATGCAAGAGCCAAGCCAAGATAGATGACCTGACTTATTTTATGAACAGTGTGATTTCAAATGACGCCGTTGCTGGAGGAACATAAAAAGAAATCTGTCCTTTCAGTCACAGTGAGTAATAGGGAAAGTCGAGGGACTTTAATTGTTGTATAGGAAAATTCAATGTAAAATGTTTTTCTTGAATACATTTATCCATATGATAAGAGACTAGATTGTAGAATCAGGGAGTGCTGTTTTCTTCAGGCCACACCATGTTTTCCTGGATAATATTGGTTAGAACAGGGAGCTGGATTAAGTCCTAAGGTATCTTTCATTCTGCTGCAGCAAGATTGTTCTGGAGTTCCCAGTTCGTGATAATAAGAAACTTATCAAATATAAATCAGACCATGGTTAGATATCCTCAACTATAATGAAATTGGCATCTACCTCAAATCCCTTTTTTGCAGCTTTCAGCATTTTCATCCGATCATGACTACTGAAAACTGGTGGCACAATTTTTAATTCAAAGTTTCAGGTACATACAAAGGAAATATCCAGATGCCTTTATTGTTTATCTTGTTGTGCGTGGTAGCTGCACAGTCATCCAGAGATTTAAACTGGATCTATAATTTCTATCCACCTACCAAGGCCTTCCTAAGGACCTATAATAAACAGATGTTGCTTTGATGCACCACAGGGCATAAGCTGTTCTAAATAAAGCTACATTTTGCAATTGACTGATGGTGATGTTGTCAATGCCATTGGTGTTCAAGTGATGCTCCAGATGTTTTGGCATTGTATTTCCCATATGTGGAGATGTATGAGTTCATTTCAACTTCCAGTGACTACATGGACATATCTATACAGCACTCGTGGAAACTGTGCAGATCAACTGTATTCCCTTCTTCCAGGGGAGCTTCATTTATTTTACCCAGGTTAGCCTACAATTTTGAAAATTGTTCTTCTCTCATATTCCTAAGGTTTGACTCTACTCAGCTTTTTTGAGGTCAGTTAAGGCCAGTGCTACTACCTACCATGATTGATACATTTTACTCATAATGAACTCATGCTTGTTTTTTTTTTTCTTACACAATGGTGAAATTTGGGGTACATCCCCAGAGACTCTTTTGTGATTTATTCAGCCTTAGCACATTGAAAATCCCAGGTAAAACCCAGTTGAGGCAAAATTCAGGCAACAATGCTTCTCAGTGTTTGGATATATTTTTCTTCTCTCTTTCTGTTTCCAGAGACAGAGACAGGAAAGTCACACAGAGATACGTGATTATGGTAAATTGTCAGCCAAGCAATCCTTTCCCAGCGAGTATTATTTCTCTGAAAATAACACTGTGTTGATGACAGAGCAAAAGGCATCTGTGGGAAATAAACAAAATCTCTCCACTTGTAATGAAAGACAGTAAGGCCACTCTGAATAGCAGGAATGCTAAGAATTGAAAGTACAGCCCTTCTTGGATCCAAGCTACTCAGTAGCCCAGAACCTCACAGGCCCGCTATCAACTCAGCTGCAGGCAAGATAAAGCTTTCTGTAATTACAGCTTTATTTTAAATCAATGGAACTGCCCGACATTGCTTTCCAAAAATCTGAACAGATACTAATAGCAGTGGAAGGCATCCACAGCTATTCCTAAATGGTCTTCCATCCCATTCTTTAACTATAAGGTTTGGAATTAGCTGCCTCCCAGTAACAAGGCAGATAATGGATACTAGGATGGGTCAACCCAAGCATTAAGAGATCACAACATCGTGTCTTTAAAGTAAAGAATAATATTTACCAATCTGGTTGTGGACACAATCAATAAAGGATTGAGAATGAATTAATTTAAGCCCATCTGAACTCACTTGGCATGCATGGTATTAATTATTTTGAACTTCAAGAGAAGGGGAACATTGTTTAATTCAGCCAAGTTGATTACATAATGTTTTAGATCTGAACATGTAGCTTCTGCTAAATTTTGGAGGTGGGGAAATTAGTGGATAATTGCCTATTCAATTTCTGTGAAAGGAAGCGCATCATTTAAGAGGAGGATTTCTTCATGTAGAGGTGAATGTTCCATTAGAAGTCATGGTCACAACACAAGGCCTTTTCTAACTATGTGGAACACCGCTCTCTGCTTATCAAGGACTTCCATTGTAAAGGTTCAATTCTGTTCATTGCAGTGGAAAATTGTTCAAATATGTGCCAGCAGTGTGCTGCAGCTGCCAAAAAAGCCAAAACAGTTGTATAAACAGAGGGTTAGAATCAAGATCACATGAAATGTTAATACCACTTTATAACATCATGGTAAGACCACACCTGGAATACTGCATCCCGTTTTAGTTGCCAAGATGTAAAAAACATGTTTAGACTCTAGAACAGGAGTGTCACTCTGGCAGCCCATGGGCTGGATGCCTCATGCGTAGGCAACGTGCTTCCCAACTCTGCAAAGCCCAAAAATGTCACAACATGTCACATGACGCAATCAAGTTCTACTCCCAAACTCTAGAAAGAGTGCAGAGAAGAGCAACCAAGATGATAAAGGAACTGGAGGCTAAAGCACATAAAGAACGGTTGCTGGAATTGGGTATGTCTAGTTTAATGAAAAGAAGGACTACTGGTGACATGGTAACAGGGTTTTCCTCAGGGGCTGCCACAAAGAAGATGGAATCAAGCTGTTCTCCAAAGCACCTGAGGGCAGGACAAGGAGCAATAGATGGAAACTAATAAAGGAGCAAAGCAATCTAGAACTAAGGAGAAATTTCCTGACAGAAAAATTCATCAGTAGAATTACTTGCCTCCAGAAGTTGTAATTGCACCAACACTGGAAGTTTTAAAGAAAAGATCGGATAACCATTTGTCTGAAATGGTATAAGGTTTCCTGCCTAAGCAGAGGGTTGGACTAGAAGACCTCCAAAGTCCCTTCCAACTCTGTTATTCTTTTTTTAAAAATATATTTGTATTAAGTTTCTTTTGTTACATCGTAAAACATCATGAATAACTCTGTTACTCTATTCCAGTTCTAATGAACTGATGAAGCTTCTTGGATGAGAAGTAAAAAGTCCTCTTCTTTCTCAAAGGGGAAAAATACTTAATCCAGTTGCCTTTTGGGGGGAAAAAGAAGCACATTTGAGACAGACATTCCCAACGCTGCAACAATGATGCCTTATGTGATTTTCTAGAAAGGTTTTACTAACAATATGTCACCATCAAGAAAATGATGTCTCCAGTTGCCATCTGGCTTCTGAGAGAGATGAGGAAAGAAGTCTGAACTGACGATTCTAGAGAGAGAAGATGGCAGGTGGTATGGAGAAAAGCAATATCTTGAAAGGGGTGAACGTGCAGCTCTGTGCCTCACTGTTGCAGCTGCTAGAACAGGGATGTCTAGAAGGAATTCTGGGAGTTGAAGTCCACAAGTCTTAAAGTTGCCAAGTTTGGAGACCTCTGTGCTAGAATGTCCCTCAATTATGTTGCTAAAAAAATCAGTGCTGTAATAGTTGACCACAGGAGATTCGGGCTTGGGTGCAAAATAACCTACAGTTCATTCCTTTCCTTGATTTAGGGTGTGTAACATTTGAAACACCAAAGAGCCCTACATTTAACTATTAGTTACCTGTGACTTACAACTTCAGCCACTCAATTCTACAAAGTCCACTTTTGTTGACTTTAGAGTATTCTAAAGTTAGAGTATTCCTCTAGGGCTAGGTGACCAAGGATCTAGGGCAGGGGTCTTCAAACTTGGCAAGTTTAAGACTTGTGGACTTCAATTCCCAGAATTCCTGAGCTAACATGACTGGAGGAGGAATTCTGGGAATTGAAGTCCACAAGTTTTAAAACTGTCAAGTTTGAAGACCCCTGGTCTACGGGATCTAACTATTTTTGTTTAGATAGCATTGAATTAAAGTTCAGGTACCACCTGTTCTCGGAGGAAACAATTCCGGGATGCTTTGATTCAGATAACTCTGTGATTCTTTCATTATAATAAACTGATTAACTGATTGATTGCAATAATGTGAAAACCAGCTCCCTACCGCTGATTGCAAGATTCTTGTTTATAATTCATCACGAAACAGCTTTCATAGATGTCAAGGACAGAGACACATGTCAACCCTTTCCATCTCCTTTCTACCACAACTTCAGGACGTCTGCCTCTCTGATGTTCAATGTCACATTTTTAAAACCAGGCTTATTAATTCTGCAGGGGTCTTTCATTTTGGCATGATTAGGTTATCCTCCACCCTCCTTTTTCTTTTTTTGCTCCCCACCCCCACCCACCCCCACCCAAAAAAAGAAAACACTTCATGCTATAGGGAAATAAAAATTATGGGGCAAACAAAGGAGTTGAGTGCTGATATAGACAAAGATCATGAGTTTGCTCAGTAGGGCACATTCTAATTAATGGTAATTAATAAGTATGTTTTTGGTCAATGATGCATGCCTCAAACTGCTTTGCTTAAATATGTAAACAGTTGCAAATATGTGGAACACTAGTAAAGGTAAAGATGTTTGACTCTAATGGTGCTCATCTCTGTTTCTTAGCCAAAGGAGCAAGCATTGTCTGGATATTTTTCTGTGGTTATATGCAGTTGAAACATATCAGTAGATCACTAGTAGGTGGAAGCAAAGAGTTAGAGATTTCATTAGGTTTTTGCTTCCATTAATAGCTGTCCGGATGTATCAGCACATTATTTATCTGATGTCACCTTCTCCGTTTAAATGCAAGGAAGGTTGGGTGGAGTTATGTTATTTATTCTGTGCAATGACTTGTTGAGCTGGGTTGGGCTGAGACTACCCTATTTTAAATTCAGGATTACTCTAAAGGGAAGAATTTTAATGTGTGTTTAGGATGCAGTAATATAATTGATGGTGCATAGAAAGAATTTCAGTTTGTTATTCTAGGGGGCAGGGTTGACAGATCCCAAGGCTGAAAATGATAAAATTCTATAATCAAATTTGGATGATGCCATCTGAGAAAGATCTGGAGGCAGAAAAGGTTGCCTAAGATCTAATTCATTTCATAAAGTTGATTCACGTCAATGAATTAAATTGATTCAAATTGACAAAAAATGGGAGGACTTGAGCAAAAGTCTGTTGAATTACTGAATTGATTTGGAGGCATTCAGTTCTTTTCAGGTATGGATCTACTTCATTCTCCTGTTTATAATTTTAAAATGGAGGTTTAAAATTATTGACAATTCAGTAGGGATAAGAAAAGTTCCACTTTGCCACAATCATTGTGGATGACACTGAGATACATACTCTGTACAAAGCATCTGAAAACATTTCCCATATTCCTATTGGAATAATATGGAGAATGGCTCCACCCACTTTGAGTCTTCAGATCAATTACTCAATTCTAGGGATTTTAATGAAGTAACATCTCAGGACCTAAGACACAAGGGAAGGTTGTTTTAACGGGCAATTTAATCAATATAACATTAGGACATGAAAGAATAAAATATTCTCTCAAAAACAGCAAATGTTGAATGTCGTAAGGAAAAAAAAACCCTAAATTTGAATATTTTTTCTATCATGCAAGGAAAAACATATGTAGAATTGTGCAATATGTCATTTTTCTGGATGTGAGTTGCCAAATATTGTCATGTACTTATTTTTAGATTAAAATATAAGTAGAAAGATTTGTGTAAAACATAACCAAATATATTTAACATCAATCCTGAGGGGAAAAATACCTTAAAATATACAGCTTTAATTATATATTATACTGTATCTAAGCAGGCACATTGAAGAATAGATAATTAGATGTGTATGCAAATGACTGTATGTTTGATTCATATACATTAATATGATGCATAATTGAAGGGAAAATCCCTACTATAACAAGATTTGGAGAAAGTACTAAGAGTGACATCATATATAGCAACAAAGCAAAGTATGATTATTAACGCACATCAACTTTAACACCACACTGGTTTGGAAAAACAGAGACAGCATGGTGGTCAAGGCTGAAGCCAGTTTGTCAGGCACAAAGAAGCAAGACTATAATTAGGTTGCAGCATAGAATATGTTTTTCTCGAGCTTATATGAAAGAATCTAATCAATTAAAGTTCAACACTAAATTGGCTCTAGATAAGGGTCAACAGAATTCAAGAGGGATTGGACTTGGACTACTTGTAAGAAGTTAATTTAAGCTGATCTCTACTCACCCCAATTCTGTTTGCTCTTCTCCTACACACTCCTAGCTAACTATATTTCAAATCATATTATGTAAGTCCCTATGACAGCTACAGGTTTAAATAGTTGAAAGTTGGCATGTTAGGCTAATTCCAACAAGGATGTTCATACAGATAGCAGTCCAACTTTGAGTTCGGGCTTGTCTCATTTCAGTTCCAACCCATAGTTGGTCACTTTCTGTTGATCTAATGCAGTGATTTCAAACTCAATTTCATTGAGGGCTGCATCAGGGTTGTGTTTGACCTTAGGGGAGGGGCAGGGTAGGCATGGTCAGCTTGACATCATTCATGTTGGGGGCACCTGTGGTGGCCAAGTGCTAAAGCAGGATTTCCCTCAGATCCTCCTTCACTCTCATTATAATCTCCTTCCTTCCTTCCTTCCTTCCTTCTTCCTTCTCCTTTCTTCTTCCTTACCCTCTTTCCTTATTTTTCCTTCCTTGCTCTCTTCCCATTTTTTCTTTTCTTTGTCTTTCTTCTTTCCCCTTTTCCTTTCCTGTCCCTTCTTGCATGCTCAAATGCAAAAGGGGAAACATTTCTCCTTTTGTTTTATTTTGAATTTGTTTTGCTAGCCCATTTTTGGCCACGGCAGCCTCCTGGAGACCTCTGCCAGTGAAAATGGAGCCTGAGGAGAGAGGACATGTCTGGCCCTCCTGAGATCCATTTTCACTGGCAGAAGCAAAGTAGGCTGGTCTTTTGCCATTTCCAGGGCGGCCGCATGGACCAGATCTAAGCACCCATGGGCTGGATCCACCCACAGGCCTTGATTTTGACACCCCTGATCTAGTGGTTCAGCAAAATATCTTGAATTAGGAAGGTAGGCAGCAGTGGCATCTGTTATCTAGAAGTAAGGAACTGGTATTCCAAGATTGTATTTGCAGAAGATATTTCACCAAGGGTTGGGGATCCATACCATTTCTTCCACCACTATCTTCTGCCCACCTCAAGTTTAGGAGAAAAAGGAGGAACCATCCATGTAATAAGAAAAATCTCAGGGGAAAAAAAAGTCTGTTGAATGACTCAACATATTGGCAATACATAGAGGTTCAATTTGTCTTCCAGTTGCCTAACAAAATCTGAATGAACTTTATTTCTGTGTTTGCAGTTAAATGTTTTGGCATTGGATTGTTTTGAGGATTTGTATATTATAAAATGTTCTTTTATGGCCTGGAGAAATATTTGAAGATCTGGTATGAACGCATCATGTTCCATTTTAATTGTTTTATATATTCTATGAGGCAGGTTGGGATCTGCAAGTTGAAAGTTTATATCCTTCATTTATTTATCATATCTGCCTTATGTGTACTGAATTTTTCAACAATTTGTGAGTCTCTGCTTGTGTGGATGAACATGTCTGTTATTTCTGATACATGTATGATTTCCAATGAAATATATTTTCACTTTTTGATCACACTGTATAATTTAAGAAAGTTATTTAGTGTTTTGGCACATTTTTTTTCTCCTGGTTTCATCTTTTCTTGATTTTGTTAAAATAGGGTGATGTAGCATGAGGCTGTAGAATGTATCTCAAAGCCTTTAGAATCTATGTCAAAGCTGTGTCTGGGTTAACAGTGTTCTTTTCATCCTTTTATCTGGATACATATGGAAATAGTTGCTTTTCTGCATTTTATAAATTGTGAGCTTGATCACATTGTGCTAAGCTGTGATCCACACCAACAGTTGATGCTTCAAAATGGAAAACCAGCCAGGTGGAAAAATGCCCTTGCTATTTTTGCATGCCTGCCATTTTGAAGTCAGATGCCCCTGGAACAGCCTCTTAAATCTGGAAATAAGGTTGCTTTGCTTAAGCCTACAGATTGGATGGTCTTTTTTATTATCCAGACTAAGTGTGTGAAATCTCAAGCTTTGATCCCAGATGCTACTTTGATTCAGTGCTCTGAAAGGAAGTTTCAAGGAAAGCTTTGTCAAAGTCAAACACCCCTTTGAAAATCTGCACAGCTCTATAATATACCAAAATTGACTGTATAGGTGTAAACTGAGCCAAGCCTGAATAAAAATACTTTATGGTTTAAGAGAAGATTAAATCCAGATCACATTCATTTTTAGGTCGTACAGTTAATGTATCTCTGGCAAAACAGAATAATTTTTTAAAAGTTTACATTTTTAAAAAAAAATTCAGAACATCAGGTAAAGTCCATCCTTTTAAACAATTATCTACAATCTCCATTTTACTTGTTAGATGGATGTCCCATCATTTAGGAGGTGTACATAATTCTCCTTCCTCCTATTTTCCATATAACAGGAATTCTGTGAGGCAGGTTGCGATCAGAGAGTGACTGACCCAAAGTTACCTAGCCTAAGGTAAGAATAGTATTCATAATTTTCCAGTTTCTAGTTAAAAACTTTAAACACTCATGAAATTAGCCCTTTCCTTTTAGTAAAATGTGATTATCAATCAAATGAAAAAAAAAAATCTTAGCCACAATGAATTTAGTGATAAAGAAGGTCCTAAAAGTCATGATATTTAGTTGGCAAGTTTTGTGTTACATTTATGCTATTTGATGCCCTTTCAATGGAATTGTGAAAGTCTCTGTGAGAATTCTACTATTCAGATGAAATCAGCTGTCAAAACCTTTGGTTATTTTTCCCGTCTCCAAATGGTAAGACAAGGTACAGTCAGTTTTCACCACGATAGTCAAAGAGGAAGTCTGGAGAAGTGCAGAAAAAGGATTCAGGAGAATATGAGAGAAGGGTCACAACCTTCATTTTAATACAACATTCCCTTCAGGAACCAACTCACAGGATTCAAGAGAAATGAAATATACAAGGTGTCGTTTTGAAAAAGCTTCAGTAAGAGTTTATACCTTGGCTTAGCTCTATATTTCATTTCTCTTGTATTCTGATTTAACGTGGTGATTTTTCCTCAGATTGAAGCATGTGCCATTGTGCCAACAGCTTCCAGTGTCAGACTAGGAGATTTCATCAAGCTAGAAAGGATAGTTAACATCACAGAAAGCAAGCATCAGAACTCCTAATGATCTTGACAGGCTGAAATGCTTCGCTGTAACCCAAAAGAGGGCATAAAAACATCAATGTTAGAAATAGGAAAAAAAAGACCATACTAGGTCCATAATTAGGTATCTCTGGTTTAGAAGCAACATATTTACAAACATCCAGCTGCTTAAAAATTGTAACCACTGCATGCATTAGTGAACTGCTGTACATAGAGATGATACAGCAGTGTATCATTGCTTCTGGGAATGGGGATAGTATAGGATGATGCTTCAGCAGGTGACTGTATCATGGTAAGCTTAATTGAGCTTGGAAGCTAAGTAATGTTGGGACAGGCTAGTACAGATGAGACAGGCTAGTTGTTGTGGTTCGCCGGCAGCCTGTGCAGACAGCAGCAGAATCGGACAGTGGGGAAGAACGGGGACCAGTCCAGGAGTCTGGGGAGGACTCAGATGAGGGTCCTGCATCCGATGCAGAGATGGGGCCAGGACCTTCTGGGAGTTGTGTGCTGACTCTGGAGCCTGTTCCCAGTGCGTGCGTCCGCAGAACTGCCAGAACGCAAGAGCAGCTAAGACAAAAGGGGTGACTCAGGAGTAAGGCTTGGAGATGATTGCCCCTCTCCTAAGGTATAAAGGAAGTGCAAAGGTACAGAAACCTTTGCAGGAAGCAAAGTCGTTTGCTCTGTTTGGATTAAACCTTGAAGCTCTGAGTGGACTTTGTATTTTATTGTTTTTTTTACAGTTAATTTGGCTCTTTAGTTGTTGGCAGCAATTCAAAGGAGAGAAAGGTGGGTGCTTATCTCGAGGGACTCTTTGGGGCTCATTATGAGCTGGGAGTGAGTATAATTCTCAGTGTTGAAATAAAATAAGTTATTTGGACTAAGCGTGTGCTTGATGACGGTCTCAGGAAGCCTGGGTCAGAGCACTAGTCATGTGTAGCTGAGTTCAGTAGTTGAGACTGAGAAGTTGAAAAAGAAAATCTCAAATCCATTCCCATACCAGCATCTATGCAATTTATTTCATTGGAGAGCAAACAAAATATAATTGGATAAATATGGTCTTTCTGCATATCTGAATGACTCGTCTCAATTTTCTTCTCTCTCACTTCTTCCTTGTTCACTCCATATAGCCCCAAAGTTTTGAACAATGAAAGATACCATCAGGAAAACAGCTTGCATGTTTAGTTGTTATCCCTATCTAGACGCTTTCCATCTGAATTGAAGTATGCCATCCTCTGCCAGTATGTGCATGTGACTAGCTACACCATGAGAAATAAGGGAAATTTTCTACACGTATGCCAGTAGGAGAAACTTGCTTTGTCCAAAGCCTGGCTCTTTGTATTCTTAAGAAATAATCCTCACGAAATACAATTGCAAGAATGTTAC
The DNA here is from genome assembly GCF_900518735.1 of Pseudonaja textilis. The sequence goes on along the minus strand of NW_020769375.1, from coordinate 5,308,416 downwards.
TGACAATAGCAGAGCATAAATAGCGGCGAAATCAATTAGATTAAGGGGATCTGGGCTTGCACATTTCTCCGTGTAAGAATGAAACTGGGTGCTTGTGTATAAGTTGGCAAGGTTTCTATTTATATGCAAATAGGGAATTGTGTCTCAGGGAACAGCTGGAGATTTGGAGAAAGTCATTACCAACAGATACATTTTTTTCTCCCTTTAAATCAAAGCTCTTCTTTAAATTATGTCTCACTAGTCTTCTACAAGCTTTGGGATATTGAATCACCTTTGCATTTTAAGAATACATGTGTGTGAGCATGCAGATGGATGAAAAACATGGAGGAACACAAATGACAAGCAGAGTCAACAATATTTTAGACATTCATGGAGCTTCTGTTGAAACACATTGGTGGGATCCTACATTCTGGAAGGAAAGAGAAACTGTTCTAAGGATTTACTTGGATCTAGTATCTTTATAGACTGTATGTCTATGGTTAATTTTATACATCTGTATGCAGATATGGGTGTGTGTTTGTATTCAACCATATATGTCGTGTGTGTGTAAATCCTACAATTATGATGTTAATTTGCAATTTTCCAGCAGTGTAAATAGAACTATTACATTAAAAAAAAAAAATCAGTTCAATGGAGCAACATGCTAAGTAAAAATACATATTACCATTCCAGGCCTGTTTCAAAAGAACATTTTTTTCCAGGCATTATTTCTTTACGTCAACATTTTTTGCAGATGGTCACATATAGATACAGGGATGGATATACAGATATTTAGAGAGCTCATTGCTGGAGGCAACTGAAGTGGGGTTGCTTTATGGGAACTCCTGGGAGTGCAGCACCACTCAAAGAAAGGTTATGCTACCGCGGAGAGGGGAACATGGGCTCACCATCATTTGAATGACCTGCTCAGGGAGTAATAGCCATAGAGAGGAAATTGGCATTTCATAAACAGAGTGAAGTACAACATAAATGGCCCTTGGAAATTCTCCACCGAACACATGAAGAGAGAATTTGGTAGGGCAACGAGAGTCTCTTCAAGGCTTTCGCAAGGTTAGAGCAGTCCTTTAGCAGGGACAGAAACAAAGTTTTTGAGGAAACCCTCATGGGAAGAGTTACCTCCTTCCCAAAATTAAATGGAAGGTGGAGGAGTGAAAACAGGATTTTCCCACAAACTCCTTAGCCATCTTGTCTTATCCCCTGAAGAACTACACGCAAACTGTCTGCCAGGGAGGTCAGGTGGGAAAGCCATTGGATCAGTGGTATAGTATTCTACCGGTTCGGCCCAGTTCAGCTGAGCTGGTAGCAGCGATGAGCAGCAGAGATCGAACCAGTTCTCTCCACCGCTCTGCTGTTGGGCCCACCTGCCTGCCCAGGCTCTCATGTTCACCTTTATTCCCTGCTTTTGAAGGGCAGCTGCTTTGCACGGCACAGAAGAGTGTCGTGTGGCAGCTGCTGAAGCAACCAGGAGAGTGCAGGCTTGCAGGAGGTGAATTGGAATGCCTCTGCACCTGTGCAAAGTGAGCATTTGGTGCAGGCGCACAAAGCATGGCCACCAAGCCACGCCCACCGAACTGGCAGTAGACAATTTTGAAATGTACCACTGCATTGGATGCACAGTTGCTGCATTTTACATTTCAAATATTGGCCATAATGTTGATTATATCTAACATGAGAGTTTGAGGATGCTCAGGAGACATGGCTATTGATACCTTTGCCCCCTGCCTTCAAGTGAAGTGTTCTTCTTACTATTATTTTTTTGCTCTTTGCTCATCATGGAATTCCATCAAGTTCTTTCCAAAATCTAGGTTCTCACAGAACAGAGTTTGAAAAACCCTGCTCTACTGTATGAACTGGAGTGGACTGTGAGGTCTTCTACTGCCATTCTGAGTACTTATTAGTATGGGTCCACAATTAAACAATCTAAACTTGCAAAAAAAAAAAAAAAGAGGTCATCAAAGTGGTATGTGAGAATGGGTAGGAAAACCTTTGCCTCCAAATGAAATTGCTTGAATGGTTGATTGATGAAGTCCAATCAAGTCACTGTCAACTCTTAGCGACCACATAGATTCCCTCCCTAATGATGTTTCTCTACCTTGGTCCTTTAGCTATGCCAATGGTGCCCCCATCTCCATTGAAATGGAGTCTATCCATCTTGCTGCTGGTTGTCCTTCTCTTCTTTTTCCTTCACCTTTCCTATCATTACAGCCTTGTCTAAAGAACTAGATCTTCACATAATGTATCCAAAGGAGGATAATTTGAATCTGGTCATTTGTGCCTCAAATTAGAATTCTGGATTGATATATTTGACAGTAAAAAAAAAAAAGGAGGTGGGTGTTTCAATAGGTTTTTGTACAGGGAAAATTTCGCCCTTCCCTCACCAAGTCATGTTTTTAAAGCTATTGTTTTTCCATCATACTTGATGCCACTGTATGGCACAAATGAGACCCATATCTCTGCCCGGCAAGTCAGTTAAAGTCCCCGTTTCCTTTTCTAAATAGGATCTACGTGGCCCTCCCAATTACTGCAGGGTAACTCACCCGGTTAGGCATTTCTACAGCAAACTCAGACTTCAGAAAACATTTAATTTTATATCTTTTATCTTTATTAGTCCCTCAGTTTAAAGCCAGACTGATCTAAAAGAGTCCACTTGGTCACTATGAATAATGAATGGGAGGAAGATGTTTACAAATTAGCATCCATTCAACCCATCTATCTGTGGCTTTGGATAACTGGTGCAATGCAAACTGAGGTGATTTATACTGTAAGAGTGCAGGAGGAGGGAACTTATTTTTAAAAAAAAGAATTGAAAGAAAGTACACTAGGCGGATTGGAAATTAATAGTATAAAGCTGTCAGAAGTCATTTTAATCAAAATGGAAGCTAGGCAAATCTAAACATGTTCTGATGGCAACAGACTCTGCCTTGTGAATTTCAGTCACACAGGCTTCAACTTTCAAATGATACAAACAATTCCAAGACTTTCTTGTTGGTTTTCTTTGTGAAGTTAGTCAATGTGAAATTGGTTTTGATGCCTGGAAAAGTTGCAAAAAAAATTGGTAAAGCTTTAAGGGACCCAGATACACATTATACTACAGCTGTGCATAAGAATATCTTGATAGTTCCTGCTTAGTCACAAATCAAGCAAACAAACATAAAAACCAGAAAATATGAGAGGCTGGGCAAATAATGCTCAACTCTTCTTTAGTTAGTTAGTTTAATCTCAGATCTTCACAATTTCAGCTGCTATTATCGCTTTGCTTCTCTGTCTACTTAAGAAGACAAAATATCTGGTTTGTTAGTTGATTATGTGTTAACATCGCAACACAGGTTGATTCCTAAAACATTTCTAGTAACTTGCAGGGAATATTTTTTTTTTTTTTGGCAACGACAAGAAATGGGAGCAGTGTTGCACAACTTTTTAAAAGCAAGTAAATTAAAGTTTTAAAGGATTTCTGTTGCAAATCCTATTGGGTATTCCAATGAACTTCAGAGCAATACAATGTCATAAAAAATGAAACATGTTTGCACTTGTCTTTTGTCTGTTCTGGAACAAAAAAAGATATTCAGCGCTGAAAGTTTAGTGAAAATACTGGCAATTGCATTCACAAAGATGTGTAAATTGGGATAATTTTTATTTTATAAAGCTGTAGCAGAAAATCCATGTTTTGAAGAATGAAAATACAGATAGAATTGGGTTTGGGGGCAACAAGCGGAGGGTTGAGGACACCACCACCACAGCAGATTTTGTAAAATTCTTTAAACCAAAAAAGGTTAGCAACCATAGTGTTCTCTTTGAAGAGCCCTGAGGGTCAGCAAGAAATAATGAAAAAGATAGAATTTGTGATGATCTGGGGCATGGCACAAAGGCAACACAGTCAATAGATAATCAATAAGAGTCTCTTTATTAGCTCCAATTTTTCCTCCAATGTCCTGGTTACCTTCTGGCTGGAGAAAAACTCTCCCAGGAACAGCCTTTGGCTGCAGAGAATCAAGTCCAAAACATGGTCAACAAAAACTGTAACTATAAGTCCAATCAAGGCAAAATGAGGTAATTAGTTTGGCAGGGCAGGAGCAAGAATTACATATGTGAAGGCACAGCAAAACTCCACACGGCTGGGAAGATGCCAGGAACATAGATAACTAAAGTCAGTACAAGATTGCTCACATTTGCTCCCAGCAGCTGCCGCAGTCAGCATTCATCTCTTTTAAATTCTCATTCCCAGGTGTGGCTAATGAAGGGAATCAGAGCCCTTTCCTCCCCCGTAAACCACACAACCCATGTTGTTCTCTTCTCTGTTCCTTCCTACATGTCCTATGAAGTGAGGGTGAGCCTGTGTCTCCCTCTGAATTCCCTCTCCCTTGTTCTACCTCTTCCCTGCTCTGCCCAGCTGGAGTTTGCCCTTCCCCAGTTTCCTCCACAGCCAACGGAGTGACACTCCCAGTCCCTGTCAGCTGTTCGTCTTCCTCCTCAGATTCAGACTCTGACAGGGACATGACAGAATTGTTGACAATTCAGAAATTATAGAAAAAGTTGGGAGACTAGATATTTTCTCACTAATATGAACACACCAGATTTTTTAAAAAGATATTTTCATCCCTGTTCTTTCTTTTAATAATTTTCCCTAGTGAATAAGGACAATCTGCCAGCTCTCTGTGAATCCATAATATTTAATAAGCTTCAGTTTGAACACCTACCATTGTAAACCTAAGAGTTTCATCAGTCGAAAAAGGACAAGGAGTCCTTTTTGGCATTTCTCAGATATCTTTCAGAGCCAGGTAAAATGCAAATTGTAGAGAATGGCAGATGGGTCAGCAAGGCAAAAGGCTGAATCAATATGGCCTTCCAATTTAGATGATTTCTTAATGAATCTGGGCATCGGCATCTGGAAGAAGCTGCAAGGACATCCCATTTGTCAGGCATAATTATGTTATGTAATTTGTGCCAGCTGGGTCATAACATACATTCCAAACAATATATAATTTATATCATTTGTGTAACAACATAATGATGCATTTGACCTCACTTGCCAATCCTCCACTCACACCAATGGATCCAGAGGACTAGGCTCATAAACAGTTGACAAAACAAAACAAATTCTATCCATTTAAGTACTTAAATATACCAGAAATATTACCTCAGAGGAAATTCCAGAGGGATTCTTTGGCGCTGCATAGATTTATTTTTTATCAGATATTTAAAATCACAGAGCGTTTACCAACAGGAGTTGTGGATGCTTCGTCACTGGAGATTTTAAGAAGAGATTGGACAACCATTTGTCTGAAGTGGTATAGAGTCTTCTGCTGAGAGTTGGACTAGAAGACCTCTGAAGTCCCTTTCAACTCTATTATTCTGAGTTTTCGAAGTAAGCAGTGAGTACCGTGGGTCATTTAATTAGATGTCTGTAGCAGAGGTGGAATTCAGCAGGTTCTGAGCAGTTCTGGAGAACTGGTGGTGGAAATTTTGAGTAGTTTGGAGAACTGGCAAATCCGACCTCTGACTGGCCCCTCACCCATCTATTCTCTTCCTCCCGAGTCCCAACTGAGTCTTCTTTGGTTTCCCTGCACAGGAGAACGGAGCTGGAAAGAAGGTTAGTAGGGTGGGGAGGGAATGGGATTTTTGCAGTAACCTTCCCCCTGGAGTGGGGTGGGAATGGAGATTATACGGTATTCTTCCCCTGCCATGCCCACCAAGTCACGTCACACTCACCAAGCCATGCCCGCAGAACTGGGAGTAAATGGTCTGTAGAGATTCTCAGTTATCCAGGTCATGCTTGTCCCCAAGTTGCTTTTTCTGGAGGCAACGGAACTTTCACTTCTCACCCAAGAAGCTTCTTCAGGATAGTGGAGAATGGACAGATATATATTAGCTGCCTGCCAGGACAGAGCTGAAGAAGTTTCTTGGGTGAGAAGTGAAATGTCTTAAAAGGAATAAAGAAAGTCCAGTTGCCTCCAGAAAAGCACGTTTGGGACATTTAATTCGATGTTTTCCAGGAAATCACTACCTATCATAGTACCTATTTATATCCTTTCCTCATTCCTTTATATGAAAACTCATCTAAACTATATCTCTACATTTATTTATTTTTTGTTCAAAATTTCCAGCATCATTGAGATTTTCAGAAAGTACAAAATTTGATGAATTTCTAAATTCTGGTTTATGCAATATATGCAGATGAAATGAATTCATATTTGGAATTTACCCCCAAAAAATCAATTCAATTCAATTTCTCATGTACTTGAACATTTAATGCCAAATTAAGCTATACGTAAATAACTCATTTATTTTGGGAAAGTATTTTCAAATGCCTTTAGGCTTTATAGATAAAAGAAATAGTAGCAGGTGTTGAAATTTAAAATTTTGTGCCTCTGAATCAATTATAGCACTGGCTTTTCCAGTTCTACCACCATTTTTGTAAACATCACATGTAATGTAAATGAGAGCTGATTGTATGTTTTTATGCAATTTTATTTGATTTTAAAACCCAAACAGCTTTTCCTCCCTCACAAAAGAAATTAATGCATAGTCTGAATTTTTCTTTTAGGACAAATTATTTTTCTCCTATTGGCATAAACTGCAATAATCAATTAAAAACATTCATGCACCTTTCCCTCTTAACTCATATATACACATTTATACAACATTTCCTTCAGCATGAACAAATTTAAGATAAAATATGTTAATTGGCACAAAAACTCTCTATATGAGATAAGACCTGTTTCTGATTATGGCAGCTAAGAGAAGGGGTTTTTTTTCCATTTGGTTTCATATATGGAGAATCTCAATTCCATGTTGTGCTCTTAAATCATCTCCAGATCAATCCATCAAAATTTGATAACAAAGATACTGCATGTTGCCCCATTTTTTTCTCGTCAACTCAAAATGTCCAGTTCATGGTTAGAAAAATCTGCCTTTTCAGGTTTCCCCAAACTATAGTTTAGAGTGCTAGTGTGAATGTAAAATAGCAATGGGAAACTTGAGGTCTTTCACCCCAGTCTTGAATAAACTCTTATGTTCTTCATTTCTTGGAATGCAATTGTAGTTCAACATAATATTATAGATAGAAACTACATGAGTAACTCAAAACTTTTAGTCTTTTGTTCCTTTTTTCACAGACATCCCCAATGCCAAATTTCCAAGAAATCTTAATGAATTTGACCTTTCAGTTCAATCTTTGGAATATACAATAGATTGTTGATATTGAGCTCTTTGTCTCAATGTCTGGACTGCATCTTGGCTGTGTTTTGGCTTTCTTCCTTTACTCTCTGCTCTCTTTTGACCCTTGATTATTTATGATTCATGCTTTGGATTCTGGCCACTAAGTCCTGAGTCCAGAGCAAAAAAAAGATAATCTTGTCCTCTGAAACAATACTTCAATTACCATGTATTTGCCAGCTCAATAGCCTAATGGAAATCATCATTGATGGAATAACTACGCAAGACTTTACAACAAGGATCCCAGAAGTTTGTGCTTCAGAGACACATTTGACTCTTGAACAGAATGACCATGGTAGCTTGCACATTCTCAAATTAACAGCTATAAAAACTAAGAGTTGGAAGCACTGATTTATCAGAATAAGATAAGACACAATTGTTTATTCCAGCTTATCTTTGCCCTTCTTCCTAGGCAATGGGGTCATTGCCAAACATAAGTCTGGACTGTAAGTTTGTATTTTCTAAGAAACCTTCTGGATTCCTTTGGCATCCAGAGACAATAGTAATGCATAATGGAAATAATGACACATAAAGGTAAACATTTAGTAGATCCTGATAAATACCAAAGGGACTTTTTCCTGAGACATCAAAACTCCAGTTGGAGACCTCAGTTATAAAGAAACACTGCCACATCACTTGAAAATTGGTAAATTTGGGGTCAGAAACACTACCAGACTTAAAGTGGAATCTTGGAAGATATGTTCCTGAGCATCACATATAGCAGGGCTCTTCGAACTTGACAGCTGTAAGACTTGTGAACTTCAACTCCCAGAATTCCTCCTCCAGTCATGTTAGCTCTGGAATTCTGGGAGTTGAAGTCCACAAGTCTTAAACTTGCCAGGTTTGAAGACCCTTGACATATAGTCATACCTAGTTCCTCTTTCTTTGATAGCCCTGGGAGGGAGGGAGGGAGAGAGGGGGGGAGGGAGGGGGAGAAAGAGAGAGAGAGAGAGAGAGAGAGAGAGAGAGAGAGAGAGAGAGAGAGAGAGAGAAGCATAAGTAGTGAGCCAATGAGGCTGAGGATAGAAACTAAACTAAGTTTAAAAAGTAAAATATAATATTGACTGATACTGGAGGGCAAGGCAAGATGAAGGGACCAGCCTACACCTGATGATGAGAGTAACACCACTATTGATTTAAACCCACTAATTTGCATGCAGCTGGTATCAATTTTCTCTTCCTTTTGTCTTGACTGTGACTTCCTCAGAATGCAAAGTAGAAAGAGAAAATCTTTCAGAGACTAGTAGACAAATCACAGGGCTCCCAATAGCTGCCAGGTTTTATCTGTAGAAAGGGAAAGGCTTCTATTGTGACTGCATCGGGGTCCTTTTCAACTAACTTGAAAACAGTCACTGCTCTTAGAAGTGGAAAGATCTTGAAAATGATACACAAACATCCTCTTGGTAAAGTTCTGACCAGCTTGTGTTAGGTAAAGACACCGGTCAAAATTTCATTGGCATTTGCCAAAACGGCGATGGGAAAGAGCTAGTTGCATACTTTCATGTCATAACAACAGCCAAATAATTCACAAAAGAATCAGGTCACTGTCTCATAATATGTTCTTTCCTCTTATTTCCATCCCTGAGATGATGAACTACAACTCCTATCAGCGCAGCCAATCTAACAAGGCTGAGAATTATAAGGAACTTTAGTTGAGCAATAGTAGAGTAGGACTATATAGTCCCAATTTTGGGAAATATCCTTTTCTGCATGATACATCAGTTTTGGAAGCATTTGGGGAAAGACGACTTGGACAAAATTCCTTCTGTGGAAAATACAATCTGGAGGAGTCCATCATCATCACTTTCCTATTTATTCTTGTCTGGAGTATCAACAAATCTGGTGCTCCTTTTATGTAAAGCAGTAGAGCAAAGTAGCATTGGCTGAGATTCTATGTTGCAGCAGCTAATTCTAAAACATTTGGAAGTATGTTTGGATAGAAGATCAATTTCAAAAGGGGATTGGAGACAGAAAAATCCATATTTTTCCAAATATGGGGTAATTTTTCCAAACCTTTTAAATAGCTAAACATCCATCTATCTACAGGGAATCAAGCTATTCTCCAAAGCACCTGAAGGCAGGACAATAAGCTATGGGTGGAAACTAATCAAGGGGAGAAGCAACTTAGAACTAAGGAGAAATTTCCTGACAGAACAATTAATCAGAGGAACAACTTGCCTCCAAAAGTTGTGGATGCTCCAACACTGGAAGTTCTGAAGAAGAGATTGGACAACCACTTGTCTGAAATGGTATAGGGTTTCCTGCCTGAGCAGGAGGTTGGACTAGAAGACCTCCAAGGTCCCTTCCAACTCTGTTATTCTATTCTATCTTCTATCTCTGTTTTCCTTCACCTTTGCCTAATGATGTTACAACTTCAGCAGTTTGTGAGATACTCCAAAGAGAGGGACAGGTGTGCATGCGCACATGCACAGCTTCATGTGTGTTAGTGGAAGGTATAGATGCCCGTCACTCTCACAAGTGGGGCTGCAAGTGCCAGCACTCACCGTTCATGCAAATGGATCTGCGAGCGCACAAGTATTCACCCACTGCTGATGCAACTGGTTCTGAATAGGCCACAGTCCAGGGGTTGTAATTTAAGCCTTCTCTGGCCAAAAGGCATGGTTATATTAAACGTATTTAAAATCTTCTTTACTCGGGTTTGCAGATAAGTCTCACAGAGGCATCATTTGGAAGGCAAAAAGATTTATCAGTAAAATAATTACATATTTGGTTTTTAATCTGATTACTCTATTTACTCTATTTAATATGTGTGCAGTTTAGAGTCGATTATGATTGGAACTGCATACTAAATGCAGCAAATAAGTACGACAAGTTTTTTTTGAAGCACAAACTGAAACTCAGAGAAGAGATAGAGCTTTGTGGGGGAAGCAAATCATCAAACTTCCTCTACCCCTCTCTTTCTGTGGTCCCAAAGTTCTTTAGGCACGTCCATGGCTACTATTAACATGTCTTCTGTCCTACTTGGTAACAGTACCATGCTTTCTATCCTAGAAGACCTAGAAGAATAGCAATAACACTTAGAATTAAATACCATTTCACAGTGCTTTACAAAACTCTCTAAGTGGTTTAGAGAGTCAACATATTGCCCCCAACAATCTGGGTCCTCATCCTTGGAAGGATGGAAGGCTGAGTCAACCTGGGCCTGGTCAGGATCAAACTCCTGGCCATGTGCAGACAGTTAGCATGCAATACTGCCTTCTGAACTACTGCACCACCACAGCTCTTGGTAACCTTGATTTAGAGTATGTTTTGGGAGAGGAGATAAAATGTCCCCGCCGTGCATTTCACATGCACACTGCCAGTCTGAGGAGCTGATTATATAAGTGAGAAATTTGCTACGTGAGTTTTGCCCCATTTTACTGTTTTTCTTCCCACATTTGTTAAGTGAATGGCTGTGCTTGTTAAATTAATAACACAGTTCTTAAGTGAATCTGACGTCCCCATTGACTTTGCTTCTCAAAAGATTGCAAAAAAAAAAAAAAAATCACATGATCCCAGGATGCTGCAACCATCATAAATAGGAACCAGTTACCAAACATCTGAATGTAAATCACATGACCATGGAGATGCTGCAACAGTCATAAATGTGGAAAATGGTTCAAAAGTCACTCTTTTTCAGTGCCATCATAACTACATACACTCACTAAATGAACTAATGGAGTCCTAAATTGCATTAACAGAGGGATACAATCAAGATCAAGTGAGGTACTAATACCACTCTATAAAGCCTTAGTAAGACCACACTTACAGTACTGCATCCAGTTTTAGTCATCACATTATAAAAAAGATGTTGAGACTCTAGAAAAAGTGCAGAGAAGAGCAACCAGGAAGATTAGTCACTAAAACATATAATGAACGGTTGCAGGAACTGGGCATGGCTAGTCTAGTGAAGAGAAGGACCAGGCAATACATGATAGCAGCCTTCCAATATTTGAGGGGCCGCCACAGAGAGGAGGAAGGGGTCAAGCTATTCTCCAAGGCACCTGAAGGCCAGACAAGGAATAATGGATGGAAACTGAACAAGGAGAGATTCAACCTGGAAATAAGGAGAAACTTTCTGGCAGTGAGAACAATCAACTAATGGAACAGAAGTTGCCCTCAGAAGTTGTGGGAGTGCCATCACTTGAGACTTTCAAGAAGAGATTGGGCTGACATTTGTCAGAAATGGTGTAGGGTCTCCCGCCTGGGTGGGAGGTTGGACTAGATGACCTATAAGGTCCCTTCCAACTCTGATTATCTGTTAATTGTTGTAAGTTGAGGACTACCTGTATTCCAAAATATAAACATCTGATGAAATCTTACATCCAGGTTTATATGGCATGTTATTTCTTCTTTCTTGTTATTGTTGTTAGTCACTATTACACCATCATTTCAGTAAAGTTAGTTTTCCACTGGGTTTTATTCAACTGCATAATGTTAGAAACATGTGCAGTTTTAAAAGTCCCCCATTGCATTAGGCTGGAAATAAAGTAGATAAAGGTTACATATTGGAATGCTCGGATTACTTAAGAATTCATTCTTCTGTCTCCTCTTTTGGAACACCCCTGGACAGAATATTAGATAATTGAAGCCAGTTATAGGTTTATCTCAGTTTTTTTTTTAAAAAAAATGTACTTTAGGAGTAGTGAATAAACAGAATTGATATATGTTTCATTCCTGCTAAAAATTCAAAACAGATGAAAATTAGGGCTTTGTGAAAAGTTAAATAAGCCTCTTTAATATGGAAAAAAAAGATTTTAAAGAGATTTAAAATGTACAACATGTGTAATTGCTCAGATTCTTCACAAAATGAATGTGGGTGCCATTTAAAGAAGCAAACAAAAGTTCTTTCTATTTCTCATGGAATCCCAAATAATGATGGTGAGATGATGGAATTGCCTCAACCTATGAGGAGCACCAAGGGGAATAGGACACGTAGCCGCTATAGCTATTCTTATCTTAGACATGGATAAAGCACAGTCTCCAAGTTGAGTCTGATTCCAGGGGATTTTATGGACATGGATAAAAATATTATCTTGGCAACACTGCAGCAGTTATTTGACATTACCTTCATTTATGTGGTCTATAACTCTGAAGCCGCATCCGGTTTTGATCACCACAATGTAAAAAGAGTAGGGAAGAGCAGCAAAGATGATTAGGGAACTGGAGGCTAAAGGATAAAAAGAGTTGCTGGAATTGAGTATGTCTAGTTTAGCGAAAAAAAGGACTGGGGGGGACATGATAGCAGTGGTCCAATATCTAAGGGGTTGCCCCAAAGAAGAGGGAGTCAACCTATTCTCCAAAACACCTGAAGGCAGGATAAGAAGCAACGGATGGAAACTAATCAAGGGGAGAAGCAACCTAGAACTAAGGAGAAATTTCCTGATAGAATAATTAATCTGTGGAATGACTTGCCTTCAGAAATTGTGGGTTCTCCCAGACCGGAGGTTTTTAAGAAGAGATTGGAGAGACATTTGTCTGAAATGGTATAGGATTTCCTGCCTGAGCAGAGGGTTGGACTAGAAGACCTCTAAGGTCTCTTTGTTCTGAACTAACCGGGTTCTCAAAGAGCAAACACAGACAAAGGCAGCAGCCCCCACCTTTTAAGGTTTAATAATGAATGCTGTTCCTTTACAGATAAAAGGCTGCTTTTTACTAATTAGCTCCAACAAGAAAGAGCTTTGCCAAGGTGTTCGTCAATGCTGCCAAAAACCCAGAGATAAGAACTAATTTACAAGATTCTCCAAACATGAACTAAGATGTCCCCCAGTTGAGCTTAAGAGCTTCTTTGCTGTCTGCAAAGAATGCTTTTCCAAACCTGGCTTTTATCCTCTTGAGGGAGGGGCCATTACCTTGCAGCCTTACTCCCAAGTTGCCTGTGCTGCTCTAATTGTTCTTTCCTCCGAGCAATTCTTCATGCATATGCACTTGGCACAGGCTCCTCGGGAACCTCCTCCTCGTTGCTTCCAGCCCCCACAATCTCTGAAGGCAGCAGTCCACTCCCTGATGATCCTGGCCCCTCATCTGAGTCCTCACTCTCCTCAGCCATCTAAACCTGCTGCCAGCTAACCACAACACCCTTCCAACTCGGTTTTTCTGTTATTCTGATATTTCGTGGATACCTAATATCCAAGGACAAACCAGTCCTGATCCTATTTAGCTTCCCCAACAGTTGGTCAAATACTGTCATTGATCATTGGCATAAAACAATGGTTAGACGGGCACTCCTTTGACTTGGTGTGTGTGAGTGTGTGTGTGTGTGTTGTTGTGTATGTGTGACATTAATCCAAGCAGAAAATTTCTTTTTACAGCTAAATCAATATGTTCTTTGATTTCCTTTTGATCTCCATTTGATCCATGCTAATATTCCTGTGACATTTTTATTATCATTACACAGCTGGGGGATTTTCTTTCCCACCTGCCCAGCTGTTACAGCAGCATTTTTTCCTTTCCAAATAATGTTCTTTTGAGGTTGAATATAGATGTGGCTCCTATGGAGCTCTATCCATCCATGAATGTTTTCAACTCATTCTCCAAAGGAAGCACATCACACTACAGATGGCCCATATACTTTTCAATAGGATTTTTTGAACCTCTGTCTGCACTGAAAGTGGCACAACAATTGGAACTGGAAGAAAAACTCTTAAATAACCACACAGGGATGATCCAATATTTCTGAAGCCTGATCCAGGTGGGTATTAAGGCGACTGTTAAGACACCAACTAGTTTTAAACAGGTTTGATTCCTGTTGGATGAAGCAATTTATTTATTTATTTATTTGATTTGTCAATTGCTTACAAGATAAAAGGTATAAGTACAAACATAGTTATGAATACATGAAATGGATACATATAAGAAAAATAAAAAGAAACATTAGGACAGGGATGGTAGGCACGTTGGTGCACTTATGCACGCCCCCTACAGACCTCTTAGGAAAGGGGTGAGGTTAGTAGTAGACAGTCTAAGGTTAAAGTTTTTGGGGTTAGGGGAAGAAACCAGAGTCAGGTAAAGTATTCCAGACATTGACTACTCTGTTGCTGAAGTCGTATTTCCTGCAATCAAGTTTGGTGCAGTTTACCTTGAATTTGTATCTATTGTGTGCTCTTGTATTGTTATGGTTGAAGCTGAAGTATTCATTGACAGGTAGGACATTGCAATGTATGATTTTATATACTATACTTAGATCAGACTGCAGGCAGTGTAGTTCTAGGTTTTCTAGGTCTAGAATTTCAAGTCTGGTGGCATAAGGTATTCTGCAATGAGTAGAGGAGTGGAGAACTCTTCTTGTGAAATATTTCTGTACTTTCTCAACTGTGTTAATATCCGATACGTAATGTGGGTTCCAGACTGATGAGCTGTATTCAAGTATTGATCTAGCAAATGTTTTGTATGCTCTAGTTAGTCGTATGATATTACCAGAGAACAAGCTACGCAGGATTAGGTTAACAACTCTTAATGCCTTTTTGGCTATATTGTTACAGTGGGTTCTAGCACTTAGATCATTAGAGATGAGTACTCCAAGTTCCTTGACAGAGTTTGGATCATCAACAAGGTCTTGACTATTCAGCTTGTATTTTATTTTCTGATTTTTTTTTGCCAACAGAGCATTTATTTGTTGAGATTTGAAGTTGCCATTTGATTGACCATTCTGATTCATACAATGTCAGATGAGTAGAAAGATGACTGCTGTTTCTACTTCAAAAAGCTATGCATGTCACTCATCAAGGGAGGTTGAATTTTCTTGAACTGCTTGAGTGTTGTGGACTGTGAAGAGCATAGTTTGGACCAGTACCAAGCATTTAACACTTGCAACTAGCCCATGAACAACTGCAGAGAGCTTTAAACAGCATTCACAAACAGTGGATTTGATTGCGATCAAAAGAGACACATATTATGATGGTCAGGAAATTGTTCTTAATTTTGCTCCGATAGAAATGTTAACAAAAATGAAATGATAATGAAGGGCAGGATTGCTGTTATAAAAATGAATATATTACCAATTTTTTTTTTTATTTCCAAATATTCCTATTAAACTAGAGAAAGGCTTCTTCAAGAATCTAAACCAACTAATGTCAAAATATATGGCAATGTAAGAGACCAAGAATTAAACTGATGCAAGACATCAAAGAAAAAGGAGGATTTGGCTTGCCTGAATGGGAGTTATATTATTAGGCAGCAACTCTAACATGGATAAAAGAATGGATTACGTTGAGGAATAAAAGATTGTTAAAACTAGAAAGTCATGATATTCAAATAGTTTGGCACGCCTTCTTATAGTACGGAAGAGATACAGCACATAATTATTTCCAGAGACACTATTTAAGACAGGCACTGTTAACAATTTGGAACAAAATCAAATATCAAAACTACATGAAAATACCTATTTGGCTTTATACATCCAAACTTGATAAATGTGGAGAAAATAATAACTTACAGAAATATACTGAATGAACAAGGAGTACTGAAAACAAGATTAGAACTAGTAGCACAAAGGGTAAATATAGAATGATGGTCTTATTTACAAATACAATCAAGATACACACAAGACAGAAAAAACATGAGGTATTAATAAAGAATTAACAATTCCGGATAAGCTATTGTTAGAGACAGATGATAAATTAATAAAAATATTATATAGATGTTTATTAGAATACAAACTTGAGGAAGAACATGTTAAAGAAACAATGGTGGCACGGGCAAATTTTTTTGATTATAATATTGAATTGGCTAAATGGCAAAAACTTTGGACCACAACTAAGAAAAGAACATTAGCTACAGCTTATAAAGAAAATATTTATAAGATGTTTACAGGTGGCATCTTCCACCAGCAAGGCTTTCTAAAATGTTTAAAAATATATCTGCAAATTGTTGGAAGTGTAAAGATGTATCAGGCACATTTTATCACATGTGGTGGACTTGCAATGTTGCAAAAAAAAAAAAAATATTGGAGACTGATTCAAACATGGATAGAACCAATGGTGGGAGAGTGTATTTCATTTAAACAGGATTTTTTTTCTTTTTGGAATAATATCAGAAAAAATTAAGAAGGAAATAATGTACCTAATAGTACATGTATTGACAGCAGCTAGAATATTATATGCACAATATCGGAAAAATGAAATCATATCTCTAGAAACAGAAATAATAATTATGGCATGTGCAGAATCAGAGAGGTTAACTTTAAAAATAAAAGACAATGGGGAGTCTAAATATTATAAAACATGTAAAAAAAATCAGAAAATAAAATACAGGCTGAATAGTCAAGATTGTTGATGATCCAAACTCTGTCAAGGATCTTGGAGTACTCATCTCTAATGATCTAAGTGCTAGAGCCCACGGTAACTACATAGCCAAAAAGGCATTAAGAGTTGTTAATCTAATCTTACATAGCTTTTTCTCTGGTAATATCACACTACTAACTAGAGCATACAAAACAGTTGCTAGACCAATACTCGAATACAGCTCACCAGTCTGGAATCCACATTACGTATCTGATATTAACACAGTTGAGAAAGTCCAGAAATATTTCACAAGAAGAGTTCTCCACTCCTCTATTTATTGCAGAATACCTTATGCCACCAGACTTGAAATTCTAGACCTAGAAAACCTAGAACTACTCTTCTTTTGGTCCGATCTAAGTATAGAAAATAAAATTATACATTGCAATGTCCTACCTGTCAATGAATACTTCAGCTTCAACCATAACAGCACAAGAGCAAACAATAGATTACTCAAGGTAAACCGCACCAAACTTAATTGCAGGAAATACGACTTCAGCAACAGAGCGGTCAGTGTCTGGAATACTCTACCTGACTATCTCGTTTCTTCCCCAAACCCCCAAAACTTTGACCTTAGATTGTCTACTATTGACCTCACCCCTTTCCTAAGAGGTGTCTGTAGGGGACGTGCATAAGCACACCAAAGTGCCTACCGTCCCTGTCCTATTGTTTCTTTTATTTTTCTTATATGTATCCATGTATTCATAACTATGTTTTTACTTATACCTATTATCTTGTAAGCAATTGACAAACCAAATTAAAAAAAAAAAGTCTCTTACATCAATACAGCCACATATTCAAAGTCTTCTCTTCTTCTGATTTTCAGAAATTCAATGTTTAGAGGACAAGATGATTATTGTGGCAATCCTCCTGGACTTTGAATTAATTGGAATTGTGTAAAATGCAGATTTTGAAGTATTGTATAAAAATATTGATTCACCATTTTTCATATGTTTATTGACAATGCATGCTTTTCATTTAAAATCTGATTACTTCTGGGTTTTTAATCCCAAACTGCAGGTTTAGGGAGTTGTACACTGCTTAGGATCTGTTTGGGGGGGGAGGGAGCCTATAAATGAACCAACCTGCAAACTAGAAATAGTTTGTGAATCAAGTTTTCCTCCCAAAGAGTTTATTTGACATGATCAGACTCTGATTGCTATTTATCTGAAGATTTTTTATATTCTGTCTTCACAGCTGTGTCTTAAAGAATTGCAGTCTTGAAGCAAGACAACTTTCCATTCTTGGGAAGCAAAGGAAAGTTCCTATATTATTTTGCTTTTGATTGTTTCAGATATCTCTTCTGGCTCTGTCTGGAATGCATAAGAGGCTTCAGGTGTGAGAAGCATTTACTTAGATGCTTCTGTGAGTTATTGATGCGCTAGATCGATGGGAAAGAGGCATCAGATTGATGGAAAAGGCCTTGAAAAGGCAAATAGCATCAGCGAAATGGCACAAAGCATCGCATTGGGATGGATTGAGGCTACCTTGCATAGGCCTAGTTCGTGGCTTCCTGAGCTCCAGTGGTCAAGAGAGCATTATCTTATAACCCTTTGCAAAGCATTAGAAACAAAACTTTTCAAGTGGATGAACCAGTCTTTAGAAAGAACAGTAGTCAATTATTATTTCTTATATAAACCCATTCAAATACGGATCCTACCAATTTGCTCCAAATTCTATGAGTGGGTTTAATTCTTAATTAAGTTGGATATTTCCATTTGTTCCAGAGATGTTTTTTTTTTAAAAAAAAGGTGATGGGGAGAGATAGCTGAGTGGATATGGAAGCCCAGCCATGTGCTGTAATCTAAATCTTTATTAGAAGATCTAATCTCAGGACATAATTTAAATAGAGTGAAAAGAGAGGAAGAGAGGGAAGAGACCACTTTCAGTCTTCAAGGAAGGGGCAGCTTTGATTTGATCAGCTATACAGCTCACTTTACAATTCAGCTCAAGTTCTTCCTTCTTTATTTTTTATTTTTGAACAGATTAAAACTGCAGCAGCCTGAAAAATGACACAAAGAGACTGAAGCACAAGGGAGGAGAAAGTTTCAGTGTGTAGCAAAGCAATGGAAAAATGCTCAGCTATATCTGTGACTTGGTCATTGAACTAGTTCAGTGAATAGCACTGCAGTTTTTCAGCTTCATTGAAACCACAACAGTTTCTGACAAATCCATTTATATCCTGCAAAGAGTGGGGAAGGAAAGGAACGGTAAGGGATCCATATACATGGTGTCTTTCTAAAGGAATTTTTTGATGCAGTTAAAAAAAAATCAAAGTTGTGCAATATATTTAGGATGCATTTGCATCCTTTCAAATGAAAATACTGTTGCTATATGCATAGTTTGCGTCTTCTGCTTCCTCCCAAAATCCTCTTTGATGTTAAGAGGGATACAAATGTTATCCTATTGTTCTACTTATTCATTAAAAAACCCCAGACCACCAGACAATGGTATTTAAATGCATGCTTTTTTCTTTAATGCCCTTGAATCAGTCTCGACTTCTGGCAACTGCCTGGATAAAAAAGTCTGTGCAGCTTTTTCGGCAATATTTTCAGTGTGTTCTTCCCTTGCTTTCATCCTGGATTCAAGAGAATGTGGGCCAGACCAAGGTCACCCAATGGGCTTTGTGCTTAAAGTGGGACTAGAACTCATGGACTCCTGGTGCCTTTAACCACCCCATCCCAAACTGTCTCTCAATCAAAACCTCATTAAAATATAAATGGATTATTAATGCAGATTATGATGGCATGGTTATGAAAATATTTAGAATAGGGTTATAAATCTAAAGATTCTAAGTAAAGCATAAAGTAAATGTTTTCATATTCAGGGGAAATTTGATGATCTTTGTTGCAAGCTTTTTGGCTGAAGATGAAGATGGAAGAAAAAGGTATGTAAAAGATGTATTAAGTTAGCACCTACACCTCTCCTAGAAAATTGAAATATCCTAGGAAATATTAAAAAGGCAGAATATTTCCCCTAAAAAGAGTAGAAACTCAAGAGCAGAAACTCACCTCAGAAGCAGAAACTCACCCCCACCTTTGTTAATGGGTGGGCCATTAAGGCCTGGGCCAGAATACTTTACATATCAAAGATCTCCAGGTAAAGCTATAGCAATTGCCAAAAGCCCTTTCATTACATCATCATCCAGCAAGGCTCAACCAAGCCTGGGACTCAGGACAGCCTACACTAGAGTTGCCCCTGCATGGCCTCATGGGAGTCTGACAACCAATCAGAATACAAGCTCCAATTCAAATCCCAACAAAGGTTATAAAACCCAGGCACTCTCAGCACCTCAGCCCTTTTTTTGATCTCTTCCTTTAGCTTGGAGCATGTGATCATCCTTCCTTTTCACTTTGGAGCTCCAAGCCATGTGGTCCTGTCCACCATTAAACCTTCCAAACAGCCTCCATGTTTCCAGTGCCCTTTTCCCCACTTGGAACTGAACCCAGAAGGATATTTCTTCCAACACAGGAAAGTAAGAATATTGCATCTGGGCTAAAAAAAAAATCTGGATAAGCAAAGAGATGCAAGAATCCATCATCTGTGCTAACATCCAGACTTTTTACATTCTCCATCTTTAGCTATAAAGAAAGGTGGCGGGGACCCTGTTCCTTGTCTATATAGATTTCAGTTGTGGAATCTGCAGGGAGATTTGCAGGTCATAATTGATAAGATAGTGGAGAAGACAATTTGCAGTGTGGGACTTGCCTCATGATACTCCCAACTATGACATTATTGATTTAATAAACACCACCCACCCATTGATGTTTTAGCCTCTGACTGGTCCTGTCAATATGGGATAAAAAGTCATTTTCCCCTTGCTTTTGAAGCCAGGGCGTTCCTCAAGCAACAAGAATTCAAAAGCCTTTGAAAACTTAATGATGATTGGGATCTGTGGGACAAACAATATTGATTCACTTTAAAATGCAAATGAAATGAAGTATTAGGCATTCATAGACCATGGATTCTAACATAATAAAACTGGGAGTCTTCACGCAGGTTAATGGCAGAGCGTTAACCTTCTTTAAAAAAAAAGAATTAATGTTCTTTTAAGAAGATATTAGGCAACCATTTGTCTGGAATGATACAGGGTGTCTTGTTGAGCAGTGGGCTGGGCAAGAAGACCTCCAAGGGTTCTTCCAAATCTTAAGAATATATTTTCTGAGAACCATTTATTTAATGACTATTTTCTTTTGAGTTAGAATTTAAAAAGAATTTCTAAAATGAAAAGTCCTTTATAAGATACTACACTTAGCCAAAAGGCCGAAAAGCGAAAAGTCCTTTATAAGGGTTATGGCCGCTGCTGTGGTTATCTGTGTCTTGCAGTTCTAAGTACAATGCAAAGACTTTGTTATGCTCCTCTTCTATGAGGAATGTTGACCATCCAAATACAGCACAACAACAACAACACTACTGTTATGTCCTGAGGACTCTAGGAGTTCTCACTCAGGTCCACTCACT
>NW_020769375.1:5257306-5284950 GCF_900518735.1 Pseudonaja textilis | reverse complement strand
TAGCATATATGAGCATGGGTTAGATAGCTCCAGTAGGATTCTCATGCATCATGGGATCCATTCAAAACACACCCATTTGCTGGAATAAGATCAAATGAATCTAAGATATTTAGCAAAAGTATTTTGATTATTTTTTCATTTACCAAATGGATAATTAACACTGATTTATTCATTGTTTGGAAAGAAAGCAGGAAAAAAGAGAAAGAAATAGGATCTAAATAGCGCTGATCACTGTATATTTTAATATTTCTCTAGAATTCCTGTGTGATAGTTCTTGCAATTTTAACTTCAAATAGTTTTTGACCTTATTATTTAATTCTAATGCTTGCTTTCCCCAAGGTTGTTGAGGATAAATTCTACATTAAGAAGTTGCAAGAAGGTCATTTATCTTGGAAAAAGAAGCAAAATAATGCCTGTACGGGGACATTTACCCTCCAAACCATCACAGAGTTAAGGGCCTTTAGACATTTACCCTATTTCAGGAATAGAATTGCCTGCAGCATACCATTTAACACAAGCTTGCTTTGGAATTGCATTGGAATAAAGTATTTTGAGAAAATGAAGGCATAATTTAGGATAATGAAACCATATTGTTCCTATCTCTTGGACCAAGGCATCCTCTAATAACATTCTCTATCATGAAGAAAACCAACAGATAAAACCAACAGATACAAGCTTCATTTTATTCTTTGTATCATTTTATTCTTTGTATTCTCAGCAAATGGTATGGGAGAACTCCAAACAGATCCAAACTTAAAATGGTGCAGAAGACTGGAACTATGGACTGTAATGTAACACAAATGCTAAATGTGTCACAAAGGGTGACCTCTTAATGAAACATCAAAGTTTGATTGACTCCCTAATCATTTATTTATATTTAGGAATGCATTAATTTTGCCTAATGAACATGGAGGTACCGCCTAGTAGAAAGCCAAAATGAGGATGATGGGATGATATATTCAAGAATGAAGGTCCACATTTTTTTTTAAAAAAAAAGCAAATTTCTTTAAAGGGGGCTAATAAAAGAGGAAAGTTAGACTTTGATTGAATGATATGAATGAAATGGGTTTTGCACAGACTAGAGAGAAGTTCTGATATTCAGCGAATCAGCTAAATTGTCTACTGGTGATGTAGGTATCATTCTGAATGACCAAGAAAGAAGCTTCTCTATGCCATATTCTTAGATCTCTTTTCTCCACAAATTGTCCTTGTGGATGAATATACACACCTAAACACACACAGTTATATGTTGTGGCTCCGGGCTTGGATTCAGCTCCTGTGATTGATATGAGTTCAAGTGAGGAGGTCATCGCAGAAAAATATGAGCCGGCCTGGCTTAGTGATTGGACTGATAACCAGGATGAGGAGATGGACGTGACAAAGGACGACAGACCTGATGTATTAGAATTGTCAGGACCTTTGACCTCCTCTGGTTCCTTATCTGATCAACAGCCGGGAATGGCTGACAGGGAAGTTTTGAGAGAGTCTTCTAGTGGAGATGAGAACTTGGAAAATTTGTGGTTAAATGTAAAAAATAGAAGACGGTTGAGAAGGCAAAATCAGCTGGAGCGAATGAGAAGAGCAAGTCAGTAAATTAGCACATTGCCTCAATGAGTATAAAAGGACACAGCTGGGCTGGTACATTTTGCCAGGAACAAAGTGACTATTTGAGTGAGAATGTTACAGCAAGGAGCTCTGAGACTGGAGATTTATTGCCAGGATTGGTTTGCCTGGACAGAGTAAAGATTTATGCTGTGGTTTCTGCCAGCCATTATCTTGTAAGACTTCTTTCCGTTTGATTTAATTGTGAAACGGCTGCTTTCTGTCTTGTTCGTTTGATTTTTGAAGGGGAGTCATAACAGTTATATCCTCACACAATGCATTTATGGACTGACATCTGTGCATTTTGTGTAACTAGACCACCATAGTAATTCTCTGCCACATCTAATATAACCTGGATGAGTTAGGGCAATGGTTCTCAACCTGTGGTCCACAGACTCCTAGGGGATGCCATATGTCATCAAAGGGAGTCTGCAAAAGCTTGAAGAAATGTTATGATTTAAATCTTGAATTAAGTCTTGGCGGTCCATGACCATGACCCATTACTACAAAAGATATTTAAAGGAAGTCTGTGGTGAAGAAAAGATTGAGAACCATTGAGTTAGGGAGATGCATTCCAGAGAGTATGTTAGAGAATCTCTCTGATTAATGGATATTTTGTGTATTGTCAACTATTAAATAAGAACCATTTCATCATGGGACTCTCAACATGCTCCCACTATTTCAGATTAGTTAACTAGGCCCCAGAATCTCTACCTATCCTTGATCTACAAGAAGCCTGAGGGGTAGAACATCTAAAATTGTGAAGTTCACACTCCTCTTTGATTGTACCAAGCGATATTATATTCAGCCGAAACTATAGAAACTGTGTAAACTCTGAGCTACAGCCTGAATGCAGTGTGGCATTGGACATTTCTCAACATTTTTTTTTTTTTTGCACAAATAAGTCCTTTGTTGTTGTGATTATTAAACATGCGTTCAATTAGAAAAACATCTTTACTTCCTGTCCTCTGTTTGATAATATACGATCTTAATATTAGTGGGAGGAAAAAGAATAATGGTTGCTGCTAAATGATATTTTATATGAGGCACATTCTATATTTATGAAGATTGCTCTACTATAACAGCAAGCAATTGGTAATTGACATTCTAGAAAGCACATTCCACCAAGTACTTTATATTCCACATTTGCATATTCTATATAAAAAGTATCTTTTGAACAGGGTAGGAGCTTACCTAGGCCAGATGTGTATTAGGTATGCATATTGTGTCCCAGTAGAGGCAAGTGCATAAAAAAAAAAAAAATTGAGGACATCAAACAAACTTTTTTTTACTAAAAAAAAATAGCCTAATGCAGGCTTAAGGGCAGCTGTTAAAACACTGACATATACCTTATTTAATAAAGACTTTATATACCTGAGTTTAAAGGCGACCCCAGATTTTTGCCACTGTGTGTCTGCAGATACAATGGATATTCAAAGCTTTTTTTCTGCTTGCAGTAAACAGAGAGACCGGGCCTCTTCCATTCAATTCTGCACAGCATATACCTTCTTGAAAATGTGGGCTGAACAGATTGGACCTCCAGTCCTTTCCACCTGAACTATTTCTGCACAGCTGGTTCCCTGAAAGGGGCTTTTATCACACAGGCCTCTCCAAATAGATTGTCCTGGAAGGTCGAGTAAATAGCAGTGTATTTGACAATTGGAGAGAGAGAAGCATGACTCCTGCCAAAACGCAATATGGAAGGAAAAGGATAGCTACCATTGAGTTGATTTCTTGACTTCCCAAGCACACCTCTGTGTCTTGTCCTGAAAGCTTGTGATTTCTCTTTCTCTTCTGTGGGGTCAACCCGGTTCCCCCCCAAAAAAGTTTTTCTTTTGTTGGATGTTGAAACGAAAATGATATGGGCAGCTCAAAGAGGAGGATGAGGGAACAAACCTACAGACCTTTGGGAAATGGCTCTTCTAATAATCCCCTCCACCTGCATCAAAGCTTTTGGACATGTTATATTCACACCCCCAAAGCCAACAGCAGCCTACACAGTATTACTTGTTCCAAGGCACCTCCCTCCCAAAAAAGTATCTACATTATGAGGATGGACTGAGAGCTAGCAACTGACTTGAACATCTGTGATGGAGTATAAACATGCATCTGGAACAAAACAGAATCGAATAAGAGTTGGAAAGGGTTCCAGTAGCTCAGCGTTCCAATATCTCAAGGGCTGCCACAAAGAAGAGGGAATCAAGCTATTCTCCAAAGGACCTGAGGGCAGAACAAGAAACAATGGGTGGAAACTAATCAAGGAGAGAAGCAACTTAGAATTAAGGAGAAATTTCCTGAAACTTAGAACAATTAATCAGAGGAACAACTGCTTCAACACTGGAAGTTTTTAAAAAGATGTTGGATAATCGTTTGTCTAAAGTGGTTTAGGGTTTCTTGCCTAAGCAGGGGGTTGGACTAGAAGACCCCCAAGGTCCCTTCCAACTCTGTTATTCTATTCTATTCTATTCTATTCTATTCTATTCTATTCTATTCTATTCTATTCTATTCTATTCAGTATGTGCCTCTGTGATCTTCTAGTTCATCTGCCCCCCCACTTAAGCAGGATACTTCCTTCCTTCTATGAAGATGAAATTCCATTAAGGGCAGTTTGTCAGTCAGTTACAAATCCATCTGGGCATGATGCTGTCTATTCCATATTTTTCTAGCTTATCCAGAAGTAGGTTGTGGTCCACATTGTCAAATGCCTTACTGAAATCTAAATGTATACTACGACCACAGCATTTCATTGGTCCACTAATTTAGTTACTTTGTCAAAGAACAAAATCAGATTTATTTTGGCTTGATCTGTTTTTGACAAACCCATGTTGGCTTCTGGTTATAACTTGGTTTGCTGCTAGGTGTTTGCAGGTCCGAATATTCCCAAACATAGTTTGAAACTTTAATTGCTCATTACCCTGGTCCCTGGTGTAGGATGAGCCAGATCTGAGCTGCAACAATTCAAATTTCAGTGGAAGAAAGGGATATAAAGGTCTAGTTGAGGGTGTGTGGGTTTTGTTTTTGTTTTTTTGTTTGGCATCTACTGGCCATTTGGAGGGATGCAGTCAGGTTCTGATAGCTCTGTACTAGCTTAATTGAAAGAGGAAGCAATAGCAAGCTGCAGAAGTAAGCAGCATGCTGTGCAAAGAGCAAGATGAAAGAGCTGAATTCCAACATCCCAGAATGACGCCTGGAGAATTTATCGTTTAAGATATTGAACAGGGACTTAGGAGACCCAAGTTCAAATCCCTGTTCAGCCATGGATATTCATTGGATGATTTGGGCCAATAATTTTCTCTCAGTCTAATTTGTTTTGTAGATTTATTGTGGATCGTTAGCATGATGAAGAATGTCCTCTAAATTACTGGGTAAAAAAAAGGGGGGGGATATAAATGCAAGAAAGAGGGTGCAATACACCCTCAGTGGTGGGAATCATTTTTTTTTTTTTGCTACCGGTTATGTGGGCGTGGCTTGGTGGGCGTGGCAGGAGAAGGATACTGTAAAATCTCCAGTCAGAGGTGGTATTTGCCGGTTCTCCAAAGTACTCAAAATTTCCATTACTGGTGCTCCAGAACTGGTTAGAACCGGCTGAATACTACCTCTGGTGCTGTAGCTCAACAGATGCTGCACTTGATAGCTAGTGAGCTGACATCTGTGGTTTGAGACCCAAGCACCACACAACAGGGTGAACTCCCATTCTTGCCCCAGTTCCTGCCCACCTAGCAGTTCAAAAGCATACAAATGCAAGTAGATTAATAGGTACCCACTTTGGTGGGAAGGCAACAGTGTTCTGTGCATCTTTGGTGTATAGTCGTGCTGGCCACATGACCATGGACATTATTTCCAAACAATGCTGGCTTCCTCAGATGAGGAATGGAAAGGAACACCGCGTCCTAGAATCAAACATGTCTGGATAGGGAAACCTTTACCTTCTTATAAATCCAACAAATATAATACATAGAAACAACACATGTCAGCTTGACCCAAATGGGATTAGTCTGGAATCTTACTCTGGAATTGCAAATAGTTCTTTTATCCTGCCTTGCCTTTGGTCTCTCAAGTTAAGGATTGAGTTAAAAGGATTTTGCAATATCCCTTAGTTCTGAACCGCAGTTTTATTATGCATTGCCTGGAAGCAAACATGATGTTACTTAATTTTGTAATGTTTTCTCTGTTGGTATTCTTTTGGTAGGCGATTCAAGCCAGTGGGAATGTGTGCTTCATGATTGAAACACACCCATTCTTTCACATGGGTTCTATGTTTTATGTATGTTCTTGGATGGCATCTGCCACACATGTTTTTTGAATCCAGAAACAGATGGAGCAGGCTGGCCCATTCAGTTGGTTCATCTAAGAGACTAACTGCCTTTTGATCTTGAACTGCCTTGATTCAGAGAGTGAGTATAAGAACAATCCTGCAATTTTAAGAATAGCTGATCCTACCTCTTTGTACAGTCTGTATTAAATCAGTGACACTTGTCCTAGGAAGCACAATCAGGGATTGTGCACCCTTCAAATGGCATTGGGGGAGGGCAAACATGGAATTTGACTGTAATTTAAAATGAATTAAAATGTAATTAATTCAAGACAATTATGCTTCCTCTCCATCCATGTCATAGGGTTGTACACAAGGCTTCCTAAAGTAGCTCTGAAGGGCTGCTTTGCTTGATGCATAATGAAAGTGAAGCACATTTGTGAAATTGCTTTAGGAAGCAAATTGCACTCCCTCCTATAAAAGCCAGTTACCAGATGTGCGAAAGGAGGCTGTCTGCAAAGTTCCTTGCTGAGGCAAATTGCAACTGCTTTGCACAAGAAATTTAATAATTTCCCACTTCTGTCACATTAAAAATTCCAATTCACTGATAACTTTTTGAGGTACTGTAGGGATTATAGCAATATTTGGATAGCTTCACACATTCTTGCAAATACTGGCTGTGCACATCGACATTATTTCAGTTCCTAATAACAATAACAACATAACTTATCAACAACAATATTATCAACAGTTGATCTAAAAAAGATCACTGTATTGATCAAGGCTAAATCCAAAGGTGTTTTATTTTTTTTCAGAAGGACTTTCTTTGTTTTTGCTTGAAGATGTTTTGCTTCTGACTTGGAGAAGAAATCAATAGAACAACAGAATAACTGAATAAGAGAGCTGGAAGGGACCTTGAAGGTCTTCTACTCCAAGGCCCTGCAAGAAGCTTCTTCAGTTCTGACTGAATGGTGGAGAATGGAAGGATTTATATTCTTTGCAGTCATCTGGTCATTAGCACTCTTTCTGAGAGTCATTGAGGTCACTTGGAGATTTATGTGTGCCCTAAGGTCACCTGAACAATACAAATGGGTGTGGAACTTACTTGGCACTGCTGAAAATACTGTGTTGTAAACAGGAGACAGGCGTCTACATAGATCACGGGTCTCCAAACTTGGCAACTTTAAGACTTGTGGACTTCAACTCCCAGAATGCTGGCTGGAGAATTCTGGGAGTTGAAGTCCACAAGTCTTAAAGTTACCAAGTTTGAAGACCATAGATAGAGCAAGGCTAAAAGTAATTTCCTTAATTAACAGCCAACTGTCCACTTCTAAAGTATATTTACCTGGAAATTTCACTTAAACAAATTCAAGATTTGAAATTAGCAGGTGCAGAATGAACAGTTTGACTTCTGAAATATTTTCTCACCTTTGCACTTGGAAAAGTTCAGATTGTATCTCTACAATCATGAGCCCTACTTGCAACATCAAGCAAGAGCACATTTCACTTAACAACCCCTGAATTACAGATGGCTTCATTAGTCAATTATGCAGAAATTCTGAAAACTCCAAGCAACCTGTCACCATGCAGGTGTCATACAGCACCACTGGTGAGAAAATGAAATCATCTTGTCAAACAGCAGGAGCAATAGCAAGAAAAAAAAAAGACATTCACATTGCCATTAGACCCAACAAGGGCTCCTTCTAAATTCTAGTGATCCAACTGTGAATTTATTTCCCACTGGTTTCACATCAGAATATTAAACATTTACATGGATGTTGAAAACATGTAAGAGCTATATTAAGGATTATTCTTTCATTAACTGTTTTTAAACTAACAGTTAACTAGACTTTTACCCTCGAAGGATTGCAAGATGAAAAAACCAAGAAACATTACAGCTGTAAGTTGAGAATTAGCTGTATGAGGTTAATGTATATTATGTCAGTCTTGCAAAACCATGAAACTGTGTCTCACTTACTTCGGCTATGTCATGAGGGGGAATTCATTGGAGAAAGCAGTTGTATTTGTAAGAGTTGTCGGTAAAAGGCCATCAAAGGCCATCAAAGGCCATGAAAGAATACAGTAGCTAGACACAGGCCAGAGCATGACATCTCAAAGAGATAGTGCAAGACTGGAAGATGTGGAGAAACCTGGCCCATAGAATCACCAAGAATCAGACACAATTGAATGGATAACATCATCATGTCAGTCTAGGTATTTTGGGAAGATGTTCATTTCATTTCTTCATCTAGAACAGGGGTGTCCAACATAGGCAGCTTTAAGACTTGTGAATTTGAATTCCCAGAATTCCCCAAACAGGAATTCTGGGAATTGAAATCCACAGATCTTAAAATTGCCAAGGTTGGATACTCCTGATAAATGTAGATAAGAAGGGCAAAAATTGGATCATCCAATGTACTTAGTTCATTAACTGGGTGTGGGTGTTGGGAAGAAGCCTAGTTGGACATGACTCAACTGTAAGTCCTATTAGCATGCTACCTTCTGACATGTAGTATATGTATGATCTTCATGCTGGCACAAACTAAATGGGCATCTCATTAATACAGCTCAAGTGAAGGTTGAGAATTTGTGGGTTGATAATTTTCCCAAGAGAAAGGAAGATGGAAAGTCCATGACCCCACTCTTGTTTTATGGAAGATGCTAGTAAGAGATGGAACTGTCCTCATCCTGTGTTCTTGGTTAATTAACTTGTCAGGAGCCTCATTCTACTTTTGCCTCCCCGGTTCTAAATCAGTTTTGAAAAGCACTTTTCTAACACATGAATTGCAAATTTATCATTGCACATCTATTGGCCTAGCTGACGCTGTTGTTATTTCATTCTTCTGAGAATAAGGATGCATTTGCATTATGTTCTGTACACTGGCGAGCAATTCATTTTCCAGGTGTCTATCTTTCAGCAGCTCAAAGGGAAAGAATAGATAAGATTTGCAGCACCCGTAGGTAAGAAAGAAGTTTGCAGCTTCAGCATACCTTTTCCTCTTCCAATCAATGGACTCAAAATCCAGAAAGCTTCAGCCCTTGTTGAGAATTGGAAAACCTGATACTCTGATATTTCTGATACAGAAATAGAAAGGCTGAACTAGGGAAGTTATGAATGGGATAAGCAGGGAGGACATGAACATAAAATGGTACCTGATTCTGGGTAGAGACAGATAATTGGGGGAACGGAATAGTGCAAATTGGAAGACAATGTGACTGATGAGCAGGTAGCAACAAATTGGAACACCTAGCTAGTCCTTGATTTAAGACCATAATGGAGCCTTCTCATTAGTCATAAGTTGTAACAGTCGTAAAATGGGTCAGTCATGTGAGCAGCCTTATTTTACGACCACAAAATGGTCATATAATGAATGCCATGGTCATTTAGCACACCCATTGCTTGCTATAGTGTGGTTTTGCTGAAAACCAGAAGTAAGTACTGTTTTTCTGGTCGAATTATTGTAAAATGTGGTCACATGACTATGGGATACTGTAAATGGATGTAAATCTGGTCGTGTTGCTGGCCAAAGGGCATCACATGATCACGGGGAGAGTGTCTGACCACTGGAACTTCAGGTTCTGGTTATACGTCCCCCCTTTTTTTGTCTGTTGTAACTTGGAGTGGTCACTAAATGACTTACCATAAGTCAAGGGCTACCTGTATTTTTCAATGGCTAATTCTAGATCTCAGAAGTTGTACTAAATATCTTGAAGCATTCTTTGCTTCCCCATCTTACCCATACATGTCTGATCACAATTTCTTCAAATTTTGAATCAAGTTTAAGACAGGCAATGCAGCTTTCTGAGCAAAATACACAGCCTTAAAGATATGCAGGCATTGAACAGCTCTTTCATTTTAATGGCATCACTTGTTCACTAAACAGTTGGCTAAACAGCTATTATAATACATCTTAGCTATTTACACCCTACCTGACCTGATGTTTATTGTTTCCATGATGCTTCTTTTGAAGGAAGCATATACAATATGCTAAATTGTTTCTTACATATAAACACCTAGTTTGTGACTGAAGATAATAAAAAGGAAAGTCTGTGTACAGGGAGGTTGAAGAACGTTGACCGGGACACTATGATTTGTTGTGAAATATGAACAAGAAAATAATCACATTGAATGCCCTTGGTTCATGAAGTACCGTGCTGTTTGTGTTTACAGAACAATTATATGAATGTTTAAGATTACAGTCCTACATCAATGATACAGCTGAACTGCATGGGATTTATATATTGGTAGATGGGTGCATGATTGTAATACTTGGGTTGGATTCAGAGTTGAAGTAGACACAGTAAATCAGTGCTGATTAAACTATTCATGACCATGTGCTGCTCTCTTGAGTACAATGACCCTTCTTGAAATATAACTCAGCTTGTTTCCAACCCAGTGTATGCACAATAGGAGTATAAGTGGCACAGTGGGATTCATCTCAACAAGATGCTTTGCACCCTGGAGACAACACAGACTACCTTATTCAGGCATACTGCAACTTACTTGTCTTCAGTATGACTCACATCATCTGAATCATCTCTTCGACCACTTCCCTTCTCCATAGATGGTCACCAGTGTGTACCCTGTAACTACAGAAGATCCTAAAGGAAGTAGATTGTCTAGATCCGTTTTGATCAGATTGGAGGTTGAGATTCACTATGAAGAAATCCTTGGTCTTACTTTTTGATGATCTGCAGTGGAATCAAAATAGGGGTAGGCATCCATCGTTGTGCTCCTTGATCTTCCAGCAGCTTCTGACACCACTGACCATGGCATTCTTCTGAACTAGTTTTATGAGTTGGGAATTGGAGATATGATATGGAATACAATCCTAAATGGATAACATCATCGTTTTCATTATGATAAAAACTATTGATATTGCTACTATGGTAGTTATCTTTCTTCAGATTCTAGTCAATGTTGGCCATGGGGCTAGAGGATTGTGACAAGATTTAATATTCTCTGCCCTCTTGTTCAACATCCATTCGTTTATTTATATCCTGCCTTGATTATTTTCATAATTAACTCTAGGCAGTGAACATGCACAATATTTCTTCCTCTTCCAATTTTCCCCACAACGACAAACCTTTGAGGTGAGTTGGGCTGAGAGAGTGTATGCCCATCCCAAAGTCATCCAGCTGGCCTTTATGCCTAAAGTGGGACTAGAACTCACTGGCTCCTGGTGCCTTTACCACTAGACCAAACTGCTAGATGACAACAAATGCTGATTTGGGGTCCAATGTCAATATGCCAATGATACCCAATTCTGTCTTTTAACCCCAGGCTAGCTAAGTGGGGCCATCAAAGCTGAGTTCAACTGTTGCAATGTGTTCTCTACATGAGGCTACCTTTGATGACCAGTTAGAACCTGCAATGGCTCCAAATTGCATCAGTGCAAGCAGTAGTATACCTCTATATGCCCATGTCACACTCCTTTGTGTACTGATTCTCAGTGTGCTTTCGGATGCAATTCAAGGTATTGGGCATCATTTGATATTGAGAAACTGTTTATCTCCTGTGGTTTTTTTTTTCCCTGATCAGTAAGAACCAATACAGTCGGCACACCCTAGTACCCCATAGTCAAGTGGTGGGATTCATTTTTTTTTTTTTACTACCAGTTCTGTGAGCATGGCTTGGTGAGCATGGCACGGCTTGGTGGGCGTGGCTTGGTGGGCATGGCAAGGGAAGGTTACTGCAAAATCCCCATTCCCTCCCCACCCCACTAACCCGCTTTCCAGCTCCATTCCCCTGTACAGGGCAACCAAAGAAGACCCAGCCAATCAGCTTGGATTCAGGAGGCAGAGAATAGATAAGGGTAGGGCAGGTCAGAGGTGGGATCTGCCGGTTCTCTGAACTACTCAAAATTTCTGCTACTGGTTCTCCAGAACTGGTCAGAACCTGCTGAAGACCACCTCTGCCATAGTCAAAGAGCATTAATGTTTGGAACCCAGGATGTATGCTTTCGCTGTCATTGTATCTGCTGCTCTGCAATGATGTCTCTCCTGAGATCCAGAGAGGTCCCATCCCAATGACATTCCTGAGATCCTTAAAAATCTCACTGTTCTCCAAGACTTTGGTGTAGGGTGGATGGAATCCCTTTAATTCAAGGAGTTTGATATACATTACAAATGCTTTGATGTGAATTGTCCACATTACCATTTTGTTTTTTGCTATTTCTTAATTGGTTCCCCCCCCCCCCAATTTCTTACTGCATCTTGTTTTTATATTCAGAGATGCCTAGAAATGTTTTGGAGTTGGGCAGAGCTGAAATAGAATTAAACAAATAAATAATGCAGACTCCATTTCCTTCAGGGAAATGACATAGTCGCTGTGTTGTTTGGAAGGCGAACGTCATGCTGCTATTATCAAAAGTGGAACACATCTTTGAAAAGAAGTTGGAAAGCAATATAACCTCTCCCTTCTGAAAGCAGGAGAATTGCACTGTTCTTTTGAAGCTTCAGAAGTTCCCATTCCTGAAAGCTGCTTTGGGCTATTGGAAATGCCAGTGAAGGACTGGAGATGACACCAAGACAGACCCCCATGTTTTTAACAAGCCAAATTGTATCTGCCTTGTGTACCTCAATGCTTTGGATCAGTGTTTTCCACCTTGGGAGCCTGAAGATGTGCGGGCATCAACTCCTAGGATTCCTCAACCAGCATGTTGGCTGGTGAATTCTGGGAAGTCCGCACATCTTCAGGCTGCCAAGGTTGAGAACCATTGCTTTGGAAGGTAACTGCAGAATGAACTCAGGAGGACTTCTATGGCTATTACAACATTTCTGAAATTCAATATCATTGGAGAATAAATTCTTTAATTTTTCATTAGAGGAAGACCACCCATGATATAACTAGCTTATATAAAGTATTTAAAAAGCTATTTGCTTTTATTCTTTCCCATGCTTTCTATAAAAAGACAAGAGTCATTATTGATTCCACATTTCTGTGGACTTCCTAGCTTTGTTTGTTTATTTACTTTAATACCAGAGCAAGCCCTCAAAGTTCTGCATTTGCCTAATGAGGCTAGATTAAAATTTTCTACTGGAGATACAATCAGTTAAACATAAAACATTTTAATACCACATGGTGTCCATGGGTAAATTATCTGCTGTAATGTTAACTTATTTTAGGGGAACAAATATGCTTTGACTCAGACATATTGAGTCAATAACCTATATTTTATGGAACAGCAGGGTTATGATATCAGAAGTTCCTGCTCTGTGAGTAGGTAGAGAGATAGGTAGAGAGATTTTGACTAGTTATTAATTGAGGTTCATGACTGAGGACAAACTAAAGATTTCCAGATTAAATCAACATCACCAGGCTGATTCTTCTATATACTGACATCTGAATTTAATATAGAAATGAAGCAGA
Source organism: Pseudonaja textilis (assembly GCF_900518735.1). Next base: position 5,271,724 of record NW_020769375.1, on the reverse strand, counting down.
ATTTATTTCTTGTTTTTCATGGTCTGATGTACCTGCCAAATGTGATTACATTTTAGGAAAAGCTCAGAGTTCAATGATCACATTGTGACTCATCCTTTAGGGTACCTGATCTGATCCTTAAAACTGAGGAAGAGATGCACTGTCCCATATCTGGTACTATCCCATATCATTCTGGGGTACAAAAACTGGCATGCCATGTGGGAGACTATCATGTCATCAAGTTAATAATAATTAGATCTACTGCTGTTCAAAGACTAACATATAACCCAAAATCAGACCAGTTCATGTAGCTGGAGTTGCAATCAGATTCATGAAAAATCACGCCCCTCTGAAATTGTTTTCAGGGGTGTAAGATCTCTCAGAATAACAGAGTTCGAAGGGAATCTTCTAGTTTAACAAACTGCCCAGGACTCAAAACCTCAATAATTTCAGACAAATGGTTGCCAAATTTTTGTCCTTCACTTCTGGAAGCAAGTTTTTTCACTGATTAATTATTCTGTCAGGAAATGTCTCCTTAGTTCTAGGTTGGTTCTCTCCTTGATGAGTTTCCATCCGTTGCTTCTTGTTGTCTCTCTTTAGTTTATTTTACTGATTCTTATAGAAGCAAGCAATGGAACAACCAGCCTTGTGGATGAGTTATGGATGCTCCATTACAAGAGTTTTTTTTTTTTTAAAAAAAATATTGGCAGACATTTATCTGAAATTAATTTGACGTTTGCTGTCCTGGGCTGTTTGTTAAACTTGAAGACCCCAATATTTCTTCTAACTCTATGATTCTTTGGGAATTCCTCTGCTAGTACTAACACTTCTACTAATTATGTTATTTTTAGTTCTTTGGAGGTTTTTTTTTTTACCAGTTTTTACATCTTTCATATGCAACCATATAATTAATTTATTTATAATTATTCCATAGTTTCAATAGCTAGGTTTTCAGGGAAAACAGTTGAGAGACAGATGGAGGACCTTTGTACAGGAAAACACTTGAACTCATGCACAGTAACGAACAGGCAGGGAGATGCACAGGCACCCGAATAAGATTTGAAAGGTTAATTACCATTAATCATTGTGAAATGCAGGCTTATTAGCCATTCATAAATGCAAAACAAATCCCTTTTGCTGACAAGCAAACTTCTGAAATTGACCTCTTACTGTTGATTAGGTTTTGCAAAACTGGAGAAATGGAGAAACGAAGAACCATTTTAAGAATTGTGTGTTTATAGCACAAACCCACATACAACACCTTCCTTTTTCAAAAAAATAGATTGATGGACTAAATTGATGCAAATTAATACATGTTATTGCCAAATTATCATCATTTACTTGCTCAAATAACTTCTCAGAAAAACTTCTTACTATTCCTTACTATTCAAAGTAAGTTTGAATAGTATTATAAAGATAGTTATATTTTTACCTTTATAAAGATAAAAATGGACACAATGCCTGTTTCACTTCTCTTGTAGTACAAATTAATCCAGCTCAATTCATACTTCCTAAATTAAACCCAACACCAGAATACACTGATACTCAAAAATCACATCTTTTGCAACCTAAAGAGAGAACATAGAGAAATAGGTAAATCAAAAAATGTTTGCACCAAACCACATCATTTAGAGGTATTTGGAGACTAACAGAAATATGAACAAATTCAACTGCATTTTTCTGCAGCCTTTGGTTGATGTAGAATTGCAAATCAGTGTGAAATGAAACCAAATATGAAATCTGGAGGAAGGAGAGGACTTTAGATAAAATGAAACTGACAGCTTTCACCTGAAGTGGTTATTATAAGGATTCTGTCCAAGCAAATATATTAACAAAGAAAGATCCAAGCATGCATGGGTATGTAGGTTTGTGTATGTATATATATATATATATATATATATATATATACACAGAGAAAGATGCATACACACACACACACACACAGTATATGCAAAGAAATATCTGCGGTGTGAGATACACATACACACATATGTATTCACACATGTGTGAATGCATGTGTTTGTGTCTCACACTCATGTGTGTGTGTGTGTTACATACATTCCTTTGCCCAATATTTTGTTCTGCCAATATCTTCTCTACTTCTTGTCTTTGGTTATAAGCCTGAGGATAAGCTTCTCTTATTGTTGCAGTATGAGCTGCTAAACTCTATTGATAGGCAATAGTTGTCTGAAAAATATCATAAAAGTGAGGGAAAGCATGCTACAAAAATAAGTCACAGAAAATCTGAGCACCTTTGTATTACAGAGTATTACATATTGCACTTTTGGTTTGTTTATTGTGGTACCAAATCATCTACCAAGCATCAAAGTCAGTGACATGATGTGGTGTGAATTCTTGGAAAGAACTCCTCCTCCTCCTCCTCCTCCTCCTCCTCCCCCCCCCCCCCCCCCCCCCCCCCCCCCACCCCCCCCCCCCCCCCCCCCCCCCCCTGAACCAGCACCAACAACAACAACAGCAACACCATCCAAGAAGCTTCTTCAGTACTGACTGAATGATTGAGAATGGAAGGATTTATATTCCTTGCAGTCATCTGGTCATTAGCACTCCTCCTGAGAGTTGTTGAGGTCACTTGGAGGTTTATCCTCAAGGTCACCTGAATAGTGTAAATGGGTGTGGAACTTTTTGGAACTGCTGAAAGGACTGTGTTGTAAACAGGAGGTAGGCGTGTTGTATCATATCATACCATTCAGCCAGAACGGAAGAAGCTTCTTGGATGAAAAACAAAATGTCTTCAAGGAAAAAACGAAGTCCAGTTGCCTTTGAAAAATCACTTTTGGGATAAGCATGATCTGAATGACCTAATTATGTTCTAGTCAACAGTATATTTTTCTTCACATAATGTCATTTCCCTGGCAGTCCACAGCCTTCCTTGCTTCCTTCCCAAGTTTCAATTGCACTCAGAGAAAATCATCCCAAGGTTTTTCTTCTGAGGAACCTTTTCAGATCAAGAAGATCAGCCGGGGGGAGAGGGGGGGCTGCAAAGGGATGAAACAATGGCAGACAGAAAAACAAAAGGGCAATTGCCTCCCACATTCACAACAAAAATGCAACCTCATAATCATTATCTCTTGACAATCTGAAAGACATTGTAACAAACTATGATTTTGAAAAAAAAAAGAACAAGTCAAAAATTAATAGAAAGCAAATACGAATTGGTCTTCAAGGAAGAAAATGTTTGGGAATCAGAAGATAGCAATAACTATAGCACTTAGACTTATATACCGCTTTACAATACTTTTCCATCCCTCTATAAGCAGTTTACAGAGTCAGCATATTGCTCCCAACAATTTGGGTTCTCATTTTAGCCACCTCAGAAGGATAGAAGGCTGAGTCAACTGTAAGCCTGGTGAGATTTGAACTGCCAAATTGCAGGCAGCCGGCAGGCAGCAGAAGTAGCCTGCAGTACTGCACTCTAACCACTTCTCCACCAGGGCTCAAGATAGTTTTCAGTACAACCTTAGGAACTGAAGAAGGAGAAAGCAGTATGACAAAATTGTTTTCCTACAAGCCACTTCAGCTGCTCGGGCAGGAAGAAGAGGAAAGAAAAATGAAGTGGACCTATAAAAGATGCAAATGGAATGTCATGGTGATTGAGATCTGCAAGGCAGTGTTGTTTTCTTTGCATAGAAAGCTCTTTCATTGCTGCCATGTATAGTAAACAATTCATAGTTTTTTTCCTGGTCTGCCAAATTCTCAGCTGTAAGATTGTCCCAAAAAGAAATTACTGTACAGTATATTCTCATTATAATGTTATGTCTGTGGTTCAACTATGAATCTGCGTTTATGTTCATGTTATTCAGGTTGTAAGTCTAATACCTACAGTATATTTATTTTCTAGTCTCATTATCTTACGTTTTACAGCCTGACCTCTGCAATCTCATTATCTGTTAATGGTTAAGTCTCTTCAACTCATTCTGAATATATTTGCTGATTGCTCCTTATTTCCTATGTATAATTCTATCAAAGCATTGTAAATCCTACAAAGGCCCAACTTTTCTCTCTTTTTTATGGTTTGTTTTTATATCTTGACTTGGGAACAGCACTAAACCTTCTTCATCATCATTTCTCCTCTGCCTTTTAAATGTATTTGCATTCTATGGAAGCTGAGTTTTGCTATAGCTGGCAGATTGCTTCTCTCTCGCGCTCTCTCTTCCATCTCTGTCCTTTTTTAAATGACAAAAACTTGTAGAGTGGCACTGGCCTTTTGGGAAATCTGGTTCTTTTGATAAATTTCTGGGCCATTCTCAATAGCTCTATTAAACTATGCAACAGAAGCAGCAGAAAGATTCTGCCTCCAAATTAGAATGAATGAGAGACAAACAAAGAAACCCTTAATTGGGATTGAGCAATCAAAGGGAATGAGTTTTCTAACACCGAAAAAAAAAAAAATCTGGTCTCAGATCCATTTCCCCCCCTTCAACCTGAGCCACTGTTGGGCACTTTCATCCATGTAGATGAACCTGAGGTTGCAGTAATTGTTACGGTCCCAATCCAGAAACTAGAAGATCATGAGATTCAGTCCTACCTCCAACTGGTTGACTGTGGCCAATCATTTCTTCTCAACCTAGGAAGAGGGCAATGGCAAACCCTTTCTGAAGAATGTTGTCAAGAAAATTGCATGAACATCTTCCACTGGGAATCCACCAGGAATCAAAGCTGCTTTGAAGGTATGTGTACACATATAAATACAGAGAGTGGGAGGGAAGAAGGGAGAGAAGGAGACAAAGAAGAAGGGGGAAAAGGAGGAGGAGGAAAAGCGGACAAGGAGAAGGAGAGAGAGAGAGAGAAGGAGAGAGAGAGAGAAATGTTAAACAACAATGAAGCAACAGTAATAGTAAAGGTAGAATTTCATTTCCCTACAGGTTTGATTACAGTTTTGATGAGAAAATAAGGTAAAGGTTCCCCCTGCACATATGTGCTAGTCATTTCCAGCTCTAGGGGGCGTTACTCATCTCTGTTTCAAAGCTGAAGAGCCAGTGCTGTCCAAAGCACTGTCCGAAGACATCTTTGTGGTTATGTGGCCGGCATGACTAAACATCAAAGGCGCAAGGAACGCTGTTACCTTCACACCCAAGAGGTCCATATTTTTCTACTTGCATTTTTACATGCTTTCGAACTGCTAAGGTTGGCAGAAGCTGGGACAAGTAATGGGAGCTCACTCCATTACGTGGTGCTAGGGATTCGAACCACCAAACTGCTGACTTTTCTGATCAACAAGCTCAGTGTCTTAGCCACTGAGCCACCACAATCCTCTTGATGAGAAAATAGGGAGGTACAATTTTATTACTTGATTCATCTACCAAGTTAAATATAGCTCTCTCTCTCTCTCTCTCTCTCTCTCTCTCACACACACACACACACACACACACACACACACACACACACATACCGCACACACAAAAAGAGATTGTGCTAGTCTATAACCATAATAAAGTGAGTGTGTGTACAACATAATCTCTTTTTTTTTGTTCCACAATTGGTATCTTGGCTCTTTCCAGAGTATACTGTGGGTTCTTCTTTTCAACTGTCAAACACACGAAATGATGACAATGGCATGCAGCCAGAAACTCTTTTTCAACTTGACAACTCCAGAAATAAACACAGATCACTCATCTTGATAATTATATTTGCCCATTTTTAAGATACCTTTATATTCACGAATCTAATTCCATAAGCAGAACCTCTTGTTACATCTGACATGATATTATTGTCAGTCTTCCAACAACTAATTCACTATTTAGTCAAAGTTGCCAAGATTCCGGAACTCATGCATGGAAAGGATACAGGTGTGCACCAATGGCTTATAGACATCACCCCGCACTCTGACAAATACTGGCAATATGGTATTAATAAAGGAGTGTGATTTATAGAATATGGAACTATGAAACAACATATTGACTTATGCTTCTTTGACTTTTACTATGCACAATTTATATTTGCATCTCAAACAATGCAAATGAAATACACAATAGAATCAGGAACAGAAATCAACAGACCATTGATCATTAAATAGATTAAAATGCATGAAAAGTATCTAAATGGAAGCTCTTAGACGATATGCAGTTGCTACAGTATAAAATCCCGAAATTCTCTGTTAGTGGATTAAAAATACCTAATAATGTCAAAATGACATGATTACAGGAGAACATTACAAATCCCCCTACTCCCTCCCCAACCCTTTGAAAAAGAAAGACGTTCTGATTTAAATTCTACTAGGGCTTAACTAACTGTAACCTCTATGAAACTACTCTTATGTATTCAGTACCAGTCTGCATTTAAATGTGTTGGCTTATCATTCATTGATGTATTTGCTGAAATAATACTTGAAATTTAGCACGAATATCTTTTGTGACTGTAGGTGGACATCTCAAAGAGACTTAAGGCATCCGCTCTGTTTTCTTTGATACATATATACAGGATATGGGGGGGGGGGGAGGATATGTTTGTGTTTGTTCTTATTCCCCAACATTAGATCACTTTCTGGAGTTTTTGCTTTCATCCTTAATTTTCCTTTAATATTTTCTACATTGCTTCTATTTTTAACTTTCATTTCTTTAACATGTTGTAGTGTCATTTCTAAAGCATGTTGCCATGATATCTTGTCCTGCTTAGTGACTTGCTTATTAGAATGAATGCTAATTGGATTATTTTTAGCCAGGGTAAAGATGTTCATGATGTTGGTCCCTGGATTGATTTTATATTCATTTCTATTTTTGTTCTGAAGCCCCAAAATAGAGGTATTATGAAAGAATGGTGGGAACATTTCTGTGTTCTTATATGGAATCAACTTATGTTCATTTTACTGATGCTCCTTTCACATGGAGGACCTGAACTGGTTTGAACTTTGAATGTGCCCTTTTTATTATTATAGTTGTATTTCTTTATTTGTCTTCCATCACAATCAAAGTTGATTCTAGGTCAAATGTTGAAGTTACAACAATCATAAAATAATAGCTACAACAACCATAGTACTAACAAAGCAGAATCCTTAGTGCTCTCTGAGCTTGGTTGTTTTGCTTGAAGATGTTTCAACTAGGTGCCCAACTAGGTGTCAGACCCGCTACTACTGAAACCTCTAAGTAAAAGTGATCCATGGCTCCATTCTTTGGGAAAGGAATAGTTTTATTAGAAGTCAAGTGTTTGTGATTCAACATAACTAGAACTGAGAATTGTGTGCCAAAATTCCTAAGTTCAACTTTTCCCTCCCTTAACTGCCTCCTATTACTGACCCTCCCATAACCAATCAGGTTTAAGGAAGATGTTTTCAGAACGGTCACTTCAAGCATAAGTTGGCATGAAGTTGCCTTCTTCTTCTAGCCGGGTGACCTTGAAGCAGCCTCTTGGGGAGATAGAGCAGTTACTTTCATTTTCTCCCAGGTATCCCGCCTCCTATTCACCCTCCCCAGAGTTCATGGCAGACTGTCAATGCATGATAGTGAAGGACAAGCAAGCATAAGGTGGCAGCTGACATTAGGCAACATTATCAGTGTGAGTGTTTCAACCCTGGGCTACATATGTTCTATTCTATTGAGCATAACAGCAATAGTCATGATAACAGAACCTCCAGTATAACGTTTGGGTTGGTGTCTCCAATGTTTTATTACTTTTTTGAAGATTATGATAGGGAGAGTCATCCTTCCTTTGGAGGGAAAACTGTTCCAAAAGAGAGGAACTCTTTAAAAATAGCCTACCTTCATACCGGCTCATGCCATGCCTTTTGATAAGGGGGAACATTCAGCTGACATTCTCAAATATACAAATCTAAGTTGGAAAGGCAGCCCCAAGCAACTACGGGCTTGAAAGAGAGCAATCAGAACTTAGACCTGGACTTCAAAGCATACCAGCTACCTTAGGAGTCTCCTACAAGCACTGGTAGCCTAGTAATACTGTGACTGATCCATAAAGTAGATTAGTTAAAAGCCAGTTTGCTATATTACTTAAGGCATCAGCCTAGAAACTGGGTGTTTCTCTCCATTTTAAGAAAGCAGACAAAGGCAAAGTATTTTTGAAATCTTGCTAAAAAATTTCATGTCAACCCAACACTGATTTGAAGGCACCTAAAAATATTAAGATTAACTAGGAGTTGCCAGTTAGCTGGGCCCTAGGAGCGAGCTGGCAGATATTCTTTACCTACCCATTAATATTCTCTTTTCTATATTTGAAGAATCAATTTCAAATCCTTCATTTTAAGCTTCAGTGAGTAGCTAATGGTGTTTATATATACATATATCTACACCTAGCCCAATCTCTTTTCAATCAGTACAGCATGAAATTCATCCCCTCCACCCACCCACACATGGCTTTGCATCTCTTTTATATCACAACTCATTTAGAAAGAATTAATTTCTCATCTGTGGGGCAATCATGCCTAATAATTTCTATATTTGTTTACATCGTAGAGTCATATCCATCAGCACCATGTCAATAAAACAATTACAGCCTAACCTTATTAGAAGCTTATTTATAGTATCATCCTTTCAGCCAATCTATAGCGCCAACACATTCATCACGGAAGGACCATAATCATTTGCTGAACATTCTGCAAATATGAACTTGCATATGAAGAGATGGGAGTATGCGAAAAGCAAGACCCAACAGCAGGCAGAGTGACCTTGGAGTAAGACTAATAGGGGATTACTGTTCAGTACAAGATTAAATGGTTGACTTGTTTTCTCTCTCTTTTTTGCATTTGGTGCATTTCCTAGGATTGTGATGGCGAATCTGTGGCACACGTGCCAGAAGTGGCATGCAGAGCCACTTCTGCGACACATGAGAGGTCACCCGGAAGAGCCCCACTGTGTATGTGTGCAAACCGCCTGCCTGACAGCTGATTGTCGGGTATCTGGGGCACATGCATGGGGTGTGGGGGTGCATGGGAGATGCACGCACATATGCAAAGACACACGGTGCATGTGGGGGATCACACACACATGCGCAGAGATGAACAACGCACATGGGCCCCCCTGTGTGTTTGTGCAGGGGGCGTGGGGCCCCCCACATTGCCTTCTGTGTCCTGGCACATGAGCGCACAAGCACAACTTTTGCCACAGGTGCCCAAAAAGGTTAGCCACCACTGTCCTAGGATCTCTTATGATACACTTTTTTGGGTATAATATGCTCCAACTCTATCTAAAAATAGTTAGTGTGATACTGAGAATTTCTTCTCAATGCTTTTTTTTTTAAATGTACTAACTCATAGATGGAAAACACTCCATCTGGGTTTATTGGAATTTCTTATATTTCATCCCCAATATTGACAACTCAGAGGTTAGGATGCTGGGCTTGTCGGCTGGAAAGCCAGCAGCCCAGGTTCGAGTGCCTCATGACTGAGTGAGCTTCTGTTCCTTGCTCCAGCTCCTGCCAACTTAGCAGTTTGAAAGCATGCAAATGCAAGTAGAAAAATAGGTATCATTTTGGTGGGAAGGTAATAGCACTCCATGATGGCCACATGATCATGGAAATGTATTTGGACAACACTGGCGCAATGGCCTTGAAACAAAGGTGAGCATCACCCTTTATAATTGGCAGCAACTAGCGGAGTAATCCACAGGGACTTATTCACTTTTTTTTTTTAACAACTCAGAGATTACAATCTCCCCGACTCCCAATATTTAAATCCAAGGAAAGGCAATAAATGAGAAAGCCTACTCCCATATATTAATTTCAGATCAAAAATGTGGGAAGCCAGGAAGCATTCAAACCCATGTCAAACTCATTTCCCTTTGTCATTGTTTATTTAGTGTTCTATTATTTCACTTTTCTTCTGTTTGCATGCTTTTCATTTTTCTTGCTTTTTATTACTGTAAGTTGCCTAGACTAGCCCCATGGTAAGATAAGTGGCAAATAAATCTAACCACTAAATAAAAAAAATATAACGGGTCGGCTACATCCCTATAGAAGGGGATGGCTACACCCCTTAGAAGGAGGGTAGCCATCCCCTTAAGCTTGCTGCGCTTCGCTGTTATGCAGTGACAGACTGCCATGAATTGTGGAGCAGGGGGATAGAAGGAGGATGCTTGGGGAATCAAAAGTAAAGATTATATCTCCTTGAGATGCTGCCCCAATGTCACCCAGCTGGAAGAAGGAGGGAGCCGCACTTGCTGCACTTGGACTGACCTTTATGAAAACATCTCGCATAGACTTATTTGGTTACGATGGGGTGGACAGTGAGGGACAGTTGTCAGGGAGGAGTAGAATTTAGGGATTTTGGTGTGCAATTCTTAGTTCTGTCTATGCAATACTGCAATACACTTGACCTCTAATAAAATGATGCCTTTCTCAATAAATGGAGACAAGGATCGCTTCTACTTAGAGATTTAGGTTGTGGCAAGCCTGATAATAGCTCTGTACATAATTCCTTCTGACTAGACATATTAGGGAAACCCCAGGGATTTTCTGCATGCAACTTCATCAAGTCCTGTCCATATAAACAGCCCACCTTTGAATTTGTAAATGGAGCGAATTGGTTCATATTTGCTCATTGAGAATATCATTGTGATGCACTTTTTAACATTTCTGCCCTACGCTAAGTAAATAAATAAATCTACAAATCTGACTAGACATCCAAACAGTTGGATAGGCCTATGTTTTAAAGGACACCAGTGTGCTTCAATGCATCAGTTGTTGGGTGGATTTCTTTTTTTTAAAAAAAATCCCAGATTAATTCAAAAAAATGGAACTGTTAGGGAATATGAGGGAGCAGATACTGAACTGACTCGGATCTGAAATCAAGTGATGCGCCACACCTCGGATAGCACAGTAAGGTGATCGAAGCAAAACCGCAAGGCTCCCGAAGTCTAGAAATGTGTCTATTATATTGCCTTGTGTGTTTTTGCCACTTGAAGCCAGAGAGACACTTAAGGTAGCGCATTGAATATACAGTCAGTAGTTTTGCTCTCTGCTAAGAGAGGGCTGCTGATTTATTTATCACTTCACCAAGTGCGAAAGGAAGCTCCAGGCAGCTTTTGGTCCTACTCCATAGAATGAGTTATTTTCTCAGATTGGCAGCCAAAAGTGACATGCCACCCTGTTTCTCAGACGTTTCTCTCTTACAAAAAAAGGGGGGAAAAAAAAGCAAAAGCAAAATAAAACAAAACAAAACTCCAAATAAATAAATAAATAAATCTCCATAAGGTTCAGCAAAAACCATAACACCTGTTCAGAGGTGGTTTACATGGATTCCCAGTGCCATTCCACTTTATGTAGAGGAAAACTATGCAAGCTACAATGTCTTGCGCATACAACCTGACCAACAGCCGTGGTTAATATTCCTGTTCTGCCTTTCTTAGGACAAGAATGCTGGTGTGCTATTCAGGGGTGCTACTCACAAGAACCAAAAGGAAGAGTTTAAAGGGTGCCTCTAAAATTGGGAAGATCTGCATTGTGAAGGCAACTGAGAACTGCTCTTTGATGTAGGACAGAGGTATCCAACCTTGGCAACTTTAAGATCTGTGGACTTCGACTTCCAGCATGGCTGGCTGTAAAGTTGAAATCCACAAGTCTTAAAGGTTATACACCCCTGATTTAGGACAACCAGGACTAGAGGATTGGCATGAGGACATCTGGGATAAATGTCAGAATAAAGCTGAGAATGATAGTGGTCATGCCATGCTAAGACATACAGCTGACGGATTAGCCACAAACATAAATTAATGATCACAATCCCAAGTCTTCAGATCCACCATTTGGGAACCAAGATATAGAGTGAAGGAGAACCTCATTCATGCCTTAGAAGCTCAATTAAGTTTTGACCTCACATCTTCTGTGAAGATCAGACTTTGACTATTACATAGTACTGCATTCCTGGATGAGAGGTAGGATACAAATCACGTTTTCTCTGTTGACAATTTACACAAGATAAAAATCCTCTCTAATCTTAACAAGTGGCCTTGCACATCCAAAACTTTTATTTCATTGCCATAGCTGGCTCAAATAGATTGGCTGTTTGTGGTAAGGAATAAGATGTTTTCTCTGATCTTGCATGTCTAAAATTCACTTGGACAAGTAGATTAATGAATGAATGAATTCTTTATTGGCCAAGTGTGATTAGACACATAAGGAATTTGTCTTGGTGCATATGCTCTCAGTTTACATAAAAAGAAAAGATACGTTCATCAGGAATCACAAGGTATAAAACTTAATGATAGTCATAGGGTAGAAATAAGCAATCAAATTATACTAGGAAACAGTCAATATAAATTGTAAGGCTACAAGCAACAAGGTTACAGTCATACAGTCATAAGTGAGAGGAGATGGGTAAAAGGAAGGATGAGAAGATTAATAGTAATAGTAATGCAGACTAAGTAAATAGTTGGACAGTGTTGAGGGAATTATTTGTTTAGCAGACTGATGGTGTCCAGGGAAAAACTGTCCTTGTGTCTAGTTGTTCGGGTGTGCAGGGCTCTATAGCATCATTTTGAGGATAGGAGTTGAAACAGTTTATGTCCAGGATTTGAGGCATCTTTAAATATTTCCACAGCCCTCTTTTAACTCCTGCAGTATACAGGTCCTTGACTGAAGGCAGGTTAGTAGTAATTGTTTTTTCCGCAGTCCTAATTATCCTCTGAAATCTGTGTCTTCAAACAAAGATTAATCTTTGTTTACTGCTGATGATCTATATAAGATCTTTTTTCCTCCAAAACTCCACAAAAATGTGGGGACATATGTAACTTTTAAAGAGTGCTCTTTTTTGTCTTGTATGTTGTCAGAGTGGCTATGAGTTGGGCTGTCCATACGTTTGAATTATTAATAATAATAACAAATAATGGTATTAGAAGTCTGGTCATGTTTCAGTTATTCACTGATTCGTTTTATTCCTTTGATTCATTCATTATGCTCCTGCATGCCTGAACAGAAATGTTTACAAGCAGGGTAACAGCAGATATATTCTAGGAAGTGTGATACAGTTTATGGATCCACACAGTAATTCTTAAACAGCAAATCACACTTCTCTGCTTGGTGTGGTAGTGAGACGCCGAAGGACTGTCTCATTCTTATAGGCATCTATCCCATTTGCTGTTGCCTTCAGAATGCTGTTTGAAAAGTATCTACGATACAAATAAACCTCAGTTTACAGTCACTTTGTTATGGCTGTTCAAAATTATTACTTACGATCAATCCTCACACATATGACCATCACAACACCCTCATGGTTGCATGATCAAAATTCAAATTCTTGGCATCCAGCACGTATTTGTGATGGTTGCAGCATCCTGAGATCATGTGATCACCATTTACGAACTTCCCAACTGGCTTCCAACAACCAAAATCAACGGAGGGGAATCAGATTTGCTTAACAGCTGTATGATTTACTTAAGAATGGCAGTAATTTTCTTAACAACCATGGAAAAAGGTCATAAAAATCAGGTGACTCACTTAAAAATTGCCTTGCTTAGCGATGGAAATTCTGAACCCAGTTATGATTGTAAGTTGAGGACTGCCTTTACAGAAGTTTTTTAACATGTAATCTTGGTGAATCCTGATAGGAACTGATTAGCTAGGTATTATAGGACTTATAGTCAGGTATATTTGGTACTGAGATACATTGAGTTGTGGTGACATAGTGGCTAGAATGCAATATTGCAGGCTAATTCTGCCAACTGCTAGCAGTTTGATTCTGGCCAGCTCCAGGTTGACTCAGCCTTCCATCCTTCCAAGGTGAGTAAAAAGATTGTTGGAGGCAATGTGCTGATTCAGTAAACCACTTAAAGAGGGTTGTAAACACTGTGAAGCAGTATATACTGTAAGCGCTATTGCTATTTGGTGGATGCTGATTAGGAAACATTGGTCTCTACTTTTTCAGACAACCCATACACTGAAATGCCATTGATTGAAAACTATAGTTGGACATCCAAAGGAATGTCAGTTGAATTCATCCCTGGGCTGCACTCAATGGGATTCTGCTCCTCTCAATTCTTATTCTTATTTGTCAGAGTGATAAGCCCCTTGTCTTCCAGAAAAAGCTAAGCTTCTTCTCCAGGAACGTTGAAACTGCAAACCAGGGCTTACAAAATCTTCGCTAGACCAGTTCTTGAATACAGCTCATCTGCCTGGAATCCACACTGTATAACAGACATTAATACAATTGAACGAGTCCAGAGGTATTTCACGAGAAGAATACTCTACTCCTCAGTTCGCAATAGATTACCTCATGGCACCAGGCTTGAAATTTTTGACCTAGAAAACTTAGAACTATGCTGCCTATGGTCTGACCTACGCTTAGTACACAAAATTGTCTGCTACAATGTCCTACCTGTCAATGACTACTTCAGCTTCAACCACAATAACACACAGGCAAGTAATAGATACAAATTCAAAATAAATAGCTCCCAACTCAATTGCAGAAAATATGACTTCAGCAACAGAGTGGTTAGTGCCTGGAACTCACTACCTGACTCTGTTGTTACATCTTCAAACCCC
>NW_020769375.1:5246846-5256906 GCF_900518735.1 Pseudonaja textilis | reverse complement strand
ATATATATATATGGCATTCAGCTTTGTTCGGGCATTTTCCCACGTCATTGTAGTTGTGCTTTTAAAGTTGTAGCTACACCTTTAAAAGCACAACTTCAATGACGTGGGAAAATACCCGAACAAAGCTGAATGCCATACATATAAGTACCCTGAAAACTTAAGAAAACACATATATATACTTATATCTCTATATTTTATGTTCATACTTATACTTGTTTTCCCATACATGCTTGACAAACTAAACTAAACTAAATAAATAAATAAAACCAAGGCAATATACGTAGCATAATCCTGTCCAGCTTTTTTCACTCAGTGCAACCCTGTGAACTGGGTTAGACTGAAGCAGCATGTAAACAAATCATTTAATTGCTCTAGTATGTAGAATTAAGTTGGGCTCTTTGAAGTCAATGGGTTATTAACAACACACACACACACACACACAATTTTCTTTGTTAAATTGAACTTTTGAATCAATGCATTGTGTTTAGGGAATTCAAGCAAATAGCTCTTTGAATCAAACTGCAAATCTGGATGAATCGTTTCAAATGTAAGGATAACTTTGAATTGATTGAGAGTTGTTTTCCATACCTGTAATATCTGTTTTGTGAACAGAGGCCAAACAGGCTTTGCTCTATTAAAACTACTGTTTATACTGCCACCAATGGTTTTTTTTTTCCTCAATGCTATGCATTCTTCCTTATAAAAACTACCCATTAGTTTTATAAAAGATTATAAATTTCCAATGTGGAAATAATGGGGAACATATTCTTATCTCCTTTCTGCTAAAACAGAAACCCGAGCATATTATTCTTTTAACGCAATGCAATGCTCATAGGCCATTCAAATCAGGTAAATGAGAAATGGTGGGAGAGAGAAATAAAGATTTTTTTTCCCCCTGACAAGCATTGATATATTCACCCCAACTTTCCTTTGGGCTTGCTTTATTTATTGCCTGCTGATAAAAATGAAAGTGTTGGAAAAATACAGCAAAGAAAATGTAACCTAATACTCAATTAGTTTTGGCACTGAAAAACAGAAATTTGGAGTCAATGTATTCTTTCTCTTCTCCAAAATGCTTGGCAACCCTAGAAATGACAGCATTTGCAAATTATACTATATACTTGGTATCCAGGGCTTCCTGCTGGAAGGATGTAAGGAATTTCAGGGCTGGTTCACACCATACATCTTTCTTTTTTTTTATTTGCTTTGTCAGCAATCACAGATTTGCTCAGATGATGCTCTTGCCTAAAGGATTGCTAATGTTGGAGAAGCAAGTTTATTGTTGCCATCAGTAAGAATTTACCCGAACACACTGAAGCATTTGCCAAGCATAGCTGCTGTTGCAATGATCTCTAATTGTTCTTGTGAAACTAATGAGCCAGGCACCTTCCCTGCAGTCAATGAAATCCATCCATTGTTACACATTAGTTGTCTTTCATATCCTCTGTGGTTTCTGTCTGTCCCATCAGATCTGGCATGTTTCAGGTTTCCTTGGCAAAACAATGTCATCTTTGGATCCTAGGAAGGGTACCTTTTGTATCCTAGTACCAGCCTTGTGGGACAGCCTCCCTTCTGAGATATAGATGGCCTTGGTACCCTGCTGGTGTTCTGGATTCAGTGAAAACCTGGCTGTTCCTAACAAACCAGAAAGTTGACAATGCTTTGGCATGTAGGGCATTGAGTAATGACATTTTTAGAGGAGCCTTGACTTGGTTTGATCTAGTTAATCGCATTAGGTTTTGATACAGAATTCTACTAGTTAGGGAGACATAAACATTGATCACATTATAAAATTAAATAGTGCACAGCACAAGATCAGCGCAGGCTGAATTGGCATGACAACAGATCCAGTTTTGCATTCTCTGCAATTGTTCTTACTTTTGCTACTGTTTATTGTGACTATTGTTGTTCAAGTAATAATTTTGAGTTTCTGTAAGTCAGAACAGCTAAAATATAAAGGCTGGAGGTTCAGGGGGAACTTGCTATTTTTTTTTTTAACTTTCCTCTGACAATACAGGAACGAGACTAAAAACAGTCAGAGCATTAAGTATTAGTACTGCTTTATAAATTCTTACTAAGACTACAGCTGGAATACTGCATCCAGTTTTGGTCACCATATTACAAAAAAAGATGTTAACTTTGGTAAAACTGCAGAGAAGAGTTACTAAGATAATTAAGGGCCTGGAGACTAAAACATATGAAGAACAGTTGCAGGAATTGGGTATTGCTAATCTAGAGAAAAGAAGGACTAGGAGGGACACGATAGCAGCATTCCAATATTTGAAGAGCTGCCACAAAGATGAGGGGGTCAATCTATTCACCACAGCACCGCAAAGCAAAACAAGAAACAATAGGTGGAAACTAATCAAGGAGAGAAGAACCTAGAACTAAGGAGAAATGTTCTATCAGTCAGAATAATTAACTGGTGAAATAGTTGCTTTCAGAAGATGTGGGTGCTTCATCCCTGGAGGCATTTAAGAAGAGACTAGTTAGCCACTTGTCTCAAATTGTATAGGGTCTCCTGCTTTAGCAGGGGGTTGGACTAGAAGATTTCTAAGGTCCTTTCCAAATCTCTTATTCTGATAGAGCAAATGAAGTCTAGGGAAGCCTTTTTTTTTTCCACACTGTTGCTAGAAGAGACATTCTCAATCACAGTTATCTTGCCTGTTTCATTTTCTTTTATTTCAATTTCCTAGTCTTGTCAATAGTGCTGGTATTCCTCAGTCTTGAGGCTGCTCAATCACTGCCAGCTCCTGAGACATCCTAAGTCAAAAATAATACAGGTGGTCCTTGACTTCCAATGACAATTTGAACTAGCATTTCCATTGCTAACAAGGCAGCTGTTAAGAGAGTTGCACCTGATTTTTATGATCTTTTTGCCATAGTTAAATTAAATTAATCACCCAGTTGTTAAGCAAATCCCACTTTCCTCATTGAGTTTGCTTGTTGCAAGCTGGCTGAGAAGGTTGCAAATGTAAATCACATAATCCTGGGAATCTGCAACCATTGAAAATAAATGCTGGCTGCCAAGTGCCCAAATTTTGATTAAATGACTGTGGGGATGCTACAATGTCATATGTGAGAGGACTCCAGATCAGGAGTCCCCAATCCCCAGTCTGTGGACCAGCATTGGTCCTCAACATGCCAGAAACTGAGCCACAGAAACAAGTGAAGCCCCATCTGTGGGGTGCAGGCAGAACATGAAATCATACCCCCTCTGGACCATGGAAAAATCTCTTTCTACAGAACCAGTCCCTGGTGCCCAAAAGGTTGGGGGCTGGTGCTCTAGATTATTTGTCCATCTTATATGAATTTTCATAGTAGGCTTTCCTCATTTGACAAAATCTTCTTCACCACTGTTCATAATCCCCCTTTCTCATTTGTCTTGAGTTCCTGCTTCCTTTTTTCCCCCAACTCAAATTCTCTCTTTTATCCACTAAAAATTGAAATCGTATTGTACATAGCTTGATGTTCAAGGAATTTGAAATTTTGTTTGGAGGCAAAATGAGTTTGAGATGAAGAAACAGCTGCCTGTTTTGGCAATGACATTTGCCCCAATCTCAGGTCTTTCCTCCTCACTGGAATCCAGGGATCAAACCAGGTTCTTTTTAGCAACTAACTGATATGTTTTATTAACTAAACAATGATCTCTTCCTAATTTGATCTGCTACAGGAAACCTTACATAAACACTCCTCCACTCATAAAAGAATTCAGTATGCCTCTAGGCTTGAAATTTTGAGCCTGGACAATCTGGAACTGCGCTGCCTGGGTTCCGTTCTAAGCATCATTCACACAATTGTCTGCTACAACATCTCGCCTGTCAACGACTTCTTCAGCCTCAATCACAATAATACATGGGCAAACAACCAATACAAATTCAAGGTAAACCAAGTTGGCTAAATTGATAATTCTGGGACAGAAGAAATGTTTTAACAATATTTGTTGAACAAGCCCTAGGAATCTTGTATATGCGCACAGAAATATATAAATTGCATGAAGCAAAAACCAGACAAATTACACAATGGGTTCAAGGTTGTGGATAAATGAGGCTATTGTTCAACGGGATTTGCTTCCAAATAAACATGTTGACTTTAAGAAGATATAAGTTCAACTTTCTTGGGATTCCAATTGAATGGGCTTCTTTATTTTTTTAATAAAAACTTTATTAAGTTTTAGAGAGAAAAAATAGAATCTAAGGAAACAGTAAAACAGAAAATAAGACATCAGGAAAGAAACAAAGGAGAGCAAAGAAAAAAAAAGAAAATAAAAGGACTAACTTTTGACTTTCTTTGGTACACACACACACACACACACACACACAAAATATTTGACTCTAAGATTAACAGTCTTTCTGTCTGAAGCCCAAAATCCAAAAGTGGTTTCCAGGTAGAAACAAAGCTAGTTCTCTAAGCAGCATCGCTTTATTCATTGGCCTGGATCCATGTTTCTTCATCTCAAACTCATTTTGCCTCCAAATAAAATTTCAAATACCTTGAACATCAAGCTATGTACAACACGATTTCAATTTTCAGTGGATAAAAGAGAGAATTTGAGTCGGGGGGGAAAAAAGGAAGCAGGAACTCAAGACAAATGAGAAAGGGGGATTATGAACAGTGGTGAAGAAGATTTTGTCAAATGAGGAAAGCCTACCATGAAAACGCATATATGTTAATAAGTTACTTCACCCTGTAGTCCTTTAAATTATAAATCAAAGTTCACTGAGATAGGGAAAGAAAAACTGATATTTAGAAAAAGTATTTCTGTACTTAACTCAGGATTGTTACAATATGTTTCATCTGTATGTACATACATATAAAGAACCGCATGCATTGGGACGAATAATTGTATTAATGGAAAACATTATTCTTATTGCCCTCAATATGCAGATGCTCATCAGGAATTATTATTTCCGCTCTGTACTAGATATCATGGTCATTCCAATTTGTTTTATTTCAAGATGTTATTATCAGATCAGCTTGATTTTATTTCCTTCACCATGGCCCAGTACTACAGTATTATATAGCCTGCACTATATGCCGTAGTATTAACACTAGCCATATTTACATATTTCAGAATAGCTATACTGTGGTACCTTGTTACTCAGCTGCTTTGAAACATATCAAATTTGGTACTCAACACATTTTGATATGACCATTTTGCCCCGGTACTTATTGTTTGTTTTGTACTCGATGTATAACTAGAACTTGTTGGTGTTGGCTCCCTTTTGACTCACTACATTTATTCTTTATGGGAAAAATCATTTTTTGTACTCATTATGCTTCCTGGAACCAATTAATGATGAGTGCCAAGGTATCACTGTATGTTTCCTTTCATCTTAATTAATTGTGGCTGTTGTATTTTGCTTGCTAAATTATGACAAAGTAAAGATTGATCTGATATACATACTGCACATACCCATGTGTAGTTGATTACAAATAAAGGGACTTATTTCTAAGAAAATATGTATAGGACCAATTTCAACCAATTTGGACAATAGTTTTATCAGTTAAACTGTTTTGATTGCCTAACTTCAAAAATACCTCCTCCCTATTAATTTGGTTGCATCTTCCTGTCTTCATTCATTCACAAAAGGACAATCAAAGGCTGTGGATGGCAGATGCCATCTTTGAAGATACATTCCACTTTCTCTTCCTAATGCATAAGGGAAATTCTCTTCTAAGATTATGCCTACTGAGGCGTATTCCAGTATATTCGAAAAAGAATGAGGCCATATGTGTTTCTAAGTATTCTTGTCATTGAAATATTTCTACTGGCAGATTAAAGGGAAGGAAAAGAACAACAAGGGATCAAAATGGGAGAATCTCTAAATTCCCTGCCCAGCTGTCATTTCTTTAAATTCATTTTGAAGAAAAAGGGGTCAAATCAAGAATTTGTAAAGTATCAGGTATTTTGGCTGGTGTATGGCTGGCTAAGCCACATTTTATTTGGCTTAGACACCCATTGGAACAATATTGCCATAGTTTTATTCTAGTGTTGGTGTCTCCGAGTCATGGCAACTTCCAGATGTGTAGATTTCAACTGCCTGAATGTTCATCAATAGCCATGTTGTTTGTGAAAATTTGGGATTTAAAAATCCTCACACCAGGAAATTGAAAAGTTTGGGAAGTCCTATTCTAGACTAAGAGAATAATGGTTGTCAGCTGAGGATCGGTTTTGAGTGGAAATCTCTAAATAATTTGCTTTTTGGAGGCCTTTGGATTCATCCAGACACTCCTTTCTGCCATTCCTGATATTTCAACATACAGCCACAAGTGGGATCAAAATTTCCATTGCTCAGCAAGACAGTTGTTAAGAGAGTTTTGCCCCATTTTACGACCTGTCTTGGCACAGCTGTTAATTGATTCACTGCAGTTTTAGATTAGTAACACGGTTAAATGAATCGGTCTTCTCCATTGGCTTTGCTGGTCAGCAGATAGCAAAAGGGGAACACCTGATCCCAGGATACTGATCTATCATAAATACATGTCAATAGCCAGCATCTGAATTTTGATCATGTGACCATGTAAATTGCAATAGCAAAAGCACTTAGACTTATATACTGCTTTACAGTGCTTTACTACCCTCTCTAAGTGGTTTACAGAGTCAGCATATTGCCCGCAACAATTTGGCTCCTCATTTTATCCACCTCGAAAGGATGGAAGGCTGAGTCAACCTTGAGCCTGGTGGGATCTGAACTGCCAAATTGTAGGCCGCTGGCTGCAGACATAGCTTGCAATACTGCACTCTAACCACTGAGCCACATGGACTCCTTATGTTGCAACATTGTAAGTGTGAACACAGACATAAGTAATTTTTTTTTTCAATGCTGTTATTATAACTTTGAATGGCCACTAAATAAATGGTTGTAAGTTGAGAATTGCCTCTACATGCTCATATCTGTCTTTTCCATGTAATGACCATGCAGTTGTATCAAAAGACAGGTAATGGGACTCTTTTTTTTATCCTCTATAACCAGGGCAGACAAAAAGTGATCCATGGATCATGTGAAACCCTTGAAATCTTGTTGCACTTACCTCTTCTAGGTTATGTTGCCAAAATAGAACAGAAAACTCAGATATTAATTTTTGGTAGAAAACCAAGGGTTTTAAGGGATTGCCTTAAATAAAAATAATTCAGAATTTTTAGAAATAGTAATTAGATTAATAATCTTCCTCGTGAGCTTGGTGGCGCAGTAGTTAGAATGCAGTGCTGCAGATTACTTCTGCAGACTGCCAGCAGTTCAAATCTCACCAGCTTAAGGCTGACTTGGTCTTCCATCCTTCCAAGGTCAGTAAAATGAGGACCTAGATTTTTGGGGGCAGTATATGCTTGACTCTTTAAACCACTTAGAGAGGGCTGTAAAGCACTGTAAAGCGGTATATACAGTAAGTCTATGTACTATTGCTATCATCCCTTGTGCCCCCAGGGGCTGTTGAAATTAAAAAGGAAAGGTTGCCAGCCCATTTTTCTGTAAGATACCTCTTTGTGTTTGTTTGTTTGTTTATGCATTTACCGCCTCCTCAATCCAGGGAGATCTAAGTGGCTAATTATTAATTATACAATGTAAATCATGGATTGTATAATAAGACCGCATCAAACCCTTGGAAAGTATATCAGAGTCCAATTATACTTTGAAATGACTCTTTTTTTCTTCTTCTAAATAACTCTTTTGCTTCAAAGTAACTGCACAAAAAGAGGTGCTCTTGAGTTTCATTGCTTTCATGTAGTTTCCGGCTATTCTGTAAAATCTTATCTGAGACTACAAAAATAACCGAGTTAAATTTGACTTACTACTGGATAGAGATATCAAGAATTGCTTTGTTCATTTGCAGTATTTTTTAAATGGCCTGATTTTTTTGATATAACACAGAGAGAGACACATATATAATTACCCCTTCCTACTGAATTCTCCTTCATCCAAAGGAATCTTATATGGAAGTGTCTATGGAGAATTTCAATTATCCAGGTCATGATTGGCCGAAAAGTGCTTTTTCCAAAAGGCATCAGGACTTTTGTCTTGGATGATAAGCAAAACATTTTGAGGCATGGTAGGCACATTGGTTAGAGTGCAGTACTGCAGGCTACTTTGACTGCCTGCCGGCTGCCTGCAATTGTGGTATTCAGCAGGTTCTGACCAGTTCTGGAGAACCGGAAGTGGAAAGTTTGAATACTTCGGAGAACCAGAAAATACCACCTCTGACTGGAGATTTTACAGTATCCTTGCACTGCCACACCTACCAAGCCACAGCAACAGAACCAGTAGTAAAAAGAATTGAATCCCACCACTGGTAACACCCACAACTTCTAGAGGCAAATTGTTTCACTAATTAATTATTCTGTCAAGAAATATCTTCTTAGTTTTAAGCTGTGTTGGAAGAAATGTCTATCTGAGTTAAGTTCCAAGTGGGAAGGAAGACTGCTTGGAAGGCTGCTTGGAAGGAGAGTTTAAAGAAGCAGAACCATCAAGCATGTGTGATTCTGGGTAGATGACCACATCCCTCTCCCTCTCCCTCTCCCTCTCCCTCTCTCTCTCTCTCTCTCTGTGTGTGTGTATTCTTAAGTTTTCACGGGTATTTATATGTATGGTATTCAGCTTTGTTTGGGTATTTTCCCATGTCATTATAGTTGTGCTTTTAAAGTTGTAGCAACGTTTCAGCAGAATCTCATCTGCCCCAGTCTTTTGTCTTGTAGATAAGCTGGGCAGGGAACTGGGTTTTTTTGTTTCTGTTTCCTTTAAGATTTTTATTTCTCTTTTAGGGGAAATATTCTGTCCTTTTAATATTTCTTAGAATATTTTATTCTTCTAGGAGAGGGGTGGGTGGAAGCTTTCTATAGTTGGTTCTCTCCTTGATTAGGTCGGATCTTTGTAATTATTGTTATTTAGAATCTAAAGAGGATATTGTCTAATCTTTGCACACAAAAATTGGGGAAAAATAATGCCACAGCAGAGAAACACAAATGACAAGTTTGAGCTCTGTGATGACAACTTGTGTGTGTGTGTGGGGGGGGGGAGAAATTACACACAAATAGTTCAAGTAATTGATTCTCAACATCACCCTAATTAAATATATTACAAATAAAAAAAGCTGTTAAGCGGGCAGGGCTTGTAAAGGAGAGAATAGAAGAGGTCTAAATTTAAATGAATTTTATTCTTTCAGGTGCCAAACACCGCAAATGGGAAATACTGTTTCGCATCTAATACTGACAAATGTGAAATGATCAATGTGTAGGCAATGAAAAGAGCATATATAAATGGAGCAGAGCTGCCATAGAATAACAAAACAAGAAGAGAAAGGCTATTATGGATAAATCTATGAAACTATTAGCATGATGTATATGGGCATATAGAATGTGAATAAAGCACCCGGGAAATGTGTGTGTATGTGTGTGTATACAGTACATATACTGTATATGCGATATATATATATATACATACATACATACATACAATGTGTGTGTATATGTGATGTGATGTGATGTGATGTTATTTTATGTTATATATTTAATTTATATTGCTGCCTATTTGCCCATGCGACTTGAGGTGGCTTACACAATGTAAAACCTTATTTAAAACAAAAAATAAAAAACAATAAAAACTAACAAAAAGAATCAAATAAATTAGTAAAGTACAATAGAACAAAATTTGGAAAAAAACAAAAACCAACTCCCCCCCCCCCCCCCCCCCCCCCCAATGACAGCATATCACACTAACCATTTGATGGGCTCCATCCCTCTCTGGGTTCCCCAGGCCTGCTGGCAAAACCAGGTCTTCAATACCTTTTGGAAGAGTATTAGTGAGGGGGGCATTCTAATCTCTGGGGGAATGATGTTCCAGAGAGACAGAGTCACCACAGAGAAGGGACCCTTCTTCTGGGTCCCACCAGGTGTATCTCCCTCAGGGGTGGGACCCACAACATTCCCTGCCTCCCTGCTCTGATAGGTTGGGTAGATGTGACCGGCAAGAGACGGTCTCTCAGATAACCCTGTCCCAAGCCATGAAGGGCTTTAAAGGTGACAACCAGCACCTTGAATTGCACCTGGAAGCAAATCGGCAACCAA
>NW_020769375.1:5181879-5198795 GCF_900518735.1 Pseudonaja textilis | reverse complement strand
GAAGGAAGGAAGGAAGGAAGGAAGGAAGGAAGGAAGGAAGGAAGGAAGGAAGGGACTAACTCAACTATAAAAAGAGAAAGAAAACAAAATCCTGGTCCTACTACATAAAATATATTCCCACTCAGCAGCTCCCTTCTTAACAACTTTTTAAAATAATGGTCTGTGAGCGTCAAGTGTTTACTCAATCTGAACCTTGATGATATCAAAGTCAAAGCTCTTGTGTGGCTCCCTATTTTCATTGAAAATCAAAGTTTGAATTCTTTAAGAGAGCGAATTTAATGAACGATACACAATATTAGGAGAGTGCAACAACCACAAACCAGCAACCACCCAACCCTTAAAGAACCACAAGAAATACATTTCGTGGAAAGTCATTCAAGTATAGAATCTATCATGTAAATTTTAATAAATTCCTGGACACGTCAGAGTGATCTGCATCCTAAAATAATAGGCTGATCATTTCCTCTTACTATTTGGCAGCTGTAGAATGGAGTATGCCATTAAAACAAGAAGGGCAAAAAATAGTAACATAATTATCCTGAAACTATTCAGCTATAGCTTTTAGTAGAGGTCATTTATTATACATTTGAGTTTCTACTTGAGCATTAGAGGTGTTTAATAGTAACCAAATATGCCATGATCACAATAGATGAAAAGTCTATTCTCTCTCCCACAATGACTTTAAAAAAGGCCAAGAGAAATGATGGTTCTGGTCATTTAAATCTCCCCAGCCTAGCTACAGCTCCAAATATATTTATTTTCAGGAAAGTGGCTGAGAGATTTGAGTTTCGCAGAAAGATTCAGTTGTAATCCAAGATAATTTCCATAACAAAAACCATGTTTATTCAAATGATCCATCCTATTAAAATGATGAGCTTGTGTGTATCCCAGCACAGTTAATAATTGGATAATTGCACCAGCACAAATCAATTTAAAGTATATACACCATTTGCATTAAGATAACTTGAAAACACACCTGAATAGGTTATAGCCTTTTAAAAGAAAATGTGGCAAGCCTGACATAATGAGTTAGCAATATTTTTAGTACTGAATATAAATGGACAATGACTGAAATAAAGGACCATTCTATTCCCTTCATTCTTCAATTCAATTCCCAGGTGTACAAAATGAAATCCAGGTAGTCCTCAACATACAACCACAATTGAACCCAAAATTTCTGCTGTTAAGTGAGACAGTTGTTAAAAGAGTTTGCCTCATTTTACAACCTTTCTTGGCACAGTTTTTAAGTGAATCACTGCAGTTGATAAATTAGTAACGCAGCTGTTACTATTTACTGAATTTGGCTTCCCCTTTTATTTTATTTTTTTTCTTGTCAAAAGGTTGCAAAAGGTTGCAAAAATCACATGACCTTGGGACCCAGAAGAGGTCATAAGTATGAACCAGTTGCCAAGCACCTGAATTTGGATCACATGATCATGGGGAAACTACAAGTGTCCTAAGTGTGAAAAATGGTTATAAGTCACTCTTTTTCAGCACCATTGTAACTTTCAACTGTTGCTAAATGAACTACTGTAAGTCAAGGAATATCTGTATTTTCAGTTTAGAGTTCATGCATTCAGAAGGTAGGATAAAAAATATGATTAAAGAAACTGGCTTCAATAAAAGAGAATATTTGCATTTCAGGGTTGAACTGTGGAGACTACGGTGCTCTCTGAGCTTGGTCATTTTCTTGCAGATGTTTCACTACCCAACTAAATAACATCAACTGGTAGTTGCCCCCATTTAAATCATGAGTCTCTAGCTGGATTTTCAAATCTTAAAGAAGATTTATTAGGAGTAAACATGCCGGCACTACCTGGGTGTAGCCGACTCTGAGACACATCATTCATTGTCACCCTTAACCCTTGTTTTCCCCCACCCCCTGGGTGTATCATAATTCATATTCTCCAATGGGACACATCCATAGCCAAGAGTCATCAATCATGCTCTCCAGTTAGAATTTTGCATGGCAGAAACTTCGGTCGCCTAGAAACTATCTTTGAAAACATTTATGGAATGCAGTTTCGGTTTTGCAAGCTGCTGCACTACTTCCCCATCCCATTCTGTTGGCAACTCTAAAAGACCAGAGAAATATTTTATGAGTTGACATCAACCATGCTAGAAGGGAGTGGGGCTTGGATACAACCCTACTCCCTTCTAGCACTGATGAAGTTACCTAGTTGGTAATGAAACATGTATCAGAAAACAACCCAGCTCAGAGAGCACCAAAGACAGTGTTTCGCCTTATGGTCCTGAGGAACAGACAGGACAATTAACAGCTCATCAGAATCTCCTGACTTAGAATCTAAGGAGATCCGAAAAGGAGTTACAATCCTTTTACTCAGTAAATACATTTACTCAGACAGCATAAAAACCATACAATTCCATCATATAGAGAAGCGAAAGAGAGAAAGAAACAGGGAAAAATGAAGTAGGAAGCAGATCCAGCACGTACATCTCTCCCTCTTTTTCTGTTATTTTCCTAGATATAATATTTATTTACTTATTTAACATATTTTCCATGTTGTAGCAACCAAAGGAACTTTTGGCGCCTTTCACAGAAAAAAATAAAAAGATAACATATATCTAATTTTTTAAAAAATCCCTCTGCAACTATGCAAAGAAGACAGATTAAAATGATGACAGCATCAAATTAAATCAAATTGCAGGAAGGCTATCCAAAGCAGTTTGATTTTTAAGAGCTTTTGAAAGATCAGATACTTTAATTTTTATCATGCTTTTTTTTAGTGCTATTTCCATTCGTGCGCATAAACACACACACACATGCACTCATAAAATCCTTCCTTGATTGCAAATTCAGTCGAACAGGAAAACAACAGGACACAGTCATTAGCAACTTCATTCAATAGCATTGTACCATTATTCCTCACTTTCTCTTATGCTTATATATCGGTGACATTTCACTTGACCTATTTATGACTGTGGCATCAGAACACCTGGTGGGACTAACATTTTTAAATGTGTGGAGGCTGACCTGCACACTGCAGCTAATGATGGAAGTTAACTTCCTTTAATAGCCATGACCTGTAGATATGCCTTCCATACTGCCTTGGGGATAACAGTTATTCTAAACAAGTAGCAGGAGAAAGGAGTTCTAGTAGAATACAGTGTCAATTAATTAGAGCTGGAGGATTACAAAAAAAAAAAAAAAAAAAACCTCAGGGGTGAGGAGAGAACAGATGCTAATGTTGGAAGTTATAACCCACTCCTCTCATAGAAAAATAAAATATCCTAGGAAATATTAAAAATGCAGAAACTCAGCCCTTCCTCCCATTGTCAATGGGCCATGAAGACATGAGCCAGTCTATTCTGCATAACAAAGATAGGATTAGCCCTCTACCCATCTCACCACATGGCACCTGGAAAGATTACATCACCAGCACTCAATCAATCTATTGTGTGCTCTTGTATTGTTATGGTTGAAACTGAAGTATTCATTGACAGGTAGGACATTGCAATATATAATTTTATGTACTATACTTAGATCGGACGGAAGGCAACGTAGTTCTAGGTTGTCTAGGTCTAAAATTTCAAGTCTGGTGGCATAAGGTATTCTGCAACTAGTAGAGGAGTGGAGAACTCTTCTTGTGAAATATTTCTGGACTTTCTCAACTGTGTTAATATCCGATACGTAATGCAGGTTCCAGACTGATGAGCTGTATTCAAGTATTGGTCTAGCAAATGTTTTGTATGCTCTAGTTAGTTGTGTGATATTACCAGAGAAAAAGCTACGTAGGATTAGGTTAACAACTCTTGATGCCTTTTTGGCTATGTAGTTACAGTGGCTCTAGCACTTAGATCATTAGCGACGAGTACTCCAAGGTCCTTGACAGAGTTTGGATCATCAACAAGATGCTAAGACCCCCATCCCCTGGGAGTCTGACAGCCAATGGGATACATTTTTACACAGAAACAGGCAACACCAAGGTGGGGCCCAACAGAGGGTATAAAACTCAGGCACTCTCAGCATAGCCACCCTTTTTTTCTTCAGCCAACATCTTGAAGCATGTGATCATCCTTTTAACCCAGGCATGTGATCCTTCTTTCCAAGCAACTTCCATGAATCCAGTGTCTGTTTCCCCACTTCCTATAACTTAAAGCCATTAGTCCAAGTCCTACACAGAGAAGGAGGAGAGACCTATGACTATGTGATAGACTTTCAGGATAATTGGAGAGTGTCCTCATATCCTTCTTCAGTCACCTCTTGGGGTTAGATGTTCCAAGCTCCTTCACTTTTTCCATATGGAGCTTAATGAGACAGAGGGGTGGGCAGTTGTTCTTACTTCCTTTGCATCCTATCTCCATCCTCTGTCATCTTGTCCTCCTACCATTCAGCCTATTATAGAAATCTTGGTCATTGCACTTTTATCTCTCACCTGCAGTAAGTGAAGCCCCAATAAATTGTTAAGTCAATTATCTAGCTTTTTCCGAAGTAAAATGGTTATCATCCCTAGGAGGAACACATGGGAAGCATGTCATTATCCTGATGCCATCTGACATGGAAGAATGGGTTCAATGTATTATTTTATTTGTTTACTTTTTAAATTAATTCATTAATACCTAACCTTCTCTACATGTATAACATTTAAGGGGCCTTAAAGCAGTTATAAATGCAAATTATGACAGCAAAGAATAAAAACAGAGCAATTAAAATCAAGGGAAAATTAAATTCAGGATCATTAGCATCAGTGGAATAAACAACTTCAAAGCTTGATAAAAGAAACAGGGTTTTGCCGCTTTCCTAAATCCGGGAATCATAGGGGCCAACAAATTGATTTGGCAACTGCACGTTAGCATGGGTGCCCTGCTCTTCTGTAAATTAGTAAACAAATCTGATTTTCAAAAGTCCTTTTCCTCCTGAGCTGAGCAACAACATCAACAGAAATGTTATAAATCATTGTTCTTCTTTGCAAGACACCTTTCCAGTATTTCTATAGAAGTTCACAGGAGCCACCAGTTTTCAAGACCCATTAAAATGTGTTCCAGCCATCAGAGCCCCATTTAATGGAAGAGTTTTTGGTAGCAACAAAAACAAATATAGCCTTCCCATTTGAAAGACACTATAGCTTTATTACAATATGCTTGAGGAATGTTTAGAAGGAAACCACTGATTATCTTGAATGCAATGCTCAAGATTGCAGTGCAAAAAAAGCAATTCAAAGTTTGTTTCTGTAGGCAGCTTATTAAAAACAATGTTGTCCTTTCAAGGAGAGTTCAGACTAGCAAACTGTTCTTCAGAAGTTTTCCTTTCTTTTCTAAAGTAGGTATCTGAAAAAAGAATTTGATTTGGATTCCCCCACCCCCACCCCTCATTTCACTTGTCAAGTCCTCAGAAATTACTTCTGCAAGAAATCAAAGGCTGGTTCTTTACAAGCCAAGAGTATTTTCTGAAATTGCTAGCAAGTTGAGAAAAAATAATAATTGCAGGTATTCATTTCATTTCACAAATGCCAAAAGGGTCAATGTTGTTTTTCCTATCATTTTTATTGCCTATGTATCTTTTCAAAAGCATGCAATGTGAGTAGATAAATAGGTACCACCGAGGTGGGAAGATAACAGCGTTCCATGAGCCTTTGGTGTATAATCATGTTGGTCACATGACCACAGAAGTATCTTTAGACAATGCTGGCATCCTTGGCCAAGAAACAGAGATGAGCACCATGCCCTAAAGTCAGACATGACTGGACAGGGAAACCTTTACATCCTCAAAATCTATTCAGTTGTACTACTTTCCTGAAACAGACTCCAACTCCCAAGATTTCCCAAATTAGCTTGACTGTTGAACATTTTGGGAAGTCCACGCATCTGAAGAATATCCTAATTTGGAGAGAGCTGTTAATAGAGTGGACGTGCTATTGAGATTTGCAGTGTTTGAATGCAACAGATAGATGTAGAGAATAAGAGACTAAAATCCAGCTTTTGAAGCATCTTCATATCTTCCTATTCTTGAATGGGCAGTGTTATCTTCTCATTCCTTCTTCTATGTTCTCTTTCTCTCGAGACCAGCTAACTCTTCAAGAAGGATAGAACCTGCATCTTCTTCTGTTTCCTGTTGTTTGTCTTTGGACAAAAATAATAAGTAGAAGGCTCATCAAGGCAAGAATTCTGAAGACTTTCACAAGTGTTCACAAATGCCAATTCCTGGTGCTCACAGTTTTCTTCATACTAGCATTATTGGCCCAACAGGAGATAAGGAAGAAAAAAAAATCCCCCATGATGGATGGCTTGTAAACTGTTGAAGAATGGAGTCATTGAAAGGATGTTCATGACTCAGATCAAGTCTCCATTGCAATTGTTCTTTGTGGCTTGCTTGAAATAGTTTCCAAGAGGATAATAAATTGGAATGTCAACACATATACACAATTCATACATAAGAGGAGCCTTTCTTAATTTAAACTGTAAAGAACCTTACGGCCTTTTTAAAGGCATAGATGGTTTATTTTCACATAAGCTTTAGAAAATGACAATAGCTTCAACAAATTTGCAATATTAAGTAAAAAAAAAATTTTAAACAGGGATACCAGCTTGTTTGTTTTTATCTTTACACAGACATCATGAAATTATGACTCTCAATGACTCTGGGAGCTTTTATAAAAAGCCAAAAAGACGATAAAGGTAGATAAGAAAGGAGCTGTGTAACCAGAAAGACAAAAACCATACAAAAAAAAACCCCACAGGGACTAACCCACTACACTACTCCAAGTCTGGGGAAATAGCCAAGTTTCCAATGGGGTGGGAGGATATTCAGATCTTTGGGAGATTATGTTCCAGAAGGCAGATATCCTGACAGTGAAGACACACTTCTGGGATCATATTAGATGTCATTGTTTAATTAACCTTCAGGTTTATTTTTAATTGGTTTTTCTGCAAAAAATTCACAAAGATCATTCTTTGGTAACCCCTGTGAATTTAGGGCACATTTCATGTAAATACCATAACTATGTCACATGCCTCCCCACAATAATCGATTGTACATTAATATCACGACAACACTACCAGATCATGGTTGAATTACGACTAGTTGCAGTAATGCATTAGAATTTTCTGTATCACTTTGTTACTATTTATTAGTCATTGGAATTTTTGCAGCCTATCATATGGCTATGTTATTGCATCTTTAAATAAATTTATGGGAGAATAAATCACTGACTTATAAAAGCAGATTCACTCTGTGTCTTAAAAGTCATTTAGACCAGCTTTTTTCCAAAAGAATCTATTATAATTATTACATTTCCAGAGGTATTGACCTTCTAATACCATTGGTTTCATATCATAGGATCAAAGGGCTGGAAAAGACCTTGGAGATCTAGTCCAAAACTCTGCTCAAAGGAGACATTATACCACCTCAGACAAATGGTTGTCCAGTCTATTCTTGAAAAAAAATTCCACTGATGGAGAATCCATAATTCTGAGAGGCAAGCTATTCCATTAATTGTTCTTACTGTCAGGAAATTTATCTTCAATCAAGCAAAGTATCATTACTTTTTAATCTTTCCCTGAGATTTAAAACTGTTGGTTTTCTAATTCAGTGAAGAACACATTTGCTCAAACATTGATGTGACAGTCCTTTGATTTTTTTTTCAAAGAAAGCTATTGTATTGTCTCTTAAATTTTTCAAGTGTAAGGTCTTCTTTTGGTCTTCATCCTGTTCTCTTTCTGAAAATAGCTCCTGGCACTTCCCAGAGACTTGGTGTGAGTTCTTCGCTTTGATAGATGTTACTGCCCGGCCTTCTTGAGAGAAGTCTAGCAGTTAAACTGTTTCAAAGGGAAAGGAAACCACAGTTCCTTGTCAGAGATAGACCCATGACATCACTTTGTGACAGATGTGGCTGTCAAAACCACCTTAAGTCAACCAGTCTGAAAGGGAGTGGTAGAGGAGATAGGGAAGATTGGTATTGCCTAGAATCTTTCATGTTCACTTAATTGTACTTATTCTTCAAGCTTGAAACATTACACTTTGCACCTTGTGATTCTACAGTGATGTCCTGCAAGTCTGCTTTATCTACAGATTCACCCAAACTTAACCCTATTTCTGCTGGGGAAAAGCAGAAAGGAAAAAAAAAAATCTATGTGGTGAGCAAAGGGTAAATTCCTTTTCTCAGAGGACTATTTCTTATTTTCCCGAGCAGTAGAGCAGAAATGGGGGAAACTGCTGGACATACTTAAACCTATCCTTCATACTTTTCTACTTTCTGTGTCTTCATCTCACTAGTGTCTGCTATTTCGGTATCCAACAATTCCACCCCTCCTCCCACAGAATTAAGGTAAAGTCTTTACAGATTCTAGGTTATGGGAAGGTAGTCAATCTAAGAGAAACAATACGATCTTGACCAAAGTCACAAGGAAGTAGAGTGCTACTAAGTACTGTAGGAATTCATTTTATTTAAACCAATCCACAGCTTGTGATATATCTACAATGAGGGTCTTCAAACTTGACAGCTTTAAGACTTGTGGACTTCAACTCCCAGAATTCCTCCTTCAGTCATATTAGCTCTGGAATTCTGGGAGTTGAAGTTCACAAGTCTTAAACTTGCCAAGTTTGAAGACCTTCGATCTACAAGATCATGGAGAAGTTGATTGATACTTCATAATTTCACCTAGTGAAGATCTTCTCATCAATCCTTTACTAACATTCCTGTCAAGCACAAATAACCAGGAACATTCGTTGAGTTCAAAACACAGGTTCAAATCTCTAATACAAAAATCTAATCAATTAACAGTCAAAGCTGAATTGGGGCTAATCTACTGAATTCATGGGAGGGGCTGGACTTGTCTGTGACAACAAAGTGACTCTAAACTGATGACATGTTTAATTGGCTGGATTACAGCCAATCCTATCAGGTTGAGTTTTGCAATCAACACAGCTGGCTTTTAGCAGAAATCTTCATCTTTGAAAGACTATGCACCCCAATTAGTATTTAGATTGCAATGTGTATCTGTCTGTATGCACACACTCTCCAAAAACATGTAGACTGCAGTAATAAACTAGATTTAACTAGGACCAAGCTAAATTTTATTTGCCTATGTTTTCATCACATTAAACCCAGTTCACAGGATTAGCCACTCTGTTGTAATATTTTTCTTTTTCCAAGACAGCCACGTGCTAGAGTGGCAATTTAAGCATCTTTGATTTATATTGATCAATCAAGAGATTGGTACCATATCTATTTTTTATTAGCTGGCAGCTAAGTGCAGACTATTTTTTTTTTAAAGGAATATGTATTTACGGTCTGCTAGCCAGTAAGGAAGGATCAGTTCAATATATTCTTAGAGCATTTGGGATTATACATGCTGGAGAAATTCACCATAGATATATACATTAGGTCTGCCAACAGGCTCATCGGAAACAAGAGAAACAGCACTGAATAGAATTTATGTGTTTTCATCTTTCTTGATCAAGGCAAGGTACTGTAAGGTAAAGAATGGTAAAGAACCCACTGTTTATTATAAGAAATTTAGAAAAGATGTTTAGAGGGATATCTCTATCTCTATCTCTATCTCTATCTCTATCTCTATCTCTATCTCTATCTCTATCTCTATCTCTATCTATCCATCCATCCATCTCTCTCTCTCAATACCTGTTTTGTGTTAGCATGCGCTACACAGAAAGAGAGAGAAAAAGAGAGGGGAGGATACTGTTTACATCAACAAAAATCATATTTTAAATGTTAACATTAAGAACATTAAAAGAAAGAATGACAACAAGGGAAATCGAAGTCAAATATGCTATCAAGTAGAGATTTGATACAAGAGGAACCTGCACAGAAGAACTCCATTTATTACGAGAAGCTAGAAACAGACACAAACATGCATTCTTTATGAATTTGCTTATGAATTGTAAAATGAAAGGTGGATGGAATTACTGCCTTGCAAGCATTAATAATAAAAAATGAGCCAGGTCTGTACAGAAGTGTAGATCTTCTGTTGGTAACATTTCAAGAAATCAGTTCAATCCAGCTTGCAATCCTCCCTGACAAAAGAGAAGCTGAATTTATTAATGAGGTTTTGGCTAGACCCCTGTGTGTCCACCCCGAAGAGTTCTATTAATCAAAAACTCATATCCATACAAGTTCAGTTTTGATTACAGGGGCCCCTCTGACTTAACAGTGGTTCATTTAGTGATTGTTCAAATTTAAAATGGCACTGAAAAAAGTGACTTATGACCGATTTTCACACTTACGGCCATTGCAGCTCCCAGAGGTTTGGCAACTGACTCTTATTCATGAAAGTGACAGTGTCCCAGGGTTATGTCATCCCCTTTTGTGACAAGAAAAGTCAATGGGGAAGCCAGATTCACTTAAGAACCACGTTACTATCTTAACAACTGCTGGAATAGCCAGAAAGATAGGTAGAAAGGTTGCAAAATAGGGCAAAAACTCCCTTAACTCACTTAGCAACAGAAATTTAGGGCTTAATTGTGGTGGTAAATTGAGGATTATTGTGATGATTCATGGCACAAAGGCAACACAGTCAAATAAGCAAGAAGAGTCCCTTTATTATCTCCAACTTTGCCCCCAGTGTCCAAGTTACCTTCGGCTTAGAGAAAAACTCTCCCAGGAACAGCCTTTAACTGTAGAAAATTCAGTCCAAAAACAAACAAAAAAATTCAGTCCAAAAGCTAGCAATATGGACATGATGCTCCTTTTTTAGCCAGTCTAGTCTAGTGTTTAAGGCATCTGGCTAGAAAGGGTGGGCCATGAGTTCAAATCACGACTTAGGCATGAAAGCTGGCTGGGTGGCTTTGGGTTAGTCACTCTCTTTAGACCCAACACACTTCTCAGGGTTGTTGTTGTAGGGAAAATAAGAGGAGTAAGGTGGGCTGGATTTTTGCAGCCTTAACTTATTTGTAAAAATACTATACAATCAATAAACAAATATATATATAAACAAATGCTGAGCCTCCTGTTCCCCAAACCCTCACTTATGTTTCTATGTCTCTCTCTCTTCTCATTCTAATTAAGATTGAAGCTAATATCTTGTTATCAATACTGGTAGCAAACCATATTATATGCAAACATATTTTCCTCCATGTTGTTATTTAGTTATCATAGTAATACAACAGAAATAATCAATCTATGTATTTTAAAAAGCAAAATATCACTCGCACATCATCACAAAATCTCCAGAACTGTAAAAACCCACAAACTTGAAATTTGGCATGTATGTTCCTCTTGGCTTCTAGGTGCTCACTAAGAAAGGATTTTTTTGAAATGACCATCAGAGCATAAGTATTTCACATATTATTATTAACACGCTCTGATGCTAAGGAGTTATACTCCCCCTCCCCATCCCAAAAGAAATCTGTTCCAAATGCAAAACACAAGCAGAGGAGAGGAGTTTCAGTTTCAGAGCACCAAGCAGCTTTAGTTGAGCTAAGCCATGCCCAGGCTCCTTGCTGTCTCCTTGCTCACACAGCAAATATTGTTTCAGTTTCCAAACAGCCCTCATCTCTCTCACACATTGACAGGATGCTAGCCAGATGGAAACTGATGGATGCTGGTAGGTAGAGGCAGATTTCCAACCCCCCTTATTTCCCTCCCCAAAAACTAAGCCCAACCGCATAGTTTTGTACCGAAGCACGGGTATCGAGCTAGTAAGAAATAAAATATGAAACAATCCCGCTAAGAGATAATAAAAGGGCTGTTTATCTAAATGAGAAATAAATAAACAAACAAATAAATACTGATTTATAGCTATGGTATCCTAGCTGAAAACTGGGTATCAAACAGGTTTAGGAAAATATGTATGTACAACTACATATGTATATGCCTGGGAAAGGGTACATACTGAAATGTATATTTATTCTTTCCTGAAAGTATGTATATATAGAATGTGTGTATGTACTTATGCACGTCTGAGCACATAAACTTATTTTTAAATTGTCAGCAAAATAAAACTCGGTAAAAATATATGCATATGGTTGTGAATTTATGGCAAGTTTTTATTTCTCAACAGATCTGTAACTAAAACCAGAAATATCTTTTTATGGGAGACAGCTGGTTGGCAAATTAAACAAAAGCAGAAAGAAGGAGGGTTCAAATTAACAAAACATTTCTAGGCAAGGTCTGCCTGGGAGAGTTATTGGACCTTTAGCTAGCTTGTCACCTAAAAGCACATGTAATTTCATCCATGGGCAGAGACTTTGTTACTTCACAATAACAATCTGTTAAAAAAACATTCTAGACAGAGCTCCAACTTTTGGTGAGTATCAGCATAATACAAAGGAAGTCTAAAATCAGGAAAAAATGAGAAATAGGGAAAATTAGATAGACAGATAGACACACACGGAGAAAGAGAGAGTATAGATCTACAGATAGGAAACATATTTGTCTGTTCGATGTAATATTGTAACCGATTGTTTCTCAGTTAATAAGTGAAATCTCAGGTAGGTCTGTCTATATGCTGTCACACTGGTTGTTATTCAGGGGTGGGATACAACAGGGTTAACTACCGGTTCGGGATTTATGAGCTTCCCTGCCCGCTGTGAGCCGCGCGCTTGTCAATTGTCATCCGCATGCTGCGTGCCGAGAAGCAGCCTTTGAAACAGCCATCTTTTCCTGCTTTTCTAACTGCAGCTGTGCCTCATCCGGCGGCTGAAGTTGAAAAATCAGGAAATAAAATTTAGATAAAGAGCCCAGGTGAGCGGGTGGGCAAAAACATCAGCAGACATAGAACCGGTTCTATGTCTGCTGCTCTTCAGAACTACCGGTTCTACAGAGGTGGACAGAACTGGTAGAAACACCCCTATTGTTATTCCATAACATCATTGATGCCATATATCCATGCAGCAGGCTTGTATAACCCAGATGCTCCAGCCAGGATTTTTACTAAACTGAGAATACGAGGAAAGGACATGGTGGGCAATTTCATGTTGTTATTGCTGTTTTACTCTTGAACCAACATTTTAAGCACACATGCACTTTTTTTTTTGCTTTGAAAAACAAAACATGTGTCATTGGTGAGAAAAAAATGGGACTCAAAAATGGCAAAAGAAAAGAGAAAAGAAGAGAAGGAAGGAAGATTATTATTTTTTAAAAAATGGAATTTATTCAAAACAGAATCTCAGATTCCTTGGTTGTTGTTATTCATGTTGGCTACTTTTTCTTGTCATCCTTAAAAAAAACTAGCAAGGTTCAACCCCAGAAAAAAAGAGAAATGAAGAGCTTTCATGTGGTTAGCTTAATGCAGCCCAACAGTGATTCACATGTCCTGACGCATCTATTTAAGTGATTAAGACTGAGCTAAAATCTCAGGAAGAAAAGGAAAAAGAAAAAAGACTTCAGGAAGATAAATTTCTGTCTCTTTATGCTGGTGGTCAGAATGTTAGGCTTTGATGTTGCATTAAATTATTGATAAAAAAGGAGTGTGTCCATTTTTATTTTTATTTTAGTATTTTGTTTCTTATTTTTTCCAGGTTTAAATACTCTGCTTCTTTTTATATTTAATTTATATTTGTTTTAATAGTGGATAGATCTCTGGATAAACAAATACTACCACTACCAAGGCTTAAAGGAAAATAAATAAATAAATAAAAGTTTATATTATCCTTTCTACATTAACTGTTACGTGATGTAGTCTTAAATATCAGTTTTTGAATCTTTTTTTTAAAATAGGCATGATTGTTAATAAGAAGGAAATCATGTCATCTGAGGCAGAGGGGGGAATTGGGGGTATTTTAAGTGATTAAAAAATTACTGACCCCATTCTCCTCCTCCTCCTCCTCCTCCTTCTCCTCCTCCTCCTCCTCCTCCTCCCCCTCCTCCTCTCTCTTTGTCTCTCTCTCTTTGTCTCTCTCTCTGTCTCTCTTTGTCTCTGTCTCTGTCTCTGTCTCTGTCTCTGTCTCTCTCTCTCATTTGAAACATTTCACTGCTTATCAAAGTAGCTTCTTCATTCTTACATAAGCAGTAAATTTTCAAACCAAAAAGAAAGCCAAAAGTTTGGTTGCCATGACTCAGCTTCCAGACAACTCTACCTGGATGACTGGCCATCTTCATTGCCATGGTGGCTGTACTTTCTCTTGCATGGAGAACTATGATCCAGATTCCTAGCCTGGGTTTAGGAATCTTCTAGGGTCTTTGTCACAATGGTTTACACTTGCTTCTCTGGATTTATGATACTGCTTCCTGTTGTTGAACTTGAAGGATAAGCCTTTGACTATTTCTGTTACTTTCCTTCTGTGTTTATTATCCCAGTTCTGCTCCCACAGAAATATGTAGCAATTTATACCTTTTAAGTTTATTTATTTATTTGTAAAATTTATTGGCCGTCCATCTTAACA
The DNA here is from genome assembly GCF_900518735.1 of Pseudonaja textilis. The sequence continues at coordinate 5,184,496 of NW_020769375.1, read as the reverse complement.
CAGGGTAACTCTAGGTAGCTTACAATATTAAAAAGATAAAACTTTACAAAACCTAGTTGATATAAATAAAATAGTATAAAGATCCAATTGCTGAGCCCTAGATAAAAGATGGAGAGGGCAGGAATAGGATGACAATTGAGGAGGACATGGAATCTGCTATTAATCTATCAACATCACCCTCAATGTGAAACTCCTTAAGATTAAGTTACAAGCTTAACATAACTCTCTTTCCCCAACAGTTAACACACCTTAGCAATATCTTGTCTTAACCACCCACTGATTATGGGGCAGGAGGATGAACACTGACCTCTGACCACTCTGTCTGTTCTAGTCTGGTAAATATATTTCCACTTCACTTGGATATGTGAGAGATTCAAATCAATGCCCAATTCCGATCAATGAATAATTCCTCAATAGCACAACACTAATGACACTGGAATTGATGCCCAGATTGAATGCTTTTTTTTTTACACAAAAAAAAACCAATTAATGAAATTAATTAGTTCAGGTGCATTAACAATAACCACTGCAGACTAGAAGAGACTCATTCTTAATATGCAAGAAACATAAAGATGACAATGTCTAAGAAGTGAAAGCAACACGGAGGATAAAACAAAAGAAGGAGAGAAAAAAAAAAGATTATGGACTGAGCTATTGACTTAACAAATCTAATACTGCTGAGTATCTGAAGGCTAAATGAGAGAAGTAGCAAAAAGCAGAAACACAAAAGAAGAAAAAGCAGGGGAGTACAGACGCCTTGGAAAGGGGCAGAACTGTGGAGCAGACAAAATGAACAGTTTTAATTTAATAATTATGCCATTTGGGGTTTCCTTAAAAGTTACATTTCAATATCATTTGCTTGGGTTATACATAGCCATGTTTCTGCTGTCTTGGAGAATATCCATGGCTCGCTTTGTCAATTATGAAATAATTTGATTCAATCATTTCCCCACCCTCAGCCCAACTCATTTTTCTTTGAGGGGTCCTAGGTGCTTTCTGAGCTTGGTTGCTTTCTTGCAGACATTTCATTACCCAAACTAGGTAACATCATCAATGCAGCACCTGTGAGTCCTGATGATATGACCTAGTTTGGGTAATGAAACATCTGCAGGAAAACAAGCAAGCTCAGAGAGCACCAAAGATCCCTCATTTCTACCCTGAGCTACAAATATTCTCCTTTTATTGGAATTGTTTTTCTTGCTTTAATTTTTAAGAAAGATAACAAAAGGTGGAGAAGACGATGGAAAAAGAAAAGTGGATAAGCCACAGCAAAGGCTGGCCAAATTTTTGAGAGAGTTGTGATCTGTAGTTAGCCTTTGGGATGTCATGTCAGTGCCACACTTCAAAAATGGGTAGGGTCAAGCCAAAGTAATAGGAGAAGGTCAGGTAAAACTTTAAGGTCACTTGTAATTCCCACAATAGATGATTGGATGGAAAAACTGATGGAATTATCAGAGATGGCTAAATCCATACAGAGAGCGGTAAGGACAGCTGAGATGATTATAGGAAGCTCACTTCCTGTCATTCAGGATACTGCTTATAAGCACTATGAGCTTAGAGCTCAAAGCATTGTTAGAGACCCCACACACCCACTTCACAGTCTGTTTCTGTTGCTCCCCTCTGGGAGGAGGTTTCCAAGTATTTCTAGCAGGACTACCAGATTCTATAACAGCTTTGTTGCCTATGCCATCCATCTAGTAAACTCAGAAGATTCGTTTTTCTTGCCATGTACATGTATACCTCAGAACTAGACTATGCTGTTTCTCTGAGTCATATATGTAGGTATATGCATCATTTTATATGTATGTATGATTGTGTGTATGTATTTTTTTATTTTGTCATGTTTATGTAGTGTACATTAGAGTTGTTGACCCTTTGAAAGATGTGCGCAATGAAATTTCATTTTAAGGTATGCCGAGTAGTGTACATTCGAAGTGACAATATAGTTATTCTAAGTCTAAGTTCTAAACAAAGGAAAGGATGCTTCGGATTGTGCACTTAAGGTGGGAAAAAAAATAAATTTGGACTTTGGGTTTGGGTATTGTTGATTAGATAAGTTTATTCTTATAGAAATGGCTAACAGATATTATTAGGTAAAAGTAAAAAGCTGAGGTGGTACGTTATTACCTTAATCGACTGCACTAACAAGAGTTGTAGGTCAATGCCTTTGTTTCTTTTTCTCCTTTTACTCTACACTTTTTCTTCCTCTTCTTTTCCTCCCCTACTTTCCCATTATTTTCATTTTTCTTTGTATTTTCATTTTAATCAACTAATAAAAAAAATGAAACTAAAAAAACTAAATTTAAAGTCACTTATAATTAAAAGCATTAAAAATTAATGAAATGCAGCACCACTTTAACTTTTAGTATTTTTTTCCCATTGCTTGAAGTCAGAGAGAAACTGCTAATATATATCATAAGCAATCAAAACAGAGGAATTAAGTTTTGCCACCAAGCAAAATATAGTACTTTGCTCCTACCCATTCACTCTAACTTTTGTCTTAACAGTACTGTCCCGATAGGGAAAAGAGAATAGTATGGGAATGGAAATAGGACTAGAATAGAATAGAATAGAATAGAATAGAATAGAATAGAATAGAATAGAATAGAATAGAATA
>NW_020769375.1:5138849-5173991 GCF_900518735.1 Pseudonaja textilis | reverse complement strand
GAAAGAAAGAAAGAAAGAAAGAAAGAAAGGTAAATGCAACACATTTTAGGTGTTTCTCCTGGTATATGCATTGTTCCTTAGCAGCCTCATACCTCCCATAGTCTCAATTGCATACTCAGTGGTTGATCTGGACACAGCGGGAAACTTGTGTCCCTGGCAATATGTCAATGCATCACTCTTGGTCTGATTGCTCAATTAAAGTTGCTCTCATGTTTGTCCCCTGAGGGTCAGTGGGATAATGGTGACGATTGACAAAGCAATCCACACTTTCAGCTTCTTATATTTCACTGGTTCAATCTCCAATAGAGGCAAGGTTTCCCTTTAGAGACGCCTAATTCATTCCTCCATTAGGTGATACAGGCATAAAGGCAAAAATACCAATCCTTATGCGCGTGCATAACTGCCACCCCTTTTTCTACCCATGGATAGATTCTTAACAAATCTACCATCTCTATGATGAACAACCTTTTGCTCTGGGCAGAAAGTATACTCAATATATGGATTACTCCAGAAAGCTTCCCTTGCTGACAAGCTGACAAGCAAAGAGACTGTCTCCCAGTTCTGAGAAGGTCTTGCTTTCTAGCAGAAAAAAAAAACTGCTGACATGGTTTATTTACATTTTGTTCTAGTCTCAAAAGGAGAAAGGAATCCTCTAAACCCTATTCGAAATATAGTGAATTATTGACTAGACTGTTTGAACAGAGGAAGGAAGGAAGGAAGGAAGGAAGGAAGGAAGGAAGGAAGGAAGGAAGGAAGGAAGGAAGGAAGGAAAAGAGGAGAAGATGGCTGATGAAAGAGTGTGAGGAAGAAAAGAGAGAATAAGAGATGGGGAATGAGAAAAGAATGAAGAGGACAGGAAAACAATAGATTTGGCATTCTCCTTCCCTTTTCCCGAATCAAACTGACATTCAGCCTCATAATCCAAACAATTGACTGTTTTTTATGTGGCCAATGACAATATTTAATATAATACAGCTACTGAAAGGAAAGTGGATGCCAGCATAAAACAGAAAAACCTTCTTGGAAGATCTAATACATGCACCTTCATAGGACATTACACTGAAAAATCCTGTCTCCAATTTGAATCAGCTTTATGAACTGGATGGACAATTTCCATGACCAAAAGCTTATTCATTTTTCTCAACTGAATCATTATTTTTTTCCAAGTTGGTTCAACCCAACGTAGTAATTCCATCAAGTAGAACTGACTCAATTTTAGGAATCAAACAGCTGATTCAAAATAGCCTGGTCAGATTCATATACCTCTGTTGATTGTTTCCTATGTATTACTATTCTTCTCCATTTTTGACAAGTGACATTTAAAAGTGACCTTTTGAGAAGTGTCTCTATCAAAGTCTCAGGGGCTAAATGCAGACTTACAACCATAGGATTAGATCTTTTATAAAAGAACATCATAGTATCTCCTCTTTTAATATATGTTTGATTTTTCAGCAGAGGCACAAGACCTTCAGATGCTACAGAATCACAATTCTATTATCTGTAGGAATTATAGGAACCATGTTGCATAGAAAGCACTTCATCTTTCCCTTGGTGGAAAATACCATGTTGCTAAGGAGGAAGTGAAGAATCTGACCCATTCAGTGTTGCTGATCTATACCTCCCACCCATATCCTCAAGGGTGGGATTCTACCAGTTTGCACTTATTTGCTAGAACCAGTTGTTAACATTCTAAGCAGTTTGGAGAAGAAATTACTGGCCTAATCCTGTAAGGAAGGCAGGAAGGAAACATTCTGGTGTTGCTTACAGAAACTGCCTCTCCATTAACCCTTATTACATTCTTGGCAGGACTAGACTTCCTATCTCAGGAACTTCTCTAGAGTTTTTTTTCCCTTCCTTTGCTGGTACTTTGCTTGTGTGGAGTGACCATTCAAACTTACAGTGGCATTGAAAAAGTGACTTATGGCCATTTTTCATACTTACAACTACTGCAGTATCCCCACTGTCACGAGAGGCCAGGCGAGGAGATGTGTGCCTCGATGTGAGTGATATTGAGTTGGCTATGGCCAGCCAATAACATGACCACGCCCACCACCTAAGCCATGTCCACAGAACTGTTTTTTTTAAAATTTGAATCCCACCCCTGCATATACTGGCACTGACCTTCCTAGCTGGAGAGCTATTAACTCCTAACAACAACTGAATGAGAAACTGCTGGTGACCTTCTATCACTGCACCATAGAGAGCATTTTAACATACTGAACCTCTGTATGGTTTGCCAATTGCACAGGGGCAGATAGGAAAGTACTCCAGAGTATTAACGTCATTGCCCAGAGGATCATTGGTTGTCCTCTCCCCTCTTTGGAAGAGCTTTATAGCTCCCCCTGCCTTAAGAAAGTTCAAAACATTCTCAAAGATCCATCTCATCCTGGGAACCTTGTTTTTGAACTATTACGATCTGGCAGATGGTTCCAGAATAATAAAAACAAGGACAAATAGGCTGAAAAACAGCTTCTACCCCAGGACAGCAGCTCTTTTGAATTCTGCTGCATGGTGCAGTGTTGGTGTGGTATCGGGGGTTTCAGGTTCAATGGGTGAAGGGTGAAGGATGTGTGTTTGTATTTATTTTCATGGTCATGATGTGCAGTGAAGATGGTGTTTGATTTCGTTGTACAAGGTGCAATGACAATAAAGTAAACTAAACTAAACTAATCCCAGATTTCAATTAAATAACATGCTTAAACAAAGGGAGTTAACTAAATAACAGTTGGAAGGGACCATGGAGCTCTCCTAGTCTATGGTCTCTTCTCAAGAAGGAAACCCTATACCATTCCAGACAAATGGCTGTACAGTCCCTTCTTAAAAGCTTCCAGTAATGAAGCACCCACAACTATGAAGACAAGCTATTCTACTGTTAATTGTTCTCATTGTTCTCAAAAGGTCTGATTCCCTCCTCTTTTAAAAAAACTGTTTTCAAGAACTTTGAATACAGATACAGTATTTTGATGGTCAATGAGGCTTATATCCCATTCTATACAAAAACATGTCCAATAGTGTAACCTTGTTATCTTTAATATTATTCTTACTCCAATGTTTAGCTTTCTTTTTAATTATTCACATTACTCTTTACATGTCATCAGCACTGTATGATGAAGGGGTTGCAATGTAGTTTCAAATCTGACGATGTCATTAGAAATGTTTGCTTCACACAGTTCACACTGTTAGTCTTTGTTCCCGATTATTTTAAAGGTTTTATCTGTGATGATGTTTAAATGTACCCCCAAATGTAGAAAACATGGCCGTCACATGCTTGCAATTAAGCTCCCCTATTATAATTATGTATTTAAGGAGTTTTTATCCCACTGCATAGTCATAAAACCTCCCAAGGCAGATTATAGCCAGAAAAGCTCCAAGAGATCACAGTTGATAATTTGGAGATCTGTTTTCATGCTCAGGTTTATAATTCAAAAACTGTGAAAGAGAAAGAATTTGCCTTTGAGGGTGAGGCAGAAAGATAATATATCAGATATACTTGTTAAAGCTGCAACCCCTGCACATGGATGAAAATGCTTTCAGGTATAGGGTCTGATTCAGAATCAGCTGTTTAGTGCTCACCTTTCCTTGGTAGCTTGCAGGAAAACCATTTGGGAATAACATGGAAACGACAGTTCCTGTTTTTTACACTTTGCAACCAAGCATATGATTAAGTGCTTTTGAGCATCAGGACTTAAAAGGCAAGCTGTCAAAAAAAAGAGGATCTAATAAGTAAGTGTCAATGAAACATTTCTACTGAAGAACAGAGTGGAGGTTTCATAAATGTAGCTTTGAGATTCCTTACCTTTGGAATTGATTACCTGTTATCTCTCCAGTATGTTTCTTCCATTGTTCACCGTTGCTTGCCTGCCAACTTTTCAAATCCCCTAAACAGCCTCTCCGGCAGCTGCAAATGTATTTTACTACAAGCAGCAGCTCTTGAAATGCGTCCAGTTCTCCTCTACTCGTGGAAACCTTGCAAATTGAAAAACCATGGGACCTCAAGGGAAGGCTCTGCTTATGATCATGTTTAACCTTGTACTAATATCCTCTTACTATCAGAGATCCTGAACTCACTGATTAATATCCGTGGAAACAAAGAATTACTAACCCATTATCTTAGGAGTTCAAACAAGACAATGTGTAATTAATAAGTGTATGTGTTTGAAAATAGATGCTGAATGATTTAATTGATCTTTTGCAGGAAAATGTAAATCAGCTTCCTGTTTTATAATATTTTGATCCAAGAATTATACACCTATTTGAATATATGTGCTCTTGGGCTGAAGTGCCCTTGAACAATTTTTGTTACCTTCAGCAGCCTTCCTAAAATTCAGCCATAGAGTTCCTGAAAAACGTTGGCAGAAATTGTCATCATATTGCATCAGGAAATACATTAAGCCTCTAAAAATGTCTGGACACAATTAATGAAAAGCAAAATAAAGCAAGCAAAATTGCTGAATCTCAAATCCCAAACAGAACTGGAAAAAGCTTTGCCAAGACAACATACCAAATAGTGCAATTTTATTTTACTATTCTGACCGTTTCAGTCCTTGCCTACATACAAAGACAGCCTCCAAACCTATCTCTGTGTACTCATTCTTGTACACCTGGCCGAAACATACCAATTCTGAGACCAGTGGTAGTTCTCAAGGTGACATCTTTGTATTTACAAGGAGTCTGCCTAACTCTAACTGGAAAAAAATGTCTGAGAAATTAGACATTGGGAGCATTGGAGGTCACTGGGTTGGAAAAGAATGTAGTAAACTCCTCCTCCTCCTCATCTCCATAAACCCCACTTCCTTCTAACACTGAGGATATTACCTAGTTGGGTCGTGAAATGTCTGCAAGGAAATAACCAAGCTCAGAAAGCACCAAGGACCCCATAGGTGTCCTCCTCCCCCTCCCTCTCCTCCTCCTCCTCCTCCTATTTCACAGTCTCCAACTTTCTAACCAGATACCTTAACCACTGCACCAAACTGGTCCTCTTATGGAAATAATCAAGTTGGAGCAGAATTCTATACTCTTATATATAGCACTTCCAAGTATGTATAGTGGGGCTATCAAAGAGAAAGCTTAAATTGGGTTTAAATTTGGAGGTGTCCCTCTGCACTTTTAAAATAGACCTACATGCAGGAATTATTGAAATCTTGAGCATGGCACTTTTACTGAGTCTCCATGAAAATATTATGTGCTTTCAAAAGATTTTAGATATAGTAGTTTATTAAGGCAAAGTGAAAACATTCAGTCACTGTATCTGGATCTGAATTGCAATTTTGGGCTTCTCGGGAAATATGATCAGGGAGTATGAGAGCAGCAGCTTCTGGAGTGAGTTTATGTCAACTTCCAACTCCTATAAATTTTTTCGCTCAGAACTCCTGACATTATTTGATGTGTGAAACAGATAATGTTTTTGCTAATTTCTGGAGAATAATTAAAGAACAGAATGATACTTGCTTCAGCTATCAGATAATTAACTAAGTCTAGGAATATTGTGTCGTCTTTTGGGTTTATATTTGGTTCTCAAAAAGAGGAGCCAGTCAAATAAAGCTGATCCTAGAAACATGTCATTGCCACACCTATGAAGACCTGGGATAACCTGACCAAGGTCAAATGCCATCTGTGTGAAAGCAGAACAGCTTTCTTATTTAACAAATCCAAAGTGGGCTGTATGTGTCCGTGTGGAGAACACAGCAGCCCATTGAATCACCTCTCTGTTTTTACTGGGAAATCAAATGCCTACACAACAGTTGCTCCAATGCAGAGCCCTGGATGGAAACAACCTAAATCACAAATCCCAAAATAATCCATTTGCCAGGACTGGCACTGACCCAGGCATCCATGTTGGCCAATCCCATTAGTAGATTATTAATCACAAACACGTCATCTCTTTTTTAGCAGCAGTGAGATCTGTGGCACAGCAGTAAGAGGCCTCCTCCTTAGGAGCAAGGAAATAATCACCTTAATGTATGCAATCCAGGTGTTTGATTACAAGTGTATAGGCTTCACTTACGACCTAAGGCTTCCCCTCCCCTCCCCCCACACTCCATGGATATTCCATTAGTGGAGTAAAGCTGTGAAGATTAGATAGGGTGTGCTTTTTCTGATTAGTGATGGTGCTTACGCTTCATATGTATGAGATTTATACCTGTAAAGCTGTACTTGCATTTCCTAATCTTCTGGTATTATCATTCCACTTTTTACTATATCTGTCTATCTACTATATAGTATAGTATCTAGATAGTATCAACCAGTGGTGGGATACAATTTATTTTTTTTTACTACTGGTTCTGTGGGCGCGGGTTGGTGGGCATAAGTTGGTGGGCGTGGCAGGGGAAGGATATTGTAAAATCTCCAGTCAGAGGTGGTATTTGCCGGTTCTCTGAACTACTTGAAATATCTGCTACCGGTTCTCCAGAACTGGTCAGAACCTGCTGAATACCACCACCATTTTGAGTACTTTGGAGAACCGGCAAATCCCACCTCTAACTGGCCCCGCCCCCATCTATTTTCTGCTTACCAAGTCCCAGCTGATTGGCTGGGTCTTCTTTTGTTGCCCTGCACAGGAGAATGGAGCTGGAAAGCAGGTTAGTGGGGTGGGGAGGGAATGGAGATTTTGCAGAGTGGGGTGGAAATTGTGATTCTGCAGTATCCTTCCCCTGCCATGCCCACCAATCCACACCATGCCATGTCTACCAAGCCATGCCCACAGATCCATTAGTAAAAATTTTTTGAATCCCACCACTGCAGAATACCCATAGCTTCTTGGAAGCCAGCCGTTCCAACTATTCCTATTGAGAGTAAATGCAAGGTCTTGAATGATGAGGATCATGATGACCCATGATGGTAACTTATCATTACATGGAATTTCAATAATTGATAAAACATTGTAATATATCCTCTACATGGATGCTATTTCCATTTGCAATTGTTCCCAGGTAGACCTGACTACTCAGGCTAAAGCAAAACTGCTACTCGAGACAGCAGGAATAACAGTGTCTCTGATAAAGACCTTGGATAGGTAGCTAAGTGGCTATTGAATCATAGAGGCAAGAAATGCGTAATGGTAACAAATCACACACACACACACACACACACACACACACACACACACACACACAAACTGCCAATGATAATAAAAACCAAACCTGAAATACATGCTGGGCATGATTGACTATCTCAAGCTGTGGGCTTTAAATGAAGAAAGATCTTTGTGCCTGATAAGTGTTACTGCCTGTAGTTCCTCATAACAAAAGGGTAAGGCATGGTGTCCTCTCGTAAATCTATTTTGCACACATCTGGGGCTGTTGGCAACCCGAAATCAGATGTAGCCCAAAGCAAGCACACAAAAAATAAGCTGAAATGCACTTCTTGGGAAGAGAAGAAAAAAACGGGTCTGTAAAAGGCCGCAGAAATTGGAACAAAGTGGAAAGGGGAAGATTTTAAAGTACTTCTCTTGATATGAGCTTGAACAAGCCAAGCCACTGATTAATAATGCATTTGCTCTATGAGAGAAGCAGCTATCAGATCTGAGTGATTTTAGAACCAGGATTTCCATAACTGGGTAATTGTACAGACAACACCTTTGTCTATTTAAAAAAGGTAGCCTGCTGAAATAGCCAAGAAATGTATAATTCTTTGTCAGCTAACATATTGTAAACTGCCTAGAGTCATCTTTGGCGGCATACAAGTTTACAGAATGACAGAATGAAGGGAAATATACATGTCCCAAACTGGAGAGAAGTTCCTTAAAAATGAACTTCAGCACACGTCCGAAAAGTCCAAAGACAAAACCTCTGGTTCTGGTGACTGACCCAGATTGGATCCTGTAGAATAACAGATTTGGAAGGAGATATTATCTAATATCTTCTAAAAAACTCTCAGTGTTGGAGCATTCACAACTTCTGGAAGCAAGTTGTTCCACTAATTGTTCTGTCAAAAAATTTCTCCTCAGTTCTAGGTTGCTTCTCTCTTTGATTAGTTTCCATCCATTGCTTCATCAGATGCCCTGGAAAATAGCTTGACCTTCTATTCTTTGCAGCAACCCCTTAGATATTGGAACATTGCTATCCTGTCACCCCTTGTCCTTCTTTTTCATTCAACTAGACATATCAAATCCCTGCAACTGTTTACAATATGTTTTAGCTTCCAGTCCCTAATCATCTTTGTTTTTCTTCTCTGCATTCTTTCTAGGCTTTCGACATCTTTTTTGTATCATGGTAACCGAAAGGGATGCAATGTATTAAGTCTTACCAAAGCATTATAAAATGGTACTAACACTTCACATGATCTTGATTCTATCCTCCTGTTATTGTTGGCTTTTTGGCAGCTGCTGATTTTGGCAGTTGATAGACAGACAAATAAATAAATTTCGTTCCATTGTAGAATTTAACCATCAAGTAAGGTGCTCGCGGCACCTTACTGCTATGGATGTCCTAGCATTTTGACCTTATTTTACTTTAAAAATTGCTCTGACCTGAAAATTCTCTTTTTGTTCTCCCCTCCCTATCTAATTTTATTTGTCTGTCTGTCTGTCTCTCTGTCTGTCTGTCTGTCTGTCAATCTATCCATCTGTCAATACATCACCTATCACTTTTATTTATTTTCCTGTTTGAAAATTTGAGTTCATCTAACATTGAAATTTCCAAGAATACCTTCAAGCATCTTCAGGCAAATTTTACAAAGTAAAATTGTGGCAGTCTCAACCCAATTGTGACTACCCGTGGTGGAAGCATTGAAGAAGGGACCTCCATTAATGGAAACAAATGCTCTCCAGGCAGAAAAGCAGAGCATAAGTCATATATATGTATTGTCCTTTCAATTTAATGCAGTGGTGAAGGTACAAGGCTAAATGCTGGAGGCTACACATTCTAGTCCCATCTTGGGCACAAGGTCAGCTCAGTAACTATGAGCTGGTCCCTCTCTGTCATCTCTAGGAAGAAGGCAATGATAAACCACATCCCAAATCTTGTCAAGAAAGCGGCAGGGACTGCAGTTGTCGTGAGTTAAGTCTGATTTGAATTCCCCCCAAAAGACCTTTCATCTGAGGTTGACTGGGAAGATTTTCTTGTTACTCGAGGTTACTAAGTGTGAAACACTAAAGCCAGTCAAAGAAAATTGCGTGGACATTAGGTTCAGCCAACGTTTTGTCATTAGGACAAAATTAGGACTGATCATATCAGAAGGGCATGGCTGAATTCTATTTTGTTCCTTCCCCTTTCTCGTCCTTCTCCTCTTCTTTCTCTTCCCTATCCTGTCCTGTCCTCAGATTAAGGCCAACATAGCAGAAGATAAATGCACATGTTCTTCACATTGCATATGTTGGTTAGCTAAGAAAGGAAATGTAAATGCATATCCTGTAAAATAAAATCTGATTGAAGTAAATAGGATGTAAACATGACAGGATCACACAACTCCTCAGGTAAAACACCGCACTGATCTAAAAACTGAAATATTCAATACAAACAATATTATGGAAATTAGATAACCTTTATTGTCACTTTTTCTCAGAATACACGGATACACATTAATTAGGATATTCATGATTAGTTTTATCTTGACTTCTATTGTGTTTTTGTTTTAATCCTCTGTATTCACACAGTTCATTCTGACCTCTGTCTGGAGACCTAGGTCTCTCCAGCAGCCAGTAATTATTTAATAGGAATCAAAGAAGCAACTTATGAGGAATATTGTCATTATCTTGGAAAGAGGTGAATGGGACAGGAAGAAACAATGGATGGAAACTAATCAAGGAGAAAAGCAATCTAGAACTAAAGAAAAAGAGAGACCTCCACGTTCTCTTCCAAATCCAGGATGTCTGGATTAGAAAAAGAGGTAAGTTGGAACCCGGGCTGTGACAGGTATGGAGGGGTCTGTATGGAGGTATCTAATCCTAATAATACCAAAATGACAAAATGTGCCTAGTGGTATCATAAGGCAAGCTGCATCTTTTCTGTATTTGTGTGACAACATGCAGTGCCAATTTGATGTAGTGGTTAAGTTGTTGGTCTAGAATCCAGGGGTTAGTGAGTTCTAGTCTCACCTTAGGTATGAAAGCCACCTGGCAAATAACAGATCCATCTCTCTCTCTCTCTCCCCCCCCCCCATCCCATCTCACAGGGTTATTGTTGTGGGGAAAATAGAAGGAGGAAGGATGTTTGCCACCTCGAGTTATTTATAAAATAATGAAGGCAGAGTAAAAAAAAAATCTAATAAATAAATAAGTACAAAAGGAGTGAAGCTCGTATTATGACATTTCAACCAAGGCTTCATCACTTCCATCCCTCCTTCTCCCTCTCCTTCCCCCCTCTCCCCTTCTCCTTTCCTCCCTCCTCTCCCTCCCTCCCTGTCTTTCTCTCTCTCTGTGTTATAAAGTATGGCAGTTTTAGAACCACAGCACACAAGAATGTTTAAGTTTTCCTTCCTTCAATACAAATGTGACCTTCAGAAATCTATGTATTTCTCTTAGGAAAGAGAGCTCTGTTGGCTCCTATGGACGACCTTCCCCTCTACAATGCACAAAGCAGGCCAAATGGACAGTTTTATTCACAATTATAGCCAGGGTGTGGATGTCAAAATATCCCCACCAGCATTTGGCATAATGACTTTTGTCTCCTCTGAAGCTGCTACTTAGAATTTTTAATCAGGCAATTCCAGTCACCCCTCTTTGGGGCCTGTAGGAATTGCAAATACTCTGCAAGAGGAAGGGAAGAGTAGGGAGAAAAGGAAGAGAAAAGAAGAACCAGTTAAAACGGTGGTAAATAGTCTTTTTTTGCTTTTGCCAATTCATTTGGATGGAAATGGTGTGCTTTTAACTGCATTCCTAAGACACGTTGCGTAAGTGCTTTCTGCTGAGTATCATTCTCTTATTTTCCTTTTTTAAAAAACAAATCTAAATGCATTGTTAACTCAAGACAACAATAGGCTGTGTTAGCATGAACATGAAATACATACTGTCTTACTGTAGTAGAAGGAAACCATGTGTTTACCTGTTACTCAAGTGTGGGGGAACAGTGAGCATGCAGTCAAAACCATAGGTTAATCCTAAACAACACGTATTGCCTCTCCTTAAGAAATAATTTGACAATTATTCAGGTTGTTTTCTTCATGGGTCCTGGGTCAAGTGAGCTGCAGTTCCAAAGCTTTCTGGGTAAAAAACAGAAAAAGAAAGTCACGGGAATTACAAGAGTGCATTTGTTCTTCTGCAAAACTCTGACTGTGTTATTTTCTTCTCCTCCTGTCTCCTAAAAATGCATTTCTGTGAATGTGTGAGGATTTTCCTTCTGTCTCTTTCTCTTCCCCCGCACTGCCAGATTGTTCTCTCTAACCCAGGTCACGTGTTGTAGCTTTTTATGGCCAAAAAGGAAACCTTATCCTTCCAAATAGCTTTTTTTTAAAAAAAAATATCCATTATTTCCTTTGCATGTGCATGCAGGGGTCTGGGTGTCTGTGTGTGATTGTAACAATTGGATCCAAAGGCACTCTCTATTGTGAAATATTTTGGGGGAAAGAAGCAGAGAGCTAGCTGCACAAAAATTAGAAAACTAAAGAGACACTAAAGAAATTTCTCTTGAAAAAGGAAGGAGAGCAACAATGGGGAGTCGGTTGTGGAACATAACTCTTCCCAATGTTCCAGGTTTACCTCTAAATACTTTGCTATTGTTCTTCCTTTGCCTTCACTGTAAAATTTGTGGAATTACAAAAATCCTGGGATATACAAACCTCTCAAATCTGTTTAGTGTTTTATTTTGCAGCCAGGTTTCTTTGGCATCGCTTGCACAACAGTATAGGTTTTTTTTCTAAAGCATATATCTTCTCCATTGTACTTAAATTTTGGGGCATAATTTTCCTATTAACATCTGTATTTTTTGCAAGAAATTTCCCTTAATAGAAGCAATACATTTTTACTTTTTAATGCGGTTTTGTTTTATCCCTAGATCATTTCAGCCACGAGGGTTAGAATATGGATGTATTAAAAGTGTTTGTGTATATGTATGTATGTATGTATGTATGTATGTATGTATGTGTATACTACACAGGTAGTCCTCAACTTACAACAGTTCCTTTAGTGACCATTCACAGTTACAACAGCAGTGAACAAAAGTAACTTATGACCAGTTTTCACACTTATGGCCATTGTAGCATCTCCATGGTTATGTGATCAAAATTCAGATGCTTGGGAATTGACTCATATTTATGATGGTTGCGGTGTCCCAGGATTCTGTGATTTTTCAACAAGCAAAGTCAACGGGGAAGCCAGATTCACTTAACAACAGTTTGACTATCCCAAAGCTACTTTTTCAAGAGGCAACTGGACTTTCTGTTTTTTCTTTGAAGACGTTTCGCTTCTCATCCAAGTAGCTCCTTCAGCTCTGAGTCTAGTGACTAGTCTAGTGAAGAGAAGGACCAGGAGGAGACATGAGAACAGCTTTCCAATATTTGAGAGGCTGCCACAAAGAGGAAGGGATCAAGCTATTTTCCAAGGCACCTAAAGGCCAGACAAGGAATAATGGATGAAAAAGGAGAGATTCAACCTGGAAATAAGGATAAACTTTCTGACAGTGAGAGAAGTCAACCAATGGAACAGAAGTGGCCTTCAGAAGTTGTGGGAGCTTCATCACTGGAGGCTTTCAAGAAGAGACTGGACTGCAAAATTGGGCACAAGTTGGTTTGCTTAGCAATGGCAATTCTCATCTCAATTGGGGTCATAAGAAGACAACTATTTGTATATTACAGCAAGATTGGTATCTGAAAGTAGCAGGGAGGTTTAGAATTGTTTTCTTCTCCCAATTTTGGCTTTTGGGGTAAGATCAAGTATAGAGAAACATTTTCTTTAAAAATAATGTTTTAAAATTAGGACTTTATTGGCTGGACTATAGCCAACTCTGTTTATTTTCTGTTCATCTTTCTTTTCAATGATAAAATTAGCTGAAGTAGGAAGCTGGCTTCACAGCTTTAAAACAACATCTGTATTATTCAAGTAAGATCTCAATGCAAACAAATCACCTTTCTCTTTAAGATTTGCAAATGTGTTATCACAGATGTTGCTAACTGAAACATGTCAGTGTGTGTAAGTGTGTCTATGTCTGAAAGTATGTATAAACTTCCTATGTTTATGTCTGAAACTTATGTCACTTTAACAACATATGAGATAATGGAATGTCTGAGCCAATCCTGGCATTCACTTGAGATTAATGTAGCCTCCCGAATTCTGCATATCTGCTAGAGAAACATTAGAGCAGTGTAGACTTCAGAAATTCTAACCAGCATATTCTTCTTTTCTTTTATAAATGCAGAAATATCATGTTTTTTGAACAGTAGCCCCACCAAAAAGGTTAGATCCATCATGAAGCTCTGCAAGAATAAGAGCTCAAGATGGAAAATTGATTGTGCTATTAACATTTGGCAGCTTTGCTGCTGTTGAATGTTTTCTTTGGGTTTGTTTGATGGATTTGAATTTCCTGCTTTGGATGCTGCATTTTTCTCTCTTAACTATTTGCAGAGGAAAAGGTTATAACTCAGTCGTAGACTGTCTTCACCTGTGTTTAAAGTTGCT
Organism: Pseudonaja textilis; assembly: GCF_900518735.1. The sequence goes on along the minus strand of NW_020769375.1, from coordinate 5,160,445 downwards.
TAGAGAAATCCTGCATTCTTCCCCTTTCTGTTCTCATTTAGTTTGATGAAAGATAATGCACCTTCAAAAGGGAAGTTACGAGGGAACTGGGTGTTTTGTTAAAGCAAGATTGTTTTAACAAAACTCCCAGTTCCCTTGTAACTTCCCTTTTGAAGGTACATTATTAAACAATCTTGCTTTAACAAAAAAGAAGAGAGGGGATGTCTCAACCTATTTTCCGAAGCACCAGAAGGCAGGACAAGAAGCTATGGATGGAAATAATCAAGGAGAGAAGCAACCTAGAACTAAGGAGACATTTCCTGACAGTGAGAACAATCAACCAGTGAAAAAACTTGCCTTCAGAAGCTGCAGGTACTCCAACACTGGTGGTTTTGAAGAAGAGACTGGACAATCACTTGTCTAAATTAGTATAGGGTCTTCTGCTTGAGGAGTGGGTTGGACTCAAAGACCTCCAAAATCCCTTCAAAATCCCTGTTACTCAGTAGCATTCTTGTATTTATTTAATACCAAATGGCCAAGAGAGGTATGTATTTATATGTTAGCTTCCTGACTTTCTTTCTACGATTTTTGCCTTTAGTGGTTTCCATCTTCCCAATGGAAAATATTTTGGGATTTTTTTTCAGATGAAGAAGTTTGAACAACTGGAAAGGAATGGTGAAAAGATGGGTAAGGAGAAACCACAACACCATCCCTAATACCCACTGACCCCTTCAGCTATAAGCAAGTCCATAAATATCATTAAGAGACTCCCAAAAGAACTGTTCAAGGTGGAGAAAGACAAGCGTCTTTTTTTGGCACAAAATATTTTAACAGTACATTACTCTGACAAGGGTCATACTTCAGCTTGAGAAGAACATTCCTAAACTGTTATCCCTTTCCAATTCTCAAGTGGGCTTTCTTGGTTTTAAAAAGAGACCTATTGCAGTTTTCGGGACATGCACAATTTCTGCATGGTTGATGCTTCTCGGAAGTGGATAACCAAGATTTCTGCATTTTAGTTCTATAAATATTGAAAAACCTGGACACAGATTAAGTAAACCCCCAGCTGGGTCTATTGATTTTGAAATGATCTCTTTGCTGGAATGTCATCTCCTGCGTTGTAGCCTCAAACTTATAACTTCTTTAGGAAGTGAAGCTGACAAAACAAATGTTAACAGGGATGAGACTTGATCAGTTTTCATCTTTGAGCTTTTGTCTCAGAAAGCTAAATCAAATGCCAACTGATTACTAACACCAGGTCAAATAAGCTTACATTCATTTGTTACCAGTGCTACTAAAAGATACGAAGGAAACTTTTCCATTATAGATCAATAACTAGTCACTGGGTTCATGGCAGCATTTTTCCTGTAGCTCACAATCAATTTTAGTTGTGTGAGTTTACAAGTAACTGATTGTGTCAAAATCTGAGTTGGCATGTACATTCAGGCACAGGCTTGGGTGTGCTTGCAATTCTGTGTGTGTGTGTGTGTGTGTGTGTGTGTATGTGTGTGTGTGTGTGTGTGTGTATGCCCCTTGGAATCAATGTTGACTTCTCTCAACTGCCTAGACAAGTCTTTGCAGTTTTCTTGGCAAGATTTCAAAAGTGGTTTGTCATTGTCTCCTTCCTGGGGCTGAGAAGGAGAGACCAGCCCAAGGTCACCCAGCTGGTTTTGTGGCTAAGGGGAACTAGACCTTACACCCTCCCAGTTTCTAGCATGGTACCTTAACCATTAGACCAAACTGATCAACTGGCTTCTAATCAGAAAATTCATAATGGAGAGTAGCCAATTCATGTATGAGAAACATTTAGTAGTCTTTCCCAGGGATGGGATTCTATCACTTCATAGCTATTTGCTAGAACTGGTTGTTAACATTCTAAGCAGTTTGGAGAACCGGTTGTTAGAAGGAATTACTGGCCTAATCCTGTAAGGAAGGCAGGAAGGAATCATTCTGGTGTTGCTTACAGAAACTGCCTCTCTTTTAACCCTTATTACCTTCTTAGCAAGACTAGACTCCCTGTCTCTGGAACTTCTCTGGAGTTTTTTTTTTTCCTCCTTTGCTGGTACTTTGCTTGTGTGGACTGACCATTCAAAGTTACAATGGCACTGAAAAAAGTGACTTATGACCATTTTTCACACTTACGATTGTTGCAACATCCCCACAGTCATGAGAAGCCAGGCAAGGAGATGCGTGGCTCAATGTGAATGACATTGAGTTGGCCACACCCAGTCAATAACATGAGCACCAAGCCATGTCCACCCAGTCACATGACCACCAAGGCACGCCCACCACCTAAGCCATGCCCACAGAACCAGTTGTTAAAATTTTTGAATCCCACCCCTGGTCTTTCCCCCCAAAATCCCACACAGTCTGGTATTATGCAGATGAAGGATAATTCTGTGCTCAATCTATTAGAAACAATTGCCTGTTTCTGAAGACTGAAATTGACAGGACCAGAAGCAAAAAGTCTCTGTACAAGAAAGTCCAGCTTCGCAACACTCTGTTGGTATCCTCTACACATAAAAGGGAAGAAATCCCACATCATTTAAGGGTGAGCGAAAAGACACCTAAGATTTAAATATGTCTTTATTCCTTTAGTTGAACTTCTTTGGCATGTGCAATAAAAGCAACTTATCTTTCCAAGCCTTGTCCTTGACTCTTTTCTAGCCCCTGAGTGAATGGTTGAATTTCTAGAGAAAACGATTTATTTCCATCCTCTGGGCAAAGCTCTGACACTACGGATAAAATGAATGGGCATATCATAGATCAATTTGATTTAAAGAATGAGATGAGGTAGAAGAAGCCATTCAGGAAACAACAGTCTCCAAGAGGAAATGATAATAGGTTTTAAAGCTTTATATACATATACATATACATATACCACTGAAAATATCCTACTTGAGTGTGTCAATGTAGCCTCTGGAGGTCTTCGAAAAAGGAGAATGAGACACATTCTTTTTTCCTATAATTCCTTACTTGCAACTTGGTTTTGGTGGCATGCTGTCTCCAACTTCAAAATAACTTCTAGTCTTCAACACCGATACTTTGACAGATGTGTCCTCCAATTCCATCCAAGATAGAATATACTAGAGCTGAAAGGGACTTTTGAAGGCTTATAGGCCAACCCTCTGTCCAAGCAAGAGACTTTATACTATTTCAGATAAATGGTTGCCCAGTCTCTTCTTGAAAGCCTCCAGTGATGATTTCTGAAGGCTGTCAGTTCCATTAGTTGATTGCTCTCTGTCAGAAAATTTCTCCTTAGTTCTAGGTTGCTTCTCTACTTGGTTAGTTTCCATCCTTTGTTTCTCGTCTTGCGTTTTGGAGTTTTGGAAAATAGCTTAACGGCCCCGTCTTTGTAGGAACCCCTCAAATAGGCAGTCCACTCAGTTGATCAAAGCTACTAATTCAGGATTAAGATTTGACTTCTGATCAGATAGTTCTACAATGCAATATGATTTATTTATTTATTTATTGAATATATATTGCCGCCTATTCGCCCATGGCGACTTGAGGCAGCTTACAGAATGTAAAACCATATTTAAAATAAAAAACAATTAAAACTAACAAAAATAATTGAATAAATTAATAAAGTACAATAGAACAAAATCTGAACCCCCCCCCACCCCCCCCCCCCTGCCCAAATCACACAAGCCATTTGATGGGCTCTATCCCACTCTCGGTTCCCCAGGCCCGCTGGCAGAATGAGGTCTTCAGTGCCTACTGGAAGAGTATTAGAGAGGGGAGCATCCTGATCTCTGGGAGGATGATGTTTCAGAGAGAGGGAGCCACCACGGAGAAGGCCCTTCTTCTGGATCCCACCAGGTGTATCTCCCTCAGGGATGGGACCCGCAGCATTCCCTGCCTCCCTGCTCTAATGGGTCAGGTAGATGTTACCGGCAAGAGACGGTCCCTCAGATAACCTTGTCCCAAGCCATGAAGGGCTTTAAAGGTGACAACCATAATACAAATTAATGGTCATCAGTACACCATGGGGTGAAGAATAGCAATAGCACTTAGAGTTAAATACTGCTTTCTAGTGCTTTACAGCCCTCTCTAAGCAGTTTACGAAGTCAGCCTCTTCCTCCCAACAATCTGGGTCCTCATTTTACCAACCTCAGAAGGATGGAAGGCAGAGTCCACCTTGAGCCCAGTCAGGATCGAATTCTTGGCATTGAGCTGAATTAGCCTGCAATACTGCATTCTAACCACTGCGCCACCGTGGCTACTATTCCACAGATTAATTATGTATCTTAAAAAAAAAAAAGAATTTTATTGATGCAATTGTGGGGAATAGTTTTTTTATGATTGAAAGAAAGGGGAAAAAAACAATGACAGAATAACTTAAAAATGGTTGGAAACCAGAGCAGCTGTTGGTGTTTTCAGAAAAGCACCGCTGATTCTCTTTCTGGCAACGTTGAAACTAAAGCTGCCTCAAAATCGGCTTGAAAAGTGGCTTGCCCAGTGAGAACGACTTCCATTTTCTTCCCTTTACTTTCAGGATACTTTAGAATCTCTTAAATTTCTCTTGGTGGCATTTTTGAGTTTACTGCAGGAGTAGCAGATGATACTGGTGGTGGCATTGTCGTTTTGTGTTATGTATGTTTCCATCTGTCACAAAGCTTCCTGACTACATATATTTTCCATTCTGGAGAAGAAAAAAAATCACATGAAGATGTTCTTCAGGATTAATTGTACTAAAATTAGCCAGAGATACTGCAACATATGTGGGATTTGATGGTACAATGAAAGACAAGGCATTCGGGCAGATCTTTTGCCCATCCTATTATTAAAACACACTCCTCTTGGAAGAATTCTCCATAAATTATTTTCTCCTTTGAGAGCAATGCTGAGAGCAAATTTTCTTACATCCATCTGAGCAGTGATTTCAAAAATTCAGAGGTTTTTCTTCTTCTTCTTCTTCTTCTTCTTTGGGACACTGCTTCCTAGGGGAATGGACACATCTTCTATGCTCAATGCCTAATCCATCCCTTGCAGATCTCCCTCTGAGCATTTCTAGAAGCCCCTTTTCGAGTTTCTCAAATGAGATGCTTCACATATGCTCGGCAGAAGTCATTCTTCTCCAATGAGAGGGAGGCTGAGAACACACTGTTGTTGCTTTAATTCATTTGATGCTGATTGTGCTGCAGCTGCCAAAAAACCCACAATGTGTTTCTAGACTGCATCAACAGAGGGATACTATCAAAGTCACATGAAGTGTTAGTACCACTTTATACTGCTTTGGTAGGACCACGCTTGGAATAATGCGTTGAGTTCTGGTCACCATGGTACAAAAAAAAAATATGTTGAGACTGTACTGGAAAGAGTGCAGAGAAGAGCAATAAAGATGATTAGGGGACTGGAGACTAAACCTTACAGTTCCAGGAACTCAGAATGTTAATGAAGAAAAGGACCCATGACATGAGATCAGTGTTTCAATATTTGGAGGACTGCCACGAAGAAGAGGAGGCCCACCTATTTTCCAAAGCATCCTTAAGGCAGGACAACAAGGCAAAGGATGGAGAATAATCAAGGAAAGAACCAACTTAAAGCTAAGGAGAAATTTTCTTGACACTGAGAACAATTACTCAGCAGTACAACTTGTCACCAGAAGTTGTGGTTGCTCCATCCCTGTAGGGGGAGGGGGCTTAAACAGTGGTGGGATTCAAATTGTTTTGCTACCGGTTCTGTGGGCATGACTTGATGGGCATGGCATGGCAGGGGAAGGATACTGTAAAATCTCCATTCCCACCTCACTCTCGGGGAAAGGTTACTGCAAAATGCCATTCTCTCCTCACCCCACTAACCTGCTTTCCAGCTCTGTTCTCCTGTGCAGGGCAACCAAAGAAGACCCAGCCGATCAGCTGCGACTTAATGGGAGGCAGAGAATAGATGGGGGCGGGGCCAGTCAGAGATGGGATTTGCCGGTTCTTTGAACTATTCAAAATTTCCGCTACTGGTTCTCTGGTCAGAACCTGCTGAAAACCACCTCTGGTTTTAAGGAACAACCTATGTCTGGAATAGTATAGTCTTCTGCTCAAGCAATGGCTTGGCCCAGGAGACCTCCAAGATCACTTCCAATTTATTATTCTGCAGCCTATTCTGATTCTAAGCCATCCCTCACACAAGTCCCTTGTTCTGCTTTTTAGTCTTTGATTTTCTTCATTCATTTTCATGACTGAAACCCCCCCTCAAAGCACAGCAAGATGTCAGATCTGTAATGCTAACATGACTGTCATGGAGCTGCATAATTTATTCAAGCCCCCTGATTTTTGGAATATATATTTTATCTTATTCTGGGCTTGGGGGAATACGGGGAAGAATGCAGCTTTGTCTGATTTTGGTGCAGGCTATGGTGAGAAGAAAATATTTCTGATTTCTCCAACAAAACAACCATACACATATGCACAGATGCCACCACTGCTTCCAATCAAAGCCAAATATTTAAAGAGCTTTTCTAAGTGGATGGTTTGGTTCAGAAGTTAGAACCATTACAGAACCACCAAGGAATAGTCTGAAGTTCTAACTGACCAAATCCTTTTCAAACAAGATTCTCCTTTCTTTTTCCTGGAAGATAAGTACATTAAAAAAAAAAAAAAAAACTGCTTCTCAGGCACATTCCTTCCTTTCCCAGAGAGCTCCCTTGGGCATTTTCCTCTCACTTAAAGATTAACCATCTGGACCTCCCATATCTGTTTATGTCTGTATATTCAAGAATATGCAGTTTTCCTCCTCCTCCTTCATTATAGCTTATTAATAACTTCAGAATCCAAGGAAGCTTCATCTAGGGCACTTAAATGACTGCCATACACTGATTACGAAAGCTCGTTTGTAATAATAACAATCTCTATATTCCTTTCAAAAATAAAAAATAAAAAAATAAACCAAAGTTGTTAGCCCACAGATTAACAGAGCAAGAAAGGGTGTTACCCTGACTGCGATTTCTGATTCAAATCCAAAGAGCTTTATTTTAAATATTTATTTATTTATTTATTTGTTATTTGTTTTATTTATGTCACCTTCCCATGCAAATCTGAGTAGCTTACGCAATTTAAAAAACACTATCTAAAAAGTTACTTGTCCTCAGATTAACAGAGTGTATGTTACTGTAAGCATAATATCTGGCTAAAGTTCAAAGAGTCCGTTTCGTTTTGTTTTGCTTTGCTTTGCATTGCATTGCATTATTGTATTGTTTATTATTTTATTTTATTTTACCCTTTTCATGTGAATCTGGATGGCTTACACAACATAAAAACACAATATTAAAAAAAATGCTCAGATTAATAGATAGAAAGGGTTGGCATAATTTCAGGCAAAGGCCTAAAGCTTGCTTATCTATTTATCTTGCTGATCTATTTATTTAATTGATATGTTATTAAACTGATATGCTACGTATACTTACTATCTCACTATACTCTGGGCAGTATATCAATATGAAATATAAATATATAAAAAACTTCAGCATTAAGGTGAAAAGATTAAAATTAATCACGACCAGATTTTAAAAAGGGACCAGTGTAAAAACCGGGTGGAGGTAGGATCTTTTCCTAATCAGCGAGCCATCTCCAGAGGGGGACACTCCCATTTGGGTTTGAAACCAATTTGGCAGAGCCAGATTTTCAAATCCTTTTGGAAGGCCAAGAGAGTTCGAGCAGATCTCACCTCCAGGGACACATTGTTCCAAAGGACGGGAGCCACTGCGGAAAATACTCCTTTCCTGGATCCTGCCAGGCAAAAATTCTTTGGCCCAGGGGGCCTGCAGCATACCCCTTCTGCCAGAGTGAATGGGTCACACTTGGAAAATGAGATTTCCTCATGCCTTTATTCTCCTGAGAATTCCGGTCTTCCAGATTTCTCTTCTGAGTGGTTGTCTATCAAGTCCAGATCTAAACTTAGGAATGTCTGCTTGCAATTAGCTTTCCCATTTTTAAGCAAATTCGCATCTGCTCCGTGCATGCGTATTGACAAAATACACAAGATTTTGCTTCGTGTGCAACAGCCTTGAAAACCGCTGCACGAAGCAACATAACGGCTGCTTCAAATAAGGCAATGAAGGCCCTGGTTGCTTTCTTGCATGGGTCCAGTGGTGGGCTGCTGGGGCTTCGCAGGGGGTTCAGGAGAGCCCCTAGAGCAGGGGTGTCCAACCTTGGCAACTTTAAGACTTGTGGACTTCAACTCCCAGAATTCCTCAGCCAGCTAAGCTGGCTGAGGAATTCTGGGAGTTGAAGTCCACAAGTCTTAAAGTTGCCAAGGTTGGACACCCCTGCCCTAGAGCTAAGATACTGTACAGTTTGGAGAACCCCTGAATTCCACTCCTGGCTGGTCCCTCCAACCCCACCCCTCCCAGGAGTCTCCACATGGCCCGTTTTGGATGCAGGTAAAAGCAGGGCTCATGCAGGTGCTCAGGGATGGTGAAAAACGCCCCCACCCCCGGAATTTCAGGAAGGCCAAAAATGGGCCCCTTTCCAGCTTCCAGGGAGCCTCCAGAACTCAGGGAAGCCATTTTCGCCCTCCTGGAGGCTCAAGGAAAGCCTCTAGAGCCCAGGGAGGGCAAAAACATCCCCCCCCCCCCCCCCCCCCGTTGTAGTGCAGGAGGCCAACTAAGCCAAACCCATTGCTAAAATTTTTGAAACCCGCCCCTGGGTGGGTCCCCTTCAGCATGTCAGTCCTAGCGAGACCCAGTTGTGAGTGCCTCGTGCACGTGGAATCCCGTTTTTGGAGGGATGAGTGCCCAAGAGGTTGTGAAAGAGATACAAAATGGGGCTCAATGAGGCAAATAGCATTGGTGAGAGGAAGGGGGTATGTCCACAGCACAAAATGCTTTCTTGAGCAAAGTTGTGGTTGTCTTGTGTCGGCCCACTAACAATGAGGATGCTTTGGGTACCCATGTTCCTTGGCATCAACATGGGAAGAGAGTTCACTGACTCTAAAAGTTACCGTGTCTTTGTGATTTGGAACTAGAATAAATTTTAGCTGAGGATTGATGTGTCCCTAATAGCTGTGTAGAAAGTTAGCACCCACCTCTCTCCTAAAAGAATGAAGAAGAAAAAATTAGAAATATTTAAAAAGGCAGAATATTATATTTCCTCGATGGGAAATTGAGAAACATGCTATTGGAGACAGAAAGCAGCCCCCACCTTTCTTAATAGCCCTCAGAGATGTCAGCACTTAAGAGATAAAGAGCTTATTGAGATCTAGGTAGCTCTATTCATAGGCAAAAATTCCCAGCAACAAGGCCTGAATAAAGGTAGGATTAGCCCTCAGCCACAATAGGAATTCCCCAAAAAGCCCCTTCATTGCATCAGCCCAAACTTCAACCAAACTTAGCTCAGACAAACCCCTAGGATTTGTACATGGCACCATGGGAGTCTGTCAACAGCCAATAGAATACATGTTCTTGCGCAGGAACAGGAAGCTCAAGTACAAAGCCCAAGAGAAGATATAAATACCCACCACTCTCAACTCCATGTGGTCAGCTACCCAGAACCCATGTGGTTCTGCTTCATCATTAAATCATCTTTCCAAACAGCCTCCATGTTTCCAGTGTTTTTCTCCCAGCTTGGAATTGAACAAGGTAGATATTTCTTCCAACAGCTGGAACCAGTCCTATCACTAGGGAGAACGGGGCAACCAATTTAAGTTCAGGGCAGTGGTGGGATTCAATTTTTTTTTACTACCGGTTCTGTAGGCGTGGCTTAGTGGGTGGGGTGTGGCTTGGTGGGCGTGGCTTGGTGGATGTGGCAGGGGAAGGATGCTGTAAAATCTCCATTCTCTCCCCACCCCCTAACCTGCTTTCCAGCTCCGTTCTCCTGTGCAGGGCAACCCAAGAAGACCCACCCAATCAGCTGGGATTCAGGAGGCAGAGAATAGATGGGGGTGGGGCCAGTCAGAGATTGCATTCCGAACTACTCAAAATGCCTGCTACCGGTTCTCCAGAACTGATCAGAAGCTGCTGAATACCACTTCTGGTTCAGGTAGTCCTACTTATTTCGCAACCATTCGAAGTTATAATGATACTGAAAAATGCTGACATACATCTGGCCTTAACAACCACTGCAGCATCCCCATGGTCACATGATCAAAATTCAGCTGCTTGGCAACCAGCATATATTTATGATGGCTGCAGCGTCCTGGGATCATCTGATCACCATTTGCAAACTTCCCAGCAGGCTCCCAACAGGGGAAGTCAGGCTTGCTATATGACTGGGTGATTCACAGTGATTTGCTTAGCAACCATGGCAAATGAGGCTGTAAAATTGGGTGTGACTCACTTAACAACTGTTTGTTTGTTTTTAGCAATGGAAATTCTGGTCCCAACCATGGTGGTAAGCTGAGGATTTCCCTGTATTGGGGAGGTGGGAGAACAGCAAAAGTGTGCAAAGCAATTGAAGACATGGGTGGATGTACCTAGATTGTCCTGTTGTACCTGGATATACCTCTGTTAGCCTGTTGTAATTAGCTTAAAGATTGTTCTATGCATAAAATGGGTGTAGGAGGTGTTTTTTTTAAAGTTCCTATGCTAGATGCACATTGTTTGAGTATCCCTGTACTTGAGTGGGTGCATTTATTGTGCAAAACTTCATGTATATTCTTGTTACCCTTTGATCCAGAGCATTGACCTGTAGTATTCCAGACTTTGTCCTTTTTTTCTCTCTTACTCACCCTCAATTCAGGAAAATAGTCATGAAATGCTAAGACAATTAATAATATATGCCTTGTAGCTCTGCAAAAGGAGAAGTGTAATCCTGCTTATTTTTCATGTTTATCAGGTCATTATCACCTTAGATTCATAGCATGATGGTCAAAAGGGACCTTACTCCATGCAGAGGCTGCAGGGTAGGATGAAATTAATCAGAGACGCTCACCTGATGCTTACACATCTTAAGTGGCATGCCTTATAGTACTCTATTTGTCTATAAATATAATACGGTAATATTAGGATTTTTTTTTTCTTAAGAGCTGACTCAACTCTAATTTTCATTTTCTGCACTTTCCAATTGGTCTGTGTATAGGCACTGATTTTTAAATATTTTATTTATTTTTATTTATTTGATTTGTCAATCGCTTACAAGGTAATAGATCTAAGTATAAACATGAGTAAGAATACAGGAAATAGGTACGAATAAATGGGGACAATAGGACAGGGACGGTAGGCACGATTGTGCACTTATGCCCCTTACAGACCTCTTAGGAATGGGGTGAGGTCAATACCACTGTTATTATCTTTGTTATTTGATATCAGAGTCACTAGAACATTATTTTGGATTAAAGGATGATTTGAGGGCCAGTTTGATCTCATGGTTAAGCTTGATGTTAGAAACTGGGAGATCATGTCTTCTAGTTCCACTTTAGGCACAAAGTCAGCTGGTTGGCCTTGAGCCATTCACTCTGTCTCAGCACTAGGAAGAACACCTTGGCAAGCCACTTTTGAAATCTTATTAAGAAAATAGGACTTATTCAAGTAGTTTCCTGGAGTCAACATGAACTTCAGGGTGCGCGCGCGCGCACACACACACACTAAACTGGGGGGACTTTAATATAAGGGATACTTGTATCATCATCTTTTCAATGTGTTACTTATATGGCTTAATGGGAAATGCTGTTTTTAGATAAGGATAATTGATCACGCATATCAAATTGTCAAATTTGGGAATTAGGCAAGGCAAGGCAGAATGGCTTATTTTAGACATGCCACATTCTCTGGGAGTATGCAAAATATTTTGAGTTCTGAACGTTCCAAGTTGGCCTTCCAATTGGGTCCTTTGGAGGGCGTTGGGAATGGTCTGATCTCAAGGTGGGTCAGCCCTGCCTCAGAGCAAAGGCCAGAATGGTGCAGTTGAAGGCAGGTCAGTTCTGATCCACCCAGAATAACTCATTCCAAGATTGGGTTGTTTCAGTCTCAATGTACTCCTCTTTTCAGACTGGCCTTGTACATATACATCAAAAGTGACAGACACAATGAATCAGGATCATATGTTAAGTTGCAATTAAGAAGATGTATTGCTCAAACCTCCGCACAAGAATCTACTTGACTAATGTACAATGATTAATTGGTGGTAGATAAGGGTCAACAAAATTCAAGAGGGGTTAGACTTAGACCATTGGTGGAAATGTAATTACTCTAGGCTGATGACTAGCTTAACTCCACTCCCCGCTCTGCCTGTTGTTCTCCTATAAAGTAATCTAAAAATATGGAGCTACGCAATGTCTCATGACATGGGTAGTTAGATAGATAGATGATAGATAGATAGATAGATAGATAGATAGATAGATAGATAGATAGATAGATAGATAGATAGATGATGATGGATGGATAGATAGATAGTCCTCTTATTGTTTTTGGTACCATTCTCCCAGTCATTCTTTTTATGTAAGGGGACTATGTGTTCATTATATTAAAAACAAAGCAACAAGCTTCTCAACAAATATAGATCTACCACTGAGAAAAGCCTAACTTTATCTTATTCCTAGCACACTGGTTTAATAGCAACAACAATAGCACTTATATACCACTTCACATGCTTTCCAGCCCTCTCTAAGCAGTTTACAGAGTCATCCTCTTGTCCCCAACAATCTGGGTCCTCATTTTACTAACCTCAGAAGGATGGATGGCTAAGTCAACCTTGAGCCAGTGAGACTCAAACTGTCAAACTGCAGGCAGCTGGCAGTCAGCAGAATTAGCCTGCAATATGGCATTCTAACCCCTGCACTCTTAATGATCTTTAAATGCATAGAGAGTTTTACTTGTGTACTGCACCATTCAGATCTAATTCTGTCATCTTCAATTCTGAATACTACAGATCAGGAGAAGGTTGGATCATCAGTTGATGGCCATATGGTTGGTCACTTTAATCCTTCACGCTTTAAAAGGTTGAATCCCCATGTCAAGTAGCACAAAATTGGAAGATGTGGAGAGATCAAAGAATTGCCCAAATTCTTCTTCTCCTTCTCCTTCTCCTTCTTCTCCATCACCATCTCCATCACCATCACCATCACCACCACCTCTATGTCATGACAACTCCTTCTGAGTAAATAATATTTTATAAAGATAGATTGCCTTGGATGCTTTTTGCTACATGCAAAGAGGAAGGTATATTTATTTATTATTTAGTTACTTCTATCCTGCCTTTGAAGGGACGCAGTGGCTAAGACGTTGAGCTTGTTGATCAGAAAGGTCACCAGTTCAGTTGTTCGAATCCCTAGTGCCACATAACAGAGTGAGCTCCCATTACTTGTGCCAGCTTCTGCCAACCTAGCAGTTCGAAAGCATGTAAAAATGCAAGTAGAAAAATAGGGACCACTTTGGTGGGAAGGTAACAGCGTTCCATGTGCCTTCGGTGTTTAGTCATGCTGGCCACATGACCACGGAGGCGTCTTCAGACAGCGCTGGCTCTTGGACTTTCTAACGGAGATGAGCCCCGCCCCCTAAATACGTTGAACCCTTTCCATATTTTTGCCAAGAAAATGACACAAATGAAATTGCTAGGAGTCAGAGTTATTGGACAATTTGGATGCAACAACAGTATTTTTGGTTCTAAATCAATATTGGAATCTGCAAGACAAATAGATGGAGGAATATTTCTATAAATGTTTATGTCTACCTATTCATTTATATATAAAATGCTCATTTCTCTTTTGGGCACATTTCACTTCCCACTTCTCTCTTCTCCCAGGATCCCTGTTTTTTTTTTATAAAAAAAACAGTCATTCATCAAACAAAAATTACAAATTTGAACGAACAAAAAAATCAAAATATGACACAGACAATGGGCACTCTAGTGCTCAGTTAGCCACCTCTTAACTATGGAGTGATTGGGGATGTGGTGGCTCAGTGACTAAGATGCTGAGCTTGTAGATCAGAAAGGTCAGCAGTTTGGTGGTTTGAATCCCTAGCGCCGTTTAACGGAGTGAGCTCCCATTACTTATCCCAGCTCCCGTTACTTGTCCCAGCAGTTCGAAAGCATGTAAAACGTGCAAGTAAAAAAATAGGCACCACTTTGGTGGGAAGGTAACAGCGTTCCATGCACCTTCGGTATTTAGTCATGCCGGCCACATGACCATGGAGACGTCTTCGGACAGCGCTGGTTCTTCGGCTTTGTAACGGAGATGAGCACTGCCCCCTAGATCCGGGAACAAGTAGCACATATGTGTGAGGGGAACCTTTAGCTTTACCTATCCTGCTTTTATTATATTTACAAGTAACTCAAGGTTGTGAACATCTCCAAAACACACCTTCCTCTTCCTATTTTCCTCATAACAACAACCCCGTGAGGTGTGTTGGACTGAGAGAGAGGGACTGGCCCAAAGTCACCCAGCTGCCTTTCATGGCTAAGGCTGGGCTAAAACTCACCATCTCCTGCTTTCTAGTCTGGTGCCTTAACCACTGGCTCTTATCCTATTCATGCTTGTTCATCCCATCCTAAAAGTTTCACTACGCAGTCAAAGAGTTCAATGCCAGTATCCCAAGAGGAATTCGCCAGAAAGCCATCAGACAGAGCAGTGCCCGCAGATATAAAGGCACCCAAAATCCTATGCCAGAATTCCAGTATGAAAGGTAGAACATTTAGACCTGAGAGGTTCAGGCAACAGGGTTTATAAGTAGTTAGACAAAATCTTGGAAGGAAGGGACAGATGGTGCCACCAGCTGTCTCCAAAAGTTGCTCTAACCCTTGAGTGCCAACAGGTAGACTTCAGACAGCCTTCATAGCTGCGTGGTGCTGACTATAGCCAATTGCAGAATGTGGGCTATCTGAGAATCTATCTAGAGCCCTGAATGGTCCATTTATTTGCTCATAAGAGTGTCAGGTCTCAGGACTCTTCCAAGTAACCAGATGCACCCCTGCCTCTCTGGTTTTTTGCATGTTTATGTTGTAACAAAGATGCTCTCATAGCTGAGATGACTGAATCTTCAGATCGGGCTAAGAATTTGGGTGTGAAAAGTCAGGAATTATGGAGATTATTTTTTTTTGCTATGGTTAGACACCGGTCCCGTCCCCCCCACCCCACCTCTGTGCTTCCCAAAACCAGTCTGCCTTTTCCGGCTGTGCTTCTCATCCTCTTCCTCACCCAAAGACGGATCTGAGAAGGCCTTTCCGCTTTGAAATGTGGCATCCATTAAGGGAATCTTTTCTCCATGGTGGATGGGGAGGCGCAGGATGCATGTTAGCAGCCGTCCCCGTTACGGAGAAGAGGGTTTAAAGTTTGGAAAGAAAAGAAAAGAAAGGAACAAGGAACCCGGCTAGAAATGGACATAACTAAGCCTAGAGAGCAAATCGTGTCAGAGACTCAAAAATGCCAGGGACACGACTGATCTGCTCCTTCTTCTCCACCAGGCATCCTGGTTAGCATTTATTTTCCCCAAGTTAAATCTGCCTTTGCAAAAAAGGCAAAGGGAGGGGAGAGAGAGGCACCCCACGAAAAAGGAAAGGAGGGGGGCAGCGTTGAGGTTACCCCAGCTCTTCCAGGCAGAAGACGAAGCCCAAGCCAAGCCTCCAGCCTTCTCCCTTTTCTCTCCCCCTCTTTCCCCCTCCCCCTGTGCCTCCCTCCTTCCCCCCCAAGCGCTCTCTCTCTCTCTCTCTCCTTCCACTAGCTCCAAGCCTCATTCAGCCGCGTTGCCAGCGGAGTGGAATAGGCTGGAGAGCGAGCGAGCGAACCAGCAGACACTGCGCCTCTTACTTGTGAATGGGACTCGTCTGCTCGCCTTTCTCCAGAGGTGATCCGGAGAGAATCCGGGGCCGCCAGATTTCCAGGTAACGGCTGCCTTCCCTCCGGCTCTCGCCCCCCCTCCCCCGCCCCTAAATTTCTGGGGAAGAGGTGGTGGGGGTGGGGGGGTGTTTCTTAAATTCTGGGCTCCTTTGAGAACGGATTTGAAAAGAAGAGGAGGAGGAGGTGGAGGAGAGAGAGAGGGACCGCGAAAGACCGGGGATGAAGAGGGGGAAGTCTCCTCTGCCAGCCGACGGGGCAGAAGGATGCTGCGGAAGGAGTTGGACCACAGCTTTGGGGTTCGCCCCGGCCATCAAGGACGTCGGGAGAAGCGGGCAGAAAAACAGAGGGAAGCTTGCGGGGGCTGGAAAGTCCCTTGCAGCCTGGCGCGGAGCTTCGAGTGGGGCATCATTCAGACAGAAGGGCTGGAGAGGAATTAAATAGACGCAGGGCAGACTCGGAGGCTGAAAGTGAAGGAGAGGGGCGTTGGGGGTTCGCCGTCCTCCTTTCTTGTGGTTCGTGCATGCCTCTCTTTCTCTTTCTCTCTCTCTCTCTCTCTCTCTGTGTTTGTGTTAAAGTGAGCTCGGGAGATTTCTTTATTCCGTTCCTCGGTTATGGCACCCATGATCCTAACTGGCCAAAGCCGAGCCGGGGCTAGTGGGAGCCACCGAGGTTCGAGACCATCCCATCGGCGCAACAATCCAGGCGTCGAAAGGGATGTGGGTGCGTGGCACCGAAGGCGTCTTGGAACATCCCCCCCCCCCACGCCACACACACACACACACACACATACACACACTTTCTCTCTGGGTTGCTCCAATCCAAGCCCCGCCCTTTCCCCGTCGGACTACAAAGCCCATCTTTTTTTTTAAGTTCTCGACTCCGTCGTTCTGTCTCTCGTGGGGGGTCGCTGGGTGCGCGCCCTGTGTGTGTGTGTGTGTGTGTGTGTGTGTGTGTGTGTGTGTGTGTGCACGCGCCGCGCGCGCAGCTCCGAATCTCCGGCGGCGCTTTTTGCAAAGCCCACTCGAGACTGCGCGTTCCGATGAATAGCAACCCCGTAGGAAAGGAAGTGGGGTCTCTTTTGGGGGGCTGGGTGGGGGGGAGGCGTCGGTTGTTTGGGAACGGGGCAGAATCTCCATAGGAAATGCTTAGATCCCAACTATTCTCCGTGTAGATGTGTGTGCAGGGAGACGGGGAAGCGGCCAGGGCGTTTTCCAAACCGGGGTTCGGGGGATTCCCCCCCCCCCCCCACTCCATCAGAAGAGACTTTTATTCTGGTTTTTGCAAACGGCTCCATTCTTGCTCCCAGCCGCCTCTCTTTCCCTGTGGCTTCGGTCGGAAAATCGTTATACCCTTTGGCTGATCTTTAGGAAATCCGAGCCACGGCGAAGGTGGAAAGAAAGCTCGCCGTATTAGAAAGCTGTTTTGACAACGGTCATAACGGTCCTTTTTCCTGGGAGGCCCTCAAGGACTCCCCCCGCCCCCCCAATCTTGCAACCTGACATCACCAGGAGAACAACTTTGCCATTTAGAGCGATGCCCATTGACCATCGGTGCCTTTAAATATTTATTTCACTGGGCGCTGAACGGAAAGGAGAAGCTAGTTGGCGACCGAGGAGTGTGTGTGTGTGGGGGGGGGGGGGGGTTGGATGGAAAAAGAAAGTAGGGGGGGGGGGGGGGAACCCCCCCTTTTTTTTTTTTTTTTTTTTTTTTTTGGTTGAAAAGAAAATGCTGCAATGAAGTGGTAGGGCATTTGCCCATCAAAGACAAAGGCATGCCTTTAAGAAAACCAGGTCACTCTTTCAAAGCTACCTTTAACTTCCAAATAGGAGAAGCAAAACAGTTTCTCCGCTCGCGTTTACCTTCTTGGAACTTTGTGTTCGTTTTTGGAAATGGCACAATTTCGTGGGCCACTAACTAAGGGTTAAGAAATTAATTAATTTTTATGACTTGGGGTCATAAAACTCAAGTCGTAGGGTTTCTGTAGATGTAGGCAGAGTCATGAAGCTTGAAAGCATTGACTGTCCTTGTTTCTTTCTTTCTTTCCTTCCTTCTTTCTTTCTTTCTTTCTTTCCTTGTTGTTGTTTTTTCTTCTTCTTCTTCT
Organism: Pseudonaja textilis; assembly: GCF_900518735.1. Next base: position 5,142,663 of record NW_020769375.1, on the reverse strand, counting down.
TCTTCTTCTTCTTCTTCTTCTTCTTCTTCTTCTTCTTCTTCTTCTTCTTCTTCTTCTTCCTCTTCCTCTTCCTCTTCCTCTTCCTCTCCTCCTCCTTTCCCTCCTCCACCTCCTCCTCCTTCTACCCCCCTATACTTTACCTCCCTAGCACTACCATTAGTATTTGAAAAACGTATCATCCTTTTTAGATAATATGTGATGTTCTCCAGTTAATATTTGCCAAAGAGTTCGGTTTTTTATGACAATTAAACTTAAAGAGTGTTCTGATGAGAACTACACATTCTGCAGTTCTTATTTATTTTTCTATCTGTGGAAGAAGGGACCTGGGAAATGTCATGAATGGATGGGGAACTGTTTTGTCATGGGCTGCATTGGGTAGCTGGGCTTCAGCACAATTCAGGCTAGCAAAAGAGGTGATAAAATAGAGGTGAAATTTGAATGCAGGCAAGCCCTACAGATTGTGAGCCTCATTAGGGCTCCTTCAGCACGTTTTAAAATGGCATGTCCCAGCCTCCAGAAAATATTTGTGGGAGCGCAGTTGCAAAGCAGCTGACCTCACTGCAGCCTGAAATAAGAGGAGAAGATCGGTCCGCAAACTTGAAAACAAAAACAAGACGCTTCCTTGCCAATGCCAACAAAGATCTCCTTGCCTTCTTTGATTTATGTGCAGAGGTTGCAATTCTGCATTATAGAATTTCTATTTAAAACTCTCAATTCCAATAGTGCAACCAGAGGAATAGGATGACGTGGAAATACTATTTATACATTCCTCATTCAGGCCTGACTTTGCAGAAATGCTCAAACTTTGCACATTTGGCTAAATTCATTAGCGCCATGAACTGCTACAATCAGCATCAATAGTCCAGGAAATGACAGGAATTTAATCAAAATTATGATGGGTAATTTCTTATTGAAGGCAGGGCAAGAACCACTGCAGACAGAGGTGGCCTGACAAACTGTATGTTTACCATCAAGTAATTGCATATGGATAAAAGGAGGGTAAACAGAGAAATTTAACCATACATCATTCTCTTTTATACACAAATAAATGCATACATGTATTAGTCTGGCCAGGTATAATTAGTACTGTATCTATCTACATATATTTGGCCCTTTCCACTAAGTAAAGGTTTGTATTTAGATTAAGTAATATAAAACAGGAGAAGTGATTCAGAGAAAGCTTTTTTTATGTGTAGTCAGCTATCAAGTAGGACGTCTTGCTCTTTGTTTAGGATCTTTCAGAAAGAACATGGAATGGAACAATAAGGTTTTGTGGAAATGCAAAGGATTTCTGGAATGTGTGTGCCTCTAATAATTTTTTTAAAAAAAAATCATTTTCTGGTATGTAGCTTGTTTCTGGAGATTTACAGCTCAACAACTTCAGGCCTTCTTAATTGGTCATGGAGTTGAGGAAATAAACCCATTTAGTGGTCGGTTGAGTGATCAATTCTCTATGGCAGCTATGTATGTATGTATGTATGTATGTATGTATGTATGTGTGTGTGTGTGTATGTGTGAGCTTTAAAACTGATGCCGTGTGGCTTCTCTGCTTTTCAAACTCTCTATTTCACAGCTTCTATGAACATTTCTTGTGGGTGTCCATGGTATTCTAAATAGAGCTCAGTTTAATTAGCAATGTTGCGCCTAGTTTGTTGGTTAATAATAAGATGCTATATTGAAGACAGAAATATTTGTTGGAAAGGAACATGTTATTAATTAATAATAACATATTATTATTAATTTATTTTTAACGTGTATTAATTTATATTGCTAGCACTCTGTAATCTTCTTATTTTTAATAGACTTTTAAGTCCCTGACTCCTGTGCATGGTTATATGGCATCAGTCAATAAATAACACAGCCTAAAAGTATTTTGGGTTGGCTTCAAGTTGACAAAGTCATTATTTTTGTCTTTTAAGTTAGAGTCTGTTAAAAGGAAACTTGGAAAGGCCCACAGTTTTATAATACCAGATGACTGCATCAGCTCTTGTTATTGAGCCGTTCTTGAGTTTGTTTTAATAAAGGCTCTCATTTCTTGGTAAAACATTCTTTATGCTTTCATGCCTTTGAGCTGTGTTAGCAAGAAATCTATACTTACGGTCTACCTTCAGTCATATTCATTTTTAAGAGCCGGGGAATTTGCAATCGCCAGAGGGCGCTGGCATTCTTTTCTAGTTCAACACTCAGCCTGTCAGCTTTTTAGGCCAGTGTGAAAAACTCTTTTGTTACCACTGGTATTGTTTGTCTTCTCAGGGGATACAGAATACAATCGTGTTGTGGTTCAGACTAATGCTCAGGCAGTTTGTCAGGACTAACATCTTACTCCTCAAGTCTTTCTAGCATTACTTTCGGACTTGCCTTACTCCAAACTCCTCAAGAGTTTTCAACGAATCTGTGGGATTTTGATAGCCTGGTGTGGACTGAGGAATGGAGGACAGGAATGTAGTCCTTGACTTACAGCAGCTCATTTAGTGACCATTTGAAGTTGGAACAGCACTGGGGGGAAAAATACTTATGGATGTTTTTCATGCTTATGGCCCTTGCAGCATTCCCAAGGTCATGTGATCAACATTTGGATGCTTGGCAACTGGCTCATATTTACGACGGTTGTAGTGATCCCCTTTTGCGACCTTCTGATGAGCAAAGTCAATGGGGAAGCCAGATTCGCTTTACGACCGTGTGACTAAGTTAACAAATGCAGGGATTCGCTTAACCACAGTGGCAAGGAAGACTGTAAAATGGAGCAAAATTCACAGAGCAACTGTCTTGTGTAAGAAGAGGAAAGTTGTGCTCATTTGCAGTTGTAAGGCAGGAACTGATCTTTGACTAGTTCCAATCTTCCACAGGAAGCATCTGCTGAAGAATAAGTGATCCTCAACCCCCATGCTGCCTTTGCACAATGTGCTACAATAGAGTAAAATGGCGATTTCTCATTGAGCCCTTCTTCATATTAAACTATTGTCTCTGCATGCTGCATAATGCAAGCCATCATGTTCAATCATTGTTATGATTTATTTGTTTGGCTCTTCCATGTTAAGTGAAGCCAGTCCTTGTGATTAAGTTGAGTTTTGAGCTTGATTTTTGATGATTTCATGGACACATATCTATATAAGTCTTTCTAGGTGGAAGTCCAATCATGGAGAATAAATGAAGCTCAAGCTGAATTGTTAGGCCCTAAGCTTCTTCTTCTCTTGTTGCAAATCTTTCACTACCTAGCCTGAAATGTCTACAAGAAGAACAACAGAAAGTTACAAGAATATGAAGGTGGAAATGGTTTGCTACGGCCATTTTTCTAAGCCATCTTGTTGTAACTTTAACGAGAGTTTCTGACGGGATCAAATAATAAACCACAGTTTAATGATAGCATTACATACTGAGAACTTTCTTTTGAGAATTTATCATGCCAACATAGCATGATAAATAGAAAGTATTATCTTTCCCTTTCTTAATTTTATGAGACGCCTTTGGCCATACCTTCTGATGTTGGAAAATAGAACAATGGAAGATTTAGAAGAATGAGTTTATTCCTAGTACTGTATTTCTGCTACTAATGGATAAATTTCACAAATGTTCATCCTCCAAGATGACTTGAATAGTTCTAACCAAACATAATATTCCCCTGGCATTTTTTTTTTGTTTTCATATGAATTTCTGAAACAAAAGCCTCCAGGGGTTCTGAGGAAGTTTATTTATTCATAATAGGAAGATATATCAAATGCCTTTCCCGAGGCCTTCTTGGCAGCAGATTAAAGACTATCTATCTATCTATCTATCTATCTATCTATCTATCTATCTATCTATCTATCTATCTATC
>NW_020769375.1:5121590-5138839 GCF_900518735.1 Pseudonaja textilis | reverse complement strand
ATCTATCTATCTATCTATCTATCTATCTATCTATCTATCTATCTATCCATCCTATCCTATCCTATCCTATCCTATCCTATCCTATCCTATCCCATCCTATTATCTATTTACACACACATACACACACACACACACACACACTTGAAAATTTCATTTTTTTCCCCTTTGTTTAGTTGACTGAAACAGTTATAGGAATTGCATTAATGATCATACTATTTCTTTTTCCTCTTATACTTAATAGCTTTTATATAGAGCATTCTTTTGGGGATGAATAAAGAAAAAGGCTTTGTAAGTTTTAAAACAAACATTTCATCTAATATTTATAGGATGTGTTTCCAGGTCAGGCCCCATCTACACAGAAGAATGAAGTATAGACATTTTTGGTGGGGTTTTTTAATTGAAAAGTTCTATTTATTGGAATGCTAAATTGAATTGCTAGAAGTCTTTATTGGAATATTTCTAGTATTATTTAGAGTGGTTCTTGAGGTTTTTTTCAGTAGTTAACAATTTCATTCTCAAGTAATAGTCATCATGATGAAAACTCTTAAATTATGTACAAGTAGTCCTCAACTTATGACCACAATTGAGCCCAAAATGTCTATTGCTAAGTGAAACATTTGTTAAGTGAGTTTTCTCCCATTTTATGATCATTCTTGCCACTGTTGTTAAGTGAATTACCGCCATTGTTAAGTTAGTAACACGATTGCTAAAGTGAAGCCAGTTTCCCCATGGACTTTGCTTGTCAGAAGATCTCAAATGATGATCGCATGATCCTGGGACACTGCAACCGTCATAAATCTGAGTCAGTTGACAACATAACTTTCATATAACTTTCACGCACAGTTATATCTCTTAGGGATTTGCTCCCTGAATAACGTTGAGTTAAAGAATTCCTTCAAAGGAAAAAGCTAACGAGAAATCATACAATCTGTCCATGCCTAATCCAGGATCATAGATTCAAAGGAGGTATTCAGCCAGTTCTCACCAGTTCTGGAGAACTGGTAGCAGAAATTTTGAGTAGTTTGGAATACCACCTCTGACTGGCCTCACCCCTGTCTTTTCTCTACCTCCCAAGTCCCAGCTGATCGGCTGGATCTTCTTTGGTTGCCCTGCACAGGAGAACAGGGCTGGAAAGCAGGTTAGTGGGGTGGGGAGGGAATGGAGATTTTACAGTATCCTTCCCCTGCCATGCCCAACAAGCCACACCACGCCCATCAAGCCACGCCCACAGAACCGCTAGTAGAAAAATTGAATCCCACCACTGCATGATAGATTGGACTGTTGGACTAGGTTGAATATTAAGAGTTTATTTTTTTAGGCAGAAGCAGCACTTTGAAGGGGAATTTATTCTATTCCCTCCTCCCCTCCCCCGCAATATAAATACTTTTAGAATATGAAAGCGGGTTAAATGAGTCTTTTAATTATATTGGATGGGATATTCCATTTCTGTAGTAGCAATCAATCTTTATGGATTATAGAGCTGTGGTTCAGAAAAGGTTTCAATGAAATTACACGGTGCTGCTTTTGGGTGTGGGGGCCGGGCTCATAGCCATTCTAGGATGAAAACAGCTTCACACAGCAGCAACAAAAAAAGGTTACTGTGCTTGGTTGATAATGGGATTCAGTGTCAGATTCTTCTACTGAAAGACAGAATAAGATGGAGTTTGATGGCCTTTCTTCTGGTGCAGGGAGGTGAAATCATGTCAGGAAAACTATACATTTACAACAGAGGTGGTATTCAGCAGGTTCTGACGAGCTCTGGAGAACTGGTAGCGGAAATTTTGAGTAGTTTGGAGAACCAGAAAATCCCACCTCTGACTGGCCCCTCCAACCCCATCTATTCTCTGCCTCCCATCGAGTCCCAGCTGATCGGCTGCATCTTCTTTGGTTGCCCTGCACAGGAGAGTGGAGCTGGAAAGCAGGTTAGTGGGTTGGGGAGGAAATGGGGATTTTGCAGGTATCCTTCCCCGGCCATGCCCACAGATCCCATAGTAAACAAATTGGAATTTTTGCAGTTATCCTTCCCCAAGCCACGCCCACAGATCCAGTAGTAAACAAATTGGAATCCCACCAATGATACACTGATACTACTGAAATGGTGTTCTTGTGTGTGACAGATGTGTGACAAATAGAAATTAAAAACTACATGTGCGAAGCATTCATCTTCATTGATGCACCCAGATGTTAACTGTTAATCTTATATCTAATTTAGAAGATCTGGTTGTTGGTTGAAAAAAAAAAAATCAGGAAAAGTTTTCCATTGCAGGTAGTCCTCGACTTACAAGTGAGCCCAACATTTCTGTTGTTGAGCGAAACAGTTATTAGGCGAGGTTTGCCCTATTTTATGACCTTTCTTGCCACAGTTGTTAAGTGAATCACTGCCATTGTCAAGTCAGTAACACGGTTGTTAAACGAATCTGCTTGCCCATTGACTTTGCTTGTCAGAAGGTCATAAAAGGGGAACACATGACCCCAGGACACTGCAACCGTCATAAATATGAGTCAGTTGACAAGCATCTGAATTTTGATCTTGATGCTGCAAGGGTCGTAAGTGTGAAAAATGATCATAAGTCACTTTTTTTCCCAGTGCTGTTGTAACTTTGAATGGTCACTAAATGAACTATTGTAAGGTAAGGACTATCTGGTTGCTAAGTCAAGAACAAATGATCTAAGCCTCCATAAACGGCATCCCTTCTTCAATTTGCATCTGAACCTTGTGCAATCCAAGCACAATAATTTGTAATGAATGAGTACTATTTACTGGGGTGTATGGTAACTCACTAACTAAGCCTAAGCCTGAACATGAGGATTGTCAGATGTTACATCTTTTCTATCCTGCTCTATGGAGTGGAGATTTGGCCTCTGGACAGAAAGCCACTTGAACAGACTAGAAGCATTTGAAATGTGGATTTACATAAGCTGGACTGACAAAAAATTAGAAGTGAGGAGATGATAACCTGCCTGGAAAAGCCAAGGGAAATAATCAAAACCATAAAAAAACAAAAGTAAGGAGGAGGAGGAGGAGGAGGAGGAGAAGGAGAAGGAGAAGGAGAAGGAGAAGGAGAAGAAGAAGAAGAAGAAGAAGAAGAAGAAGAAGAAGAAGAAGAAGAAACAACTCAATTAAGATGGTTGAGTGTGGCTATGCAAATCCATAGTCATGTCTGTTCACACAGTGATTTTGCATTTTTTACCATTCACTGCATTCCAAGCACCCTGATTTTTGGCCTTGCATGGCTAATCCATATCAGGTTATCTAACTGGTTGGAAAGAGGTTTTAATACGATGCTGCTATTACATAGTTTCAAGTGAGAAGAAATCAGCAATAATGTGATAAGTTTAAATATGGAGGTATGTTTTTTTCCCATGGAAATATAATTAGAAACCAATCTCTAACCTGAATATAATAATATTCAACATACAAATAACATTGGTTTGAACAATTTGATTTTGTTTCCAACTGACATTTCCATTTGTTCCTCCATGTGCAAGCCAAATATTAAAAAATAACTTCCCACACTTACTTGTGAGTTTTCTCACTCAGTTCAATGGAGCAAATAAAGTATCTGCAAGATTGCTGAATGAGGATAAATGTAAGAATATGAAAAGAACTCAGAATAAAGAAAGAAAGATTCTATTTAGCTGCTCATGGATATTTGGGATAGCTAGTAACACCTGCACACCATGTTAAATCATAACAAATTGTTTAAGCATGATTTATGGCTTGGGGTACAGCAGACCTTTGTGACCTAATCAACAAACCATGATTAAATCAATCCAGAGCTTAGTGCAATGTATGCATTGTGCCAATGGGCCAGGTCCTGGTTTGGTCTTATTTCAGACAGACCCATTGAAACCCATTAAATGTACATAAATCATAGCTAACTTGTTCCTTTTATTTTAAAAGGTCTGATTTTAGCATAACCTTGAGATTATTAGCAGACATAATTTTATTATATTTTAATGTTATCTCAGAAAGGTGTCTCTTGAAAAATAAATGCATCATCTGAGTTGTATTTCAGGAACCAATGTTTTATACACTTTCAGTATGGGAATAATTTAAAATGTAATCAGAACTTTGGTATTTAAAATAAATGAAATATCAATGTTCTCCCTATTTCTTAGGTGAATAAACACACACACACACACACTCTCTCTGTGTGTCACATACACATAAACACATACACACAAACATACACACTCACCCCAGTAAAAAATTAAGATTCAAAACAGTTTATGCTGGATAAGTTATATTGTTCAAGGTAATTTGCTGATATCATATTTGTGACAATACTTCTTGGAGAATTGCTTCCCTGGAAAAAGCAAAAAATAACAGAATCTTAGAAAACAGCATATACATTACCTAAGAACCCTGACTGTCAGTCAGATGCTTGCAGCAAAATGAAATGGAAAACAAAACGAGAAGTGCAAAACGCAGATAAACAAGTGATAAAGTGGGTCGCCTTAAACTTAAGGCAGCAACTGTAAACTTCCAGATGTTTTTTTATTCCAGAAAGCCCCAGGGTTGATGAGATTGAAGCTAGTAAGCAACATCTGGAACACAACTTCTTCCCCATTTAATGTAGTGCCCCAAGATTCTCTTTTCTTGTGCATTTCTTACTTTGTACACCATCAGACCTACCATGTTCTTAGAATCATCATCCTGGATATCTTTATAAGATATTTCAGGCCAGGGGCAATGATATTTTAGCCTGGTTTAAACCTGGATAAGTAATTTGTCTTCAACATAAATGCCTCAGATTAATTGTCAGAAGTGGATGTAATGTGCCATTGCTGTGCACATAAGCTATAACTGTGATGCAAATTCATATTAGGGTAAACCAAAATGGTATTGGGTAATTTAAAAATTACCTGAATTAATTAAAGTAGGTTCAAGGTTGACTCAGCCTTCCATCCTTCTGAGGTCAGTAAAATGAGGACCCAGATTTTGGGGGTCAAGATGTTGACTCTGGAAACTTAGATATGTCTCTATAAAGCATTGTGAAGCAGTATATAAGTAAGTGTTATTGCTATTAAAAATTATATTTGGTAATTAGGTAACGAGGATGAGTACCATCCTTTAGAGTTGGACACAACTGGATAGGGAAAATATTTACTTTTATTAGGTAATTTATAATTTTACAACTTTTTCTGGTGACCCCGTCATTGTCTTCACATGTTACACAAAGCAAACTATTATGTTAATTCATGATCTAGTTTGTTTAAACATAGTTTGCTCTGTGACTGCAACAATTGGTTAGCAAGTCTGAGTTTGGCAGGTTGTATAAATGACTTAATTTAGTAGAGCAAGATTTTACAGTATTTAATAACAGAGTTGGAAGGGACCTTGGAGGTCTTCTAGTCCAGCTCCCCGCTCAAGCAGGAGTCCCTATAATATTCAAGACAAGTGGCTTTCCAATATCTTCTTAAAAGCCCCCAGTGATGAAGCACCCACAATTTCTGAAAGTCAAGCTGTTCCCCTAATTAATTGTTCTGACTGTCAGGAAATGTCATCTTAGTTCTAGGTTGCTTCTCTCCTTAATTAGTTTTCATCCATTGCTTCTTGTCTTGTCTTCTGGTGCTTTGGAGAATAGGTTGACCCCTTCTTCTTTGTGGCAGCCCCTCAAATAATGGAACACTGTTTTCATATCATGTTCTTTATAAGTTTAGCCCCTTAATCATCTTTTTTTGTGAATACTGATCTGAATTTGGAGTGTTATGTTCATTTAGCCATTTTATGATGGAAGGTCATCCTTGAGAAAATTTATCTATGTACTTGCTAAGAATTGATACTCACTTGGTGACACAAAATCAGTCAGTAATGAAAGAGGGCTCTGAAATATGCTAGCTCTCTAGTTAGGTCTTAGCCCATGCAATTTCATTATTCGAGATCCTGTTTTCCTGATTATTTTTAGCAAAGCAATTATTTTGCGTGCTGGTTTTCAGCCAGATGTGCCATAAATTATGGCAGTAATCCACCCTTGTTTCCCATCCCCCTTGTTCCTCTTTAGATAATGAAAATCAAATTTGGGCCATGCATGCAGATATTTAAATGTTTAAATCCTCTTTTTGTAAACTTTAGTTAACCTCAAAAGTAATAAGTTCTTCATTGATAGGATTATTTTATTTTTAAAAAAACATTACAAGAGAGAAAATTCAGAGTAAGCATGTCCAAAATATTAGGAATGTGTATTGAATGAGAAGCATGTTTTGTTTTGAGAGCTTTGAAAAAACTCTACAATAAAAGTTGAATGGGAACAAATCCAGAAATAACCCAAGTGTGCTTGTCCTGATTTCAGAATGAAGGTTTTATAATGTTTTTCTCTCTTAGTGGAACACTTGAAAATATTTCTATGATGAGAAGCTGCCATTTCAAGTTTAAAAACATGTTGCATGTCCCCCACAAACTAGCATGCAACTTATTTTTAATAAGAGGGGATATTCTTCTTAGCTTGTGGTTCTTGGAACCAGGGGACGCAGATTTTAGAAAAAAAGAAGCTAGATCTGTAGACAAAAAAAAAAAGGTTACTTATGTCTTACTGCAGGTAATGTGGCTTTGAAACTTTTTACCTGGGAGTAGAGTTGTGATTTGGGATAACAATATTTATTTTGGTTCCTCCCAAATGAGTGTGTTGAAGAAAAGTTGCAGGAATTGGGTATGTCTAGATTAATAAAAAAAGGACTAGGGTGACATGATAGTGGTGTTCCAATATTTGGGGGGTTGTCACAAAGAAGAGGGGACTGGCCTATTCTTCAAAGAACGAGAAGGCAAGACAAGAAGCAATAGATCAGGGCTGTCAAACTCCCAGCATGTAGGCTGAATGAGTCATTTATTGGCCATACCCATGCCTGGTTTAGCGAAGGGGGGAAAAAAAAGTCCCAATATGTCACATGACACCTCCGTGATGACATGAGGTTGACACCCCTGCAGGAGATGAAAAATAATCAAGGAGAGAAACATTATAGAACTGAGACATTTCCTAATAGTGAGGACAATTAACCAGTGGAACAGCTTGACTTCAGAAGTTATGGGTGCTCCATCACTGGAGGCTTTTACGAAGAGACTGGACAGCCATTTGCATGAAATGATATAAGATCTCCTGCTTGAGCTAAAAGACGTCCAAGGTCCCTTCAAACTCTGTTATTCTGAACAAGAAATTTATTTTTGTGGGGTAGAATTTAACTGAAGTGTGTAAGTTCCTGGTTATTAGTAAAGCACTGAAGTGGGAATAGACTTGGAACTCCAATTTCTTGGATGTTTCAGTCTACAGTTCCTGGCATCCTTGAGCTGTTGGAATGAGAGTTGCATTCTAATACATCATAAAGAATTGAAGACATGGAAGCCTAGGAGACTTCCTTTAATCCTTGAAGTTAACAGCATTTTAATATCTGACTATCTGTCAGCCTTCTGGCTTTACCTAACTCCTTCTATTTCTTTCAGCTACAGGGTGATCTGGTCCTCAGCCCTGATAATACTCCCCTCATCGAGTGTTCTTCCTTCTCTTGCAAGATTTCTTATGCAAGGTGTCAATCAAACCTTTTCCTTGAATTTTCATCATCAAAATAATATAAAAATCTGTCTCTCTCTCTATCCTTGCTTGGGAGATTTACTGAGAGATTGCAGACTGCCTGCTTCAAAAGAGAAGGTGGGAAAGCAAGAAATATTTCAAGGAATGAAATCAGAAGGTTTAAAAGTATCATTATAAAAGCAGTGTGTGTGGATCAGTTTCCTATGGTTTCTTTGCAGAAGCAAGTTTAAAACACATGAAAGTGTTAGCCCAGCCTTACATAAGGAACTTCATATGTTTTTGCAAGCCCATTGACTCTATCACCTTGGTGGTTTAATATACATACAGTATATATATTTACACACACAGTAATTGCAATTATCAGGTTAATACAGTTGTCCCTTGTAATTGATTAAACACACAAAAAGGTCTTAAAGAAATAACATATTGCATGATCAAGACATTATTTTTTTAAATATCATATGATCCTAGAGCCCGTGTATTCCAATCATAAGCATAATTATTCCAGTTGATTTCAGCAGAATTATTCTCTTGTATAACAGCATTCCCTCGCTATAAATTTCAAGTTAATTTAAAATCTGCACTAATCTGATTTGGCATTGAGAGTGGTGCTGAACTCAAAGAACATTTCTGTCCTATTTCCTCAACTCCCACCTCCTATGATTCATTTAGCCCTACATTTAATGCCAAGTACAGTACATTTTAAAATCACCGCCCCCCTCCTTTCAATTTGCATAATGTAGATGTGCCTGTGTGAGAAATCTCACTAATGTTAGTTTAATGTTTCTGCGAAACTGGGCCAGAGATAAGCTTGGTTGAAATAGCCCATGTAATAGCAAAAATGCCAAGTATATCTTTTGCAGAGATGTGATGAGTAGGGTAAAGGTAAAGGAGTTTTTGAGGATTTTATTCAGCTATTTTTGGCTGACTACAGAGAATGGTGTTCCTTTCAGTTTCAAGGCCACTGAGCCAGCAATGTCCAAAGACATTACGACCACATGTTGTTCATGTGGCCAGCACGATGTCTTGGAGCACTGTTAGCTTCCCACCAAAGTAATACCTATTTATCAACTTGCACTTGCATGTTTTTGAATTCCTAGGTTGGCGGGAGCTAGGGTGAGGGTCACCCTGTTGTATGGCACTTGGGTCTTGAACCTGGCTTATCTGCTTTCCAGCTGACAAGCCTATCATGCGAGCCACCATGCTCCCCTCCCCCCAATGTGATTGATGCTTATTCTCAAATCAATGCATTTAGAGTTGGAGTAGCAGAGGCAAATTCCATGGGATACCTATAATCGCAGTGAGGCCATGTTTCAAGTAAATTTAAAATGTTAAATTACCGGAGCCAGTTTGCTGTAGTGGTTAAGGCTTAGGCTAGAATCCAGAAGACAGCAAGTTCTAGTCCCGCTTTAGGCATAAGAACTAGCTGGCATACTTTGGGCTAGTTACTGTCTCTAATCCACCCAACAGTGTTCTTTTTGTGGAGGAAATAGGAGGAGGAATTAGTTTTAGGTAAATTTGCCACCTTGAGGTATTTATAAACATTAACAAGGTGGGTAAAATCAATCAATCAAATAAATGAAACCCCAGGTCTCAGTTTTTTTTTAAAAAGAAAATTGTCAAAGTTAGCAAGCCGATATTTCATTTGAATTGAGTTGCTCCATCATAAAAACACCATAGTAATTAATGTTTCCTGGCGGGAGGGGACGGATAATATCTTTTTACCTTTTTTTATTCGTTTATTTTTGGGGATCTTTGTGACTGTCTGATTATTTTCCTCTTTCTGTGTGTTTCACATTAGCAAACAAAGGAAAACAAAGGTTATGTTCCTTTCCTTGGGAATGCCTATCTCCTTACTTCAGCAGAGTAGAGTCAATTGTTGGTCACAGGTATGACATCTGCAGTGCGCAGAGTGGGTAAGAGGCTTCAGAAAGGAAGACAAAGATCAAAACATGCACACTGTAAATTTAATAATTAGGCCCTTCTCACCTCTCTCATTTATCCCTGAACTGATACTATTGGGCCAACTTTTTGACATTTTGAAACTAAGCAGATGGTGATATTGTACTGTCTGTGCACAAGAGAGAGGGAGGGGAAGAGAGAGAGAGAGAGAGAGATTGCAGAATCATTGTAGTTTATAAATATAGTGCAAGAGTTTATGCTAAGGAGAAATTGCACAGGGCTGGGTTAGAGGAATTGTTTTTAAAGGATGGAAAGCATTGTTTTAGATGAGGTGGGACTTTTGGAAAACTGAACAAGAATGGATTTTTAAAAAAGCTTCATACGGATTTTTATAGCTTAAAGAGAGCTATGGATTATACAGGTAGATGGATTTGTTTAGTGACCGAAAGGAACAGCAGCACTGAAAAAAGTGACCTATAACTGTTTTTCACACTTATGACCATTGTGACACTCCCATGGCCGCATGTCAAAATTCAGACACTTGGCAACTGACTTATATTTATGATGGTTGCAGCATCCCAGGGTAATGTGATCACCTTTTGCACCCTTCTGACAAGTAAAAGTCAATGGGGATAGGTGAGTCATATAACAACCATGGCAAGAAAGGTCATAAAATGGGGCAACACTCATTCAACAAATGTCTCACTTAGCAACAGAAAAGTTGGTCTAAATTGTAGTCATAAGTCAAGGACTACCTCTATAGGCCTGTAGACCGAGAAAGCCCTTTATTGTTTGAAACACGGATAGCCAAAGGACAATTTCCAACGTTACTCGATAACCTAGTGAGAAACCTCACATTCTCCTACAATTTGGACAATTGAAAGTAGCTGAAGCCAGAAGATGTTGTTTTAATGGGCTTAATGTCAAGGCTCTGGAATTGTCTCTCAATGGAGATCAGGTTATCCTCTCTCCCATATACTAAATAGCTTTCTAGAATGAGCCTCATTAAAAGGATAAGGTAGAGGTTCCCCCTTGTACATACATGCCAGTCATTTCTAGGGAGTAGTGCTCATCTCCGTTACAAAGCCGAAGAGCCAGAGCTGTCCAAAGACGTCTCCATGGTCATGTGGCCGACATGACTAAACCCTGGTGCACAAAACGCTGTTAGCTTCCCACCAAAGTGGAGCCTATTTTTCTACTTGCATTTTTACAGGCTTTCGAACTGCTAGGTTGGCAGAAGCTAGGACAAGTAACAGGAGCTCACTCCGTTAGGTGCAGAGGTGGCCTTCTACCGGTTCTGTCCACCTCTGTAGAACCGGTAGTTATGAAGAGCAGCAGACAGAGAGCATACCTAGAACCGGTTCTATGTCTGTGGCTGTTTTGGCCCACCTGCCCACCCAGGCTCTTACCTGACCTTTATTTCCTGCTTTTTCAACCGCAGCTGCTTTGCGCAACATAGCTGCGGTTCAAAAAGGGCTTTTTCAACCGCTGCACCCTTGCACACAGTGCTGCTTAGCTGTCCGGATAGCTCAGCAGGTTGTAAATTGCACTTGTGCGACTCGTGCAACGCAGAGAACAGCGACCGAACTGGTAGTTATACCGGTCGGATCCCATCCCTGGTTAGGTGGCACTGGGGATTCGAACCGTTGAACTGCTGACCTTTCTGATTGACAAGCTCAGCATCTTAGCTACCGATTAAAAGGATAGCAGTCCCTAAATTATCTCTCAAGCATACCTAAGCTGTGAAGAATCATTGCCAACAGTGTCCTTTTCTAGCTCTTCAAGAACAAGCTTTTATTATTGTGCTTGTTTTTCCCTGGGATCTCCCCTCTTAGCAAAACACTCAAGCATAGCTGTTGAGTTACTCTTACATTTTCTACCTCTGATCACTGGGTTTTGTGGCATGCCAGCAGGCTTGGTGCAGTTCGTTGACAAATTTGGTCCCTCCTGGGAAGGATCTTCTCATCGTACACTTCGGGGAAGGTGCCAAGTTGTGCAGGATAATTGGCAAATTTTGACTTCTCCTCAGCGGGACTAAAAGAGCAGTTATTTACTTCACCATTATGTATGTTGCAGCTTTACTGCCTCTGATCGCTGAGTTTCTGAAGGGAGAGTAATACAAAAGTTGGCAAGCAAGGACTCTCCTGGGAAAAAAACCCCTTCATCAGGTAGAGGATTTGTTTGTGTGGGATTATGCTTTATTGGCAATACTTTAAATTAGTTAGTTAATTAGCAGAACCATCAGGAATTGGCTGGCACAGTGAAATATAAGACTATTGAAGAAAGAGCTGGCATTTGACAAATGGTGATGGTAGACTTATTTTTCCCTGTTATTAATAATATCAAAATATAATAATCAAGTAGTACCAATAGCAATAGGCACCTAGAGTGCAATTCCAGAACTGGAGCACCACTTGAAATTACTGGGCATTGATAATGTCACCCTCAGTCAATTTCAGAAAGCAGCTTTAATCAGAATAACTTACATCTTCAGATGATACATCTAACGTCATCAAGCATCTGCCTATCCCAGGTCTTTGGGAGAGACTTGAAAGGATAAAAATGCCAAATCCAGTGTAAACATCTGACTGACTGCAATGACCCATAATTATAAAGTCAGTAAATACTCAAGACTCCTGCTTGAGCGGGAAAACCTATGCTATTTCAGACAAATGGTTGTCTAGTCGCTTTTTTGAAAGCCTCCAGTGATGGACCACCCGCAACATTTGAAGCCAAGCTATTCCATTCATTGATTGCTCTAATCATTAGGAAATTTCTCCTTAGTTCTGGGTTGCTTCTCTGCTCAGTTAGTTTTCATCCACTGTTTCTTGTCTTGTCTTTTGGTGCTTTGTAAAACAGTTTGATCCTTCATCTTTCCAGGAGCCTCTCAAATATTGGGACACTGCTATCATGTCTCCCCTAGTCCTTCTTTTCATTAGACTAGACATGCCCAATTCCTGTAACTGTTCTTCATATGTTTTAGCCTTCAGGTCTCTAATCATTCTTGTTGCTCTTCTCTGCACTCTTTCCAGAGTCTCAACATTGTGTAAGGTTTGCTTTCTCTCAGAACAGTGCTAGGGGGTTATAAAAGTCATAAATAACATGAATAAAACATTATTTTCCTTGATGAATGTATTTTTTTCTTTTTATGTACACTGAGAGTATATGCACCAAAGACAAACTCCTTGTGTGTCCAATCACATTTGACCATTAAAAAAATTATATTCTATTTTGGCCTCTTTTTGAATTCATAAGCAAAAGTTAATATATATGGTTCACCATACTGAAGTAGCAGAGAGTAACAGAAAGAAACTTAAGGTATCATTGTTGGCACTCCAAAAAGACTCCGATTGGCAAAGTTTAAATGAAGTCATATAACCCATTGGTTAGTTACTGTCAATGTGAGAGACCCCATCACGTCACCCAACCCTCTCTCTCCTCTTTCAACTTCTCCATATATGGAGCTGTAGCATTTATTGCCTTTAACAACCATAAAAACAGTAGGAGATCCATTGAATGTGAAAGGAACTTTAAAACTCTATGAAGTGCTTCAAAGGCACCTAAAGGATTCGCTTCTTTGAAGTATCTCCTCACTCTGATTTACAAATCTGCTTCAATCGAATCATTCAATTGAAGCTTTATTGAACTGAAACACCCCTTCAAACCTCTGCATGGCCCTGGGATTAGCACTTCCAAATCAGTTTAGAGACACTACTTCTGTTGAAATGGCAGTTCTGTCTAATTAACTAAAATAAACATCTATCTTTGAGATCAATTGAGTTTCCATTTGATGAGTATAGTCCATTGAAGCAGGCATAGGAAAGAACAGTTAGTAAAATCTGAAGTGTGTTATCAGAAGCAGGATAAGAGTGGTTAATTAGGAGTATGATTGATAGAGAATAGAGAAGAACGTCACTAGCAATAGTTTCTCATTATGAGCACTCCAGTTTTTTAATCTTTGTAATTATGAATCCTTTCTTAAAATAATAAATAAATCAAGTGAAAGGGTATCATTTCTGCCAATTTTCTTTTTATCACATTTATAAAGCAGCAGGACTTCTTCTTTTTTTTTTTTTGCATCATCTATATAGTTCATAATCAAAACATTGCAAGAGTAAGAGGCTTGGTGGAAAAGAAAGGAGAACGGGAAATTGCATGGTGAAATTCAGAAAAGTACAAATTGCTTAGGAGGATTATAATTTGAACATTTGTTCAGGAAGTAGGAATTTTAAGGGTTTTTGTTAATTGATGGCCATGAATAACTTAACCCCTTCTCAGAAGTAAGATGTTTAACTGAGCTGAATTAATTTACCCAACTATGTATTGGTTTACAGTTTGAATGGATGAACTGCCTGGTATGAGAAATTTCATACAAACAGGGAGGGAGGGAGGGAGGGAGGGAGGGAAGGGTTGAACTCAATTAGTATCAGTAGATAGAACTGTCCCATAAATCAGCTTCACAGAACAAATAAATATATTTATTGAAATTAACTAATAACAGCATCAGACTATGTTTTACAGCCTCCTGCTTGTTACATTCCAATGGATTAGGAAGGCATGTGTTTAAAGTATTTCCAAATTTCTTCTCCCTGGAATAAAACATGCTCCAACCCATTTCACCTAGTTCTTGTATACACAGGAGGAGGTGTTGATATGTCACTTTGAATTATTTGTAAAAATAATAAAGGCAGGATACAAATAAATAATGTAATAAAATTATGTTAGAGACCAATGGACTTTTAATTTCTGTTATATTTAGTTATGGCTAAAAGTAGATTTGATCTTAGTACAACAACTTAACCACCCTATCATGCTGGCTGTTGTATACTACCCACAATCAGTCATTCACAATTTTTCTATGGAGTTGTTTTTTTTAAAAAATACAATTTTTCATTGCTATTTGTATCTACAATATCATGAACATATGGAGGCTTTGCTTTTGACCAGCTTCTCCTAATCTATCTAGCTGTTAATGCAAATTGTTCAAAGATTTGAAAAATAACAGCTACTTCAGTTTCTTCTTTTCTTTAGGATGTTGTCATTTAAAATGAAAATGCCCACAGGGTTTTGTTTTTTTTAAATGTAACTACCATTGTTGGCATGGCCTACCTTTCTTCAGAAAGTTTTTGTGTCTTTTGATTGTTGATCAGAGAAAGATGAATATTAAGAACGATGCTTATCAGCTCCTAGTGCAAAATCCATTCCAGCAGAATGAGATTGTTATTTACAACTCAGAATAAAGAACTCTGCAGTGGCCAGTGGTCTGAAATAAGAGTGAGCTTCTGTTAATGGACTGAACATGGTTACTTTTCTGAAAATGGTTGCTCTGCCATTTTCAAAGTTAGCTAAGGAAAAGATTACGCTTACGAATTTGAAGTAGCATCCAATATCTGTCAGAAAACAACTGTCCCAGGGGGAGGAAAGGTCAAGTGAAGAATTGGTCACAAGAGGGCAGGATTCTTCTTTCCCAGGTGAAAGCTACCAGTGTGGGGATATTTCTGTGAAATAGGAATAAAGCAATAAAGTGTCTAGTTTGACCTCCACCCTTGTGGTTCTGGTTATCTGCATTATCTCAGTTTACACTTTATTTGCACCTTCCACAAATAAAAATAATTTGTGTTCTTTTTCTATAGTCTTCAAAAGGACTTCCAGTTTTTCCCCTGTCCTCTTTCATTTTTCCTACTTCTTTTGAATGTCAATTCTTACAAGCTTTGGATGTTTGCAGCATGAAATTACGCAGAAGGAAGAATGAAAAAGGAAGAATCTTGGAAGCAGGCAGACAATAACTAGTAGCTTTGAAATGGGGGTGGCTGAGTGAGCTTGGAGAACCCGCCCTTTGAATCATGGCTGAAAGACCATCATTTCCAAATCCTCCAAGAATAGACTTGATGAACTAACCCTTAAGGTGAAACTTGTTCTATCAAACTGAGCTTTCCAAGAGAATTAGGTTGCTAGGATTCTGTCTTCCACAATCACATCTCATAAATCGATGATGGTGAGCTAGAGTCCCCTTTTCCCATGGGTTGAAAATAGCTCTGTAATTGTCGATAGTAAATGACAAAGCAGAACAGCAGAAAAAGGTCAGGTAGATTTTAATTAAAACAAACAAACAATAGACTGAGCAAAATAGTATCTAATGTGTTCTGCAGGATGTCAACGTGTAGAAAATTCAATCCTCCATCACCTTTACAAAGATATTTCTAAAGGTATTATTCCTTTTACATTATTCATAGATTTTGCTTCATGCTTTTATTTGGAAAACTTTTGCCAAGGAGTGATTGGCTGAGTTTCTCTGTTGTTAGAATACTAGTGCTACTACAAAATGTCATGGCTTCTATGTCTGGGCAGGCAAATTGATCAGTTACTCTAAGGATATAGCAGAAAAACTAGACTGCTTCCTTGAGGCATGGAAGGATTTAGAACGGGTAGCCATGTAAATTTTACACCAGCTGATGGTTTTAGAATGCACAATGCTTACTTTTAAGCAGGCATTATTGACCTAAAAGGAGGCTGTCATCTTGAAAATGATTATATCTGAAAATGGTGTGCTTACAGTTGCTATTGATTAATACAACTGAAGAATGTTAGGGGGGAAAATCTATTTTCCACAGGCTGTTTATTTTGTAACGTAGTTACAAAACAGCTCTATGCTGTTATACAGAAGCTCTTTATTTGTTGTTACTGAACTATGGATGTTTCCAAACAGAGAGCGATGTGGGAGTTTCTTAGATTTCAGAGAGGGACTGGAATTTTTGTTAGGATGTGATGTTTTATAGCTTCTTGCTATGGGATTAAACCAGGCACTCCCTTGCAAAAAAACAGATTCAACATAATGGTCTCTTAACAATAATAGAATAACAGAGTTGAAAGAGACCTTAGAGGTCTTCCAGTCCAACCCCCTGTTCAAATAGGAGAGTCTATACCATTCCAGACAAGTGGCTGTTCAGTATCTTTTTAAAAGCCTCCAGTGATGGAGTACACACAACTGGCTTGAAGGCAAGTTGCTCCCTTAGTTAATTGTTCTCACTGTAAAGAAATTTGTCCTTAGTTCTAGGTTGCTTCTCTCCTTGATTAATTTCCATCCCTTGTCTCTTGTCTTGCCTTTTGGTGCTTTGAAAATAAATTGACCTCCTCTTCTTTGTGACAGCTCTTCAAATATTGGAACTCTGCTATCATATCACTCCTAGTCCTTCTTTTCACTAAGCTAGACATACTCAGTTCCTCTATAAGTCTGGTGCAGCAATAAACAGACGAAGGTTGGTGTCCAAGGCACCAAACCTGGGACTTCATGTAAACATGAAAGATGATTAGGGGCTGGGGGCTAAAACATATGAAGAATGGTTGCAAGAACTGAGTATGTCTAGTTTAGTGAAAAGAAGGACTGGGGTGAAATGATATCAGTGTTCCAATATTTGAGGGGCTGCTATAAAGAAGAGTGGATCAACTTATTTTCCAAAGCACTAGAAGGCAAAATAAGAAACAATGGATAGAAACTAACCAAGGAAAGAAGCAAACTAGAACTAGGAGAAATTACCTAGCAGATTATACTAGAAGAACTCCAAGGTCCCTTCTAACCTGATGATGATGATGATGATGATGATGATGATGAGGAGGAGGAGGAGGAGGAGGAGGAGGAGGAGGAGGAGGAGGAAGAGGAGGAAGAGGATGACTCTTTTTCCTTCTTTCTATATGCTGAAACTATGCATTTAGTTGCTACTTGGTTAAACACTAAACAGTAGATATCTATCTAATCTGTCTATCATCTATCTATCTATCTATCTATCTATCTATCTATCTATCTATCTATCTATCTATCTATCT
>NW_020769375.1:5108732-5121580 GCF_900518735.1 Pseudonaja textilis | reverse complement strand
TCTATCTATCTATCTATCTATCTATCTATCTATCTATCTATCTATCTGCTTATCTATCATCTGTTTATCCATCATCTATTTCACAATAGATTGTCCAGTCTTGGATATCAAGTTACGTTTCAACATTTAAGCCAATGTAAGATGGGTGCAGTGTCTCGGTTTTATCATCTACCATTGCAACATTGACTGAAATTATATCAAAGGAAAGAGATTTATTATAAATATCTCAAAGTGGGAAAGATAGATATTTTTCTCTGGTTCTTTCCTCCTTCATTGAGGGAACATTGAGAAAAATATGATGCTCTATAAAATTATACAGTAGGAAGATACACAGTGACAAGTGATGGATTCAATGTGCATCCAGATCAAGGGTTTTTAGCTCTACTGACCAAATGGGATTGTTCAGCAGTTCTGTGCTTTTGTATTCAAGAGAAACAAAAATGTCAGAACAGGAGTGATTCATAAACAGCAGATATTGTATTGGTCATCAGTTGAGATGGTTTATAAAGGGACATAATAAATTGGTTGCCCAGACCTTCTAAGTCAGATGGAGTAAGTTGTTAAGTTCCAATATCTAAAGATTCAGTGGTTATTATGATTTTCATGTCTTATGGAATTATACATGGGAGTTGAATCTTTTATAGGTATGGATTATTTGTGGAAGGAATATCCCATTCTCTATATTATATTATAAAAAAGAGGCCTATCATAACAAATTCTATTGATCCTACACATATTGGCATTTCTTAAAAACTACAAATGTTACCAATAGAAGAGAATATTTATAGCCCAGGGTTAAATTCTGGGATCCCTTGGTGCTGTCTGAGCTTGGTTATTTTCTTGCAGATGTTTCATTACCAAACTAGATAATATCATCAGTGCTAGTAAAGAAGTAGGATTTGCTTTCATTTTATATACCATCTGTACATACTACTAATGACCCTTTACCATTAAGTCTGCTCCTATAAACACTGATAGGGCAAGCCACTAGTATATAAAAGAGAGCAAACTAGTGGAGGGATTCACATTTTTTACTATTGGTTCTGTGGGTGTGGCTTGGTGGGCGTGGCAGGGGAAGGATACTGTAAAATCTCCAGTCAGAGGTGGTATTTGCCAGTTCTTCGAACTGCTCAAAATTTCCGCTACCGGTTCTCTAGAACTGGTCAGAACCTGCTAAATATCACCTCTGGAGCAAACCCTTCTCCTCTTATTATTTTAGCACTGATGATGTTACCTAGTTTGCTAAAGAAAGATCTGCAAAAAACAACAACAACCAAGCTCAGCCAGTTAGAAAGACCCCCACAGCTATATGAGATTTTTTTTTTAAAAAAAAATCTAATCTACAGGCAGCAATGATTGAAACAGATGTTTGCATGCTGGCAGCTTCCTTTAGGGTTAGGTTTCAGTTTTAAAAGAGTATTCTCTTCTAAATATTCTTTTAAAATTCTTCTTTTAGAAGAGAATATGCAGGCTGGAAGTTGCAAGCCAGCCTCTGTTGAAATCATTCATTTTACATTATCCTGCTTTACATTAGGAATCAGATCAACCTTCAACCTGTAATAAGATATTAGGGGGTGCCTGGCTTTTAATCAAAGGAAAATCAGGGACAGTATTGCTCTCTACCCCAGAAGAAATATTATCGTGCAACTAAATGAAGTCCTGCAGTTCTTCTTTAAGACAGTTCACAGACAGTTTCCCCCAACACAATTAGATTTCATTCAGACAGGAAAGTGTGAACAAGGAACATTCTGTATTCTTTCAATACAGTTGGAAGAGCTGTTCTGGTTCTTATAATTAGTGACAGCGGCAGGAGTTAATAGGAAATTTGGCATTTGGTTGATAGGAAATTTGGCATTTTTTTTCACCCCCTAACTTGCACCATGCTGTTTTGAGGCTCAGTAGATAACGATTACTTGGATTTGACCTGCATTGGTGAATCTGGTCAGGCACCAATGTAAAATTTGCACCCCATCTATCTGTGACAGTTAAATTTTAGAAAAAATGAGGAGAGAGGGAGGGAGGGAGGGTCAGACAGACAGACAGACAGTAAATACATCCAGCTTAGTCAATAATGCTTGGCTTGGCTTGGCTATAAGGTAACAATTTTCAGTGGCTAGGATTTGTTTGCAGGAAGATAGCAATGACTAAAACAGAGGGAAGCTAAAAAAAAAAAGGTAAAATCATAGGTTATTGTTAATATTAGTGTTTCATTTGAGAAAACAGCATCATTTTCCTGAACAAACTAGGGAGCCCTGAAAACATTGTTCAGAGGGGGAAGGAAATACAAATATAGTGATTACTGGAGCTAAACTTTTCATTACTTACGATCTGATTTCTTTCTTTCTTAGTGGATCCCATTTCAAAGTTCAGCCCGCTTCACAATGGTTATAGTATGGGCTTAATTAAGAATAAATTAATCTTGGAAGGAGGCTGAAAAGAACAATTAAGAAATCTGATAGGCAACGACTGGATATTGAGGCAGGAATTCTATCCTACTGAGCTGCTACAAGCAAAAATGGAAACCTGGGAGATATTTTAGAGTAGCTCCAACCAAAAGACTTCAGTCGAGGAAGTATTTCCTTGTGCGATTTCTTCCACGTTCACATGTATGTATGGTTAAAACGTACGAAGAATAGTTGCAGGAATTGGGTCTGTCCAGTTTAATGAAAATAAAGACTGGGGGAGACATGATAGCAGGGTTCCAATATTTGAGCAGCTGCCACAAAGAAGAGAGGGGTCAACCTATTCTCTATTCCTAACAGTGAGAGCAATCAACCAATGGAATAGCTTGCCTTCAGAAGTTGTGGGTGCTCCATCATTGGAAGTTTTTAAGAAGAGACTGGACAACACTTGTCTGAAATGGTATAGGGTCTCCTGTTTGTGCAGGGGGTTGGATTAAAAGATCTGTAAGTCCCCTGCCAACTCTGTTATTTTATTGTTCCATAATTTTCCATAAATGGGTTTTTTCTTGAAGTACTAACATATTAACACAGTTGGAAGGACATTGGTGGTCTTCTCATCCAACTCCCTGTTTAAGCAGGAGATTCAGATGAATGGCTCTGCCATCTCTTCTTAAAAATATCCAGTGATGGCGCACTTATCCTTAATACATCCTTAACATAAACAAGCTCACTGCCATACAGTAGTTACAGAGATTGTGTTGCTATGAATATCCATTCAGCTCTGTATTTCAGAATGAGATGGCTAAGTTCCCTGAGCAGTTTCATTAAATTTGATAGGAGAAACATTGTTTTCAAAAATGAAATGTTCATGGTTGCAATCAGTAGTTTTACTATTTACCATTCTCTAGCGGTTTACCACCTTCCTAGTTTCCCAAACTTCAATGAAAGCCTAAGGAGAAAACATAATAAAAAAGCTGTTCCAGTTAAAACCATTCACAAATTAAACATTTCTGCAGGGAAGAAGAAGAGCCCTTCCTGCTCTTTGACACTGTTATGCCTATCTTCTTCTTTTTTTTTTTTTAATCATTGTTTTCAGGTTGGGTCTGATAACTGTGGACAAATGTGATTAATGAAGTGTGTTAATTGCAGATGAGTGCAGATGATTGATGCAGGTCTGGAACCTTTTGCTGAATTGTCACGTTGTGCAATCTGAATTTTGGCAAGCTTTCACTAAAGCCAAGCTTTAAATGTATTGGAGCAGAAATTTCCAAAAGCCTTTTCTCTTTCTGTTTCTTCCTAATATACAACAGAAGGTTGTTTTCAATATGTATATGGATCTTCTATGCTTTTTAATTTTTAATTGACTGTACCTCACCCCAGTCTCCTTCTTTGATTAAGATAAAGGAGTGCATGTGATTTTACTCTGCTAGTCATTGCTGACTTTACGGGGAAATGCTCACCTCTGTTTCAAAGCCATTTAGCCAGTGCCTGTCTGAAGACATTTCTGTCGTCATGTGGCCAGCATGATGTCACAGAGCTCTGTTACATTCCCCAGTGAAGTGGTACCTATTTATCTACTTACATTGGCATGCTTTCAAACTGGAAGGACAGGAGCTCATGTGGCACTTGGGCTTTGAAACCAGGCTGCGAGCTTTCTAGCTTTCTAGCTCTCTTTCTTTGACCTAATAAATATTTGATTTGATTTGGTACTTTTCTACAAATAGCTTAGACAAATCTCAATATGCCATATATGCCAAAAATCCATTCAGAACATGAAATAAGAAAAATAAGTGGTATACATCGCTCAATTGACTCTGCCTTTAAAGCAAATATTCCTCAAGGTCTATGTTGAGTTTTGGCTGTGCGATTCTATCATTTGGACTCAGAAGCAATTCTCAACTTCTGCTTCATTCTTGATGATGCAGTCTAAATCATGCGAAAAGCTTGCTTACCTTTGCTATACCTTTAGGTATTCCGGGGCGGGGGGGAGACCTTCTTGCTAAAGAGGTGCACCTCATTTGCAAACAATTACAAAATTAAGAGGAAAAAAATGGCAACTATCTCAGATCAGATGCTTTCATCTTTTGAGAAAGGGAAGCTCTTGCAGCCTCTGGAGGATCTCGACAGTGGCAGCTGCCAGGAAGGTTAATGAAGAAGATTTGAATTATTTATGTGGGAATATTAAAGAGGTATTAAGCCCAAGGAGATGTCAGAAGAATGCCTAGCACTGAGTGATCAAGATAAAGCTTTTCTAACATATTCCATTATATGCTGTGTAATTACAAAAAAAAACCAAGCTGGTCCTTAGGCACATTTTCCCCCTAATATGCTTGTACACTGAAAACAGGGGAAGCCTGGATTTCTGAGTCACCACATCCTTGTGTCTGATCTTTAATAAATGTGTTAAAAAACCGCAAAAGACTCTCTGAAGGATTGTGTGACCCAGAAGAGTAAATGAACATAATCCCTATTGCCCAAGAGAGCAGGACTAAAATAGTGGGTTAAAGGAAGAAGTAAGAAAATTCAGCGTAGACATTGGGAGAGATTTCTTGACTGTAGAAACTATGAAACTCTTCCTTTTAGTCTAGAGGTCTCCAGGCAGTGACTGGGTGGTTGCATAATGGACCCTGCAACTGAAGAGCTTGGACTGGATGACACTGAAGATAATTTATGAGTCCACAAAAACCAATGGGGTAGAACAAGATGGGGGAATCTCCAAGCTACTGTTACCAATAGTGGAAATCTTAAAATCTAACCCCAGATGTAACTATTGACAGCAGAAGAATCTGAAATGAGGGTCCTGCCAGAACTTCAAGACTGACTATTCTAGCTATGGTAGTAGCTTGAGTCTGGAATTATTGGCCGAATCAATTCATTTTCTGGTGTTATTCTTACTGTTTGTTAACCTGGAGGAGTTCTCTTCCAAAGAATATCTAGACTACTAGAGCATCACCATTCACCTGCCAAGCCCTGACTTCAGGGAGCATGTACTTACTTTCTAGGAAATATTCTCAATTTTCTAGGAAATATTCCCTATAGAAGGCAGAGAAGTGTCTCCTTCTCTGGATGCTAAACCGCCAGACAATACTTGAAAGCATATTCAGAAAAGGATGTAACTTCAATATCAAGGATACCTTGTGCTTAAGAGCAGAAGTTTTTGTGAATAAAATTTAGTTATGAGTACAGACTTGAGCATAATATAATTTCTGCCAGGTTATTTTTCTCCTTCTCCTCTCACCTCCTCTTCCTCTTCTGCTTCTTCCTCCTCCACCTCTTCTTCCTCTTCTTCCACTTCTCCCTCCTGTCTTCCTCCCCTTCTCACTCCTTCTCTTCCTTCTTCTTTCTTCCCAAGCTTCGGGTGAAGAGAATCTAGCTCTTGGTTGTTAAAATGGCCATGTCAACAAATTGCCTTGAACATGCTGTGCTTGGATTTTGTTCCTCTTGATGAGTTGCCCACGCCTAATTCTATAATCAAAACCAGCAAACAAAATTATCATGCTGCTTGCCCTCCTGCATGTTACATATTGTGTTTCAGTGTTCTCGCTCAATTACGTTTACGTTGTTCATTCTACTTCCATGTAACCCGTTGTTTTCACTCTAGAAAAGAAGTTACCTTGGATTGGGTTGAAGGAGAGAAAAAAGAGAAATTGATGCAAAACAACAAATTGGGGTGGGTGGTGGGTGGGAGATGAACCTGAAGGAAATAACCTGGAGGAAAATTAGGTATATCTTGCCTTGTTCCAGAAATAGCTGTTTTCATACTCTTAAAGTGGGATATTCCAATTAAACGAAAATGACTTGTAACCTTGATAGTATAAATGAAGTTGCTCAATATACCCTTTCTACCATAAAGGGATTCAAGCAATGAATCCAACAAAGGATTCGAACAACAGTGCCGCAGTTGGTCCAGCTGAACAAGGCATTTGCCTCACAAGAGCATTCAACCAGATATTTCAATCCAGCTAAACTTTTTGGTAATCCTTGGATCATGCGAGAAGCAGGGAAATGCCCAACTTTCATTAAACTTAATCTTTCTAGCTCTGACAGCTCTGAATGGACTGAAATGTGAGGCTTCCTATTTCATTTCAAGAGATTAAAGAAGGTTAAATGACTTTATTCAGTTAGAGAATCCAGGCTCAGGAAGAAATCTACCTTTTTGAAATTAAGTCATGGAAAAAGGAGGGTGGCTGATGGTTAAATAAGAGTCAAGTAAGTGAACATAATTCCTTGATAGGATAGGATATGTTATTATTTAGTAGGTGTATAGAACTAGTGCTATATGATCCTTTTGCCCATGAAAATAGCTTAGCAGCCAAATTATTAGTCCTATAATTCTCAACCAGTATAGACAATAACAACAACATACAATAACTAATGCTCCATCATGTACAGGTAGTCCTCAACTTACAACAGTTCATTTAGTGACCATTCAAATTTACAAGGCCAATGAAAAAAATCAATTAGGACCGTTTTTCACACAATCGTTACAACATCTCCATAGTCATGTGATCAAATTTGGACACTTGGCAACTTCATTCAGATTTAAGATGGTTGCAGTCTCCCAGGGTCATGTGATCTCCTTCTGCGACTTTCTGAGAAGCAAAATCGATGGGGAAGCTGGATTCACTTAACAACCATGTTACTAACTTAACAACAGAAGTGAGTCACTTGGTAAGAAAGATTGTAAAAGGGGGGAAAATTCACTTAGCAAATGTCTCACTTAGCAATGGAAATTTTGGGCTCAATTGTTGTACGTCAAGGACTACCTTATGATGGAACTGAAGTTTTAGTAACAATAGATAATTAGATAATGAATCGATGGGAAAAAAGATCACCATCCCTCTAAAATTTCTCCTGATAATTAACTGGACTCTGGGCTTTTCAAAAATGTTTGCAGGTCTCTCCTATCCTACCTTTTGGAGCAAGACAGAATAAATTGCTATCATGTCTTCCTTGAGGTTTATTTCCTCTAAATTCAATTACGGGGACTTGTATTTTAGGCCTTTTAACCCATTGCCTAATTCTTGCTAAAAATGAATTGAGGAAGAGATGCCTCAAAGTTGCTCTCTTTAGCTGATGTGGGGATTTGCTATGTGGCAAAATGTCAGCCTGTAATATAGTCCTTAATTACAGGAATATATCTGGTGATTTGTGAATGGGCTCTGATGCCATTCAGATGGTGGGTTTTTTTCCAGTCAGTCCTCATCATGGGTGTCTGTGTCAGTCACAACACAAGATCCACTAGATCCACTATTTGCTTTTTTAAAATGTTGAAATGCAAGTACAAAAGGAACATTTTGCATTATAGGGCATCGTTTACTCATCAGAAATTATCCCCACCAAATGCTCATGGTCTCTGTTGAGTGTAAAAATAGCTTTAAAAATTATTGCAAAAGTAGAAGACGAAAATATGAGGTTCCTGATCTTACCACTGGACAAATAATAAGGTTACTGTGTCAGCCAAATTAGGAAATCTGATTCTTATTCTTTCGGCTACCATCTATTCAGTTTCACAATCTTGCCTACCGGTTTCTTCAGCTTTTATACATGGCTGAATCAAACTCCTATACTCAAGTTTGCTTTTAGTCTATGTTCTTAAATGGGCCTTTATTCTTCCTTCCAAACATATATAGCATTGCAGATGAGATGGGAAGCTGCTGAGAAAATTCCTGCCTGAAAAATATCCTATAATGGCATCGCCCTAGCCATCGCTAGCTTAGCATTTCAGCGAAGGAAAAATGATGGCTAGGAAGCTGCCCTCTTATATTAATAGCTCAGATGGTTTTGGAAAACAGCCAACCCCACCTATTATGTCTTCAGAACACAGGAGATTAGTAATTTATTTTGTCCTCTATGTAGTACAATGACACAGAGATTTTTGTTACTGTAGCCCAGGGAAAAGAACAGTGACCAATGGCTATTTTGCAGTTCTATATTGATCTGGAGGGAGCACTGAGCATTTTATGGTGTTCCTTGACTATACTTGGTATTCAGGATTGACAGGAATGAAAAACAAAGTTTGCAAAATTGACTTCAAGAACTTTGGGGTGATTAGATTTATGGACAGTACATTGAAAGTACTGTAGTCCATGATATAATCACATAGCAATAGCACTTAGACTTATATACCGCTTCACAGTGCTTTACAGCCCTCACGAAGCAGTTTTACAGAGTCAGCCTCTTGCCCCCAACAATCTGGGCCCTCATTTTACCCACCTTGGAGGGATGGAAGGCTGAGTCAACCTTGAGTCTGGTGTGATTCAAATTGCCAAAGCACAGGCAGCTGT
This sequence comes from Pseudonaja textilis, assembly GCF_900518735.1. Next base: position 5,112,891 of record NW_020769375.1, on the reverse strand, counting down.
CAGTCAGCAGAAATAGCCTGCAGTACTGTACTCTAACCGCTGCACCACCACGGCTGATGTCCATCAGTCTGCAACTTCTCTGGCTTCTTCTTCTATTCGATCCAAGAGAAGAACATAATGAAGCAGCTCTTTTCATTCGTTTATTTATTAATAACAAAGCTACCATTGGAAGGAGCTTTGTCCTTAGAAATCATGTGGGAAAGGATTTAGAAAATTCATCGTTCTATTGGAAACCAACATCTATCTAATTGGCTGGTCCACAGGTTGGCTGGAGACTTTAAAAATATGATTCCTGACAAACCTACTGACCACCCTTACCTGGCAGATCTTTTTGAGCAGAAAATGTCTTTTTCCCACTATTTGAACAGAAAAAGTCTTTTTCCCGCAGCTATTTTGATTACAGTGCTAAAAATTCTAAAGTGGCTAAAAATAAGAATAATAACAATGATTGGTTAAGTTGAAAAAAAGTACTAGGAAAGAAAAGTTTGTCCTTTCACAGTTTTCCAAACAATTGGCTGATGTTTGAGACTTTATTCATCCCTTGAACTGGACCCCAACTTTGGAGAAGAGAATCTGAGAGTATTATGTGAACAAGGTGCTTTGTGTAAAATGGGCAGGACAACAGCTTGAAAGCCAATTATCCCAATGCTTCATGGTCAAGAGGTTTGATTCAGTCTATTTTATTATTTTATTTTGTCTCAAGGAAACACAAAATGTTTTATGGCTACTGGGAAAATGAGCAAGAACCTTGCTGAGAATGTGAGCTTGACTTTTTAGTTTTGAACCAAATGTGCTTATAATGAAATAATTGTATTAAAAGAACTTTTAAGGCCAGGAAATGGAATACCTGCAGTTCTGCCTTGCTTTGTTATCTTGTTGGCAATCAAAGTGTTTCTTTTAGAAGCGGGATGAGAAAATGAGGAACAAGAGAAACTAACATGTGAGTTGAAAGGAAAAGTTTGAATGTGAGCTTCTCCTTTGGTTTAAAAAAAAATCTTATGGATGTTGAACAATTGATATGAATTAATCATTAAATTCAGCAGATTTAAATCCTTGAATTAAGCCTGTACACAATTTAAAGAGATAAAAGTTCCTTATTACAGTATATATGTAATATTGATTTTATTCAAACTATTTCCTTTCAAATTCTATGTTTGTAAGAGGGAGCCATTATAGGACAGAAAATAGACATTGAACTTCTGCAGTTCAATTGTGTGTTCCTCTGCAATTCTCACAAGTAATTGATCAATCAATCTTTATAATGGACACAGACCAGCATAACGCAGAAATAGAGATTAAAACTACCTTGTATTAGGACAGGATTAAACATCCATGACTACAGTACATTGAACTCTCCTCCAACCTCTTGTTGCAGTGTTCAAGAACCCCGTCCCCATGTTATTAACCATGTGATAAATAAGTATGTCACATTTAACATAAACTTTAGATTCTTCTCCTTTTGGAACTATAGCCTTTGGCATGTCATTCAAAGGTCAAGTGGAAGGATCAGATAAAATATCACTAGTAGCTTGTCGATCAGAAAGTTCGGCAGTTTGGTGGTTTGAATTCCTAGCACTGAGTAACAGAGTGAGGTTCCGCTACTTGTCCCAGCTTCTGCCAACCTAGCAGTTTGAAAGCATGTAAAAATGCAAGTAGAAAAATAGGGACCATTTTGGTGGGAAGGTAACAGCATTCCATGCGCCTTTAGTCTTGCTGGCCACATGACCATGGAGACGTCTTCGGACAGCACTGGCTCTTTGGCTTTGTAACGGAGATGAGCACTGCCCCCTAGAGCCGGAAATGACTAGCATGTATGTGAGAGGGAAACCTTTACCTTAAGTAGGTTCAGAGTTGCAAAGATAATTAAGGCACCATGTAGTCTTAAAAAGTCAATATTACAAAGCATTGATGGAACTGGAAGGTACTTGATATAATCCCTATCCATCACATAGTACTCTGTAATCCCAATCCATCACATAGTAGTCTGTAATCCCAATCCATCACATAGTAGTCTGTAATCCCAATCCATCACATAGTAGTCTGGGGGTAGTGTCCAATTTTTTTTTCAATTCCTTGCTATGGACTTATAAATGAAAGCTGGGAAAGTCTCCAGTTTGGAAAAACAATTGGCCTATGTAATGTATGAGACACTACCCAATTTGCATGATTGCCATTTCCCATTCTGCTGTTGCCCTCTATCAATGATGCAAGAATTCTTGAACACCCAAAATTATCCATTTCAATTAAAATATGCCAGATCATGTTAAGGCAAAGGTTTAAAATCCTGCTGTTTTCCAGATGATGCTTTCAAGTCCAGGTAGCATAAACCTGGACAGGAGGAAAAACCAGTATAGGTAGCCTTCGACTTATAACATTCGTTTAGTGACTTTTCAAAGTTACAATGTGACTTACGATCCTTTTTCACGCAACCGTTGCAGCATCATCACATGATCAAAATCCAGACAGTTGGCAACTGACTCATATTTATGACAGTTGCAGCTTCCCAGGATCATGTGATCATATTTTGTGATCTTCTGACAAGCAAAGTCAATGGGGAAATTAAATTCACTTATCAAAAATGTTACTAATTTAACAACTCAGTGATTCACTTAATAATTCTGGCAAAAAAGGTTATAAAATGGAGCAGAGCTTATTTAACAAATGCCTCATTTAGTAACATAACTTTGGGGCTTCATTGTGGTCATAAGTCGAGGACTATCTGTAAGAACTGGAGGAACACAATTTATCCCCACCCCTAAATCATAATTTCTTTTCTTCTTGGGAAGTTGTTTAAGAATTTAAATCACATCTTATTCGGAATAGCATTTACCATTTCACTGTAGCTAAACACTTTGAGTTCATGCCATTATATAACTCAGGATTTATGAATTCTCAAATGCAACAGTATCTGCCTGGCAAGGCTTTAATGCTAAACTTAACATCTGTAGTGTATTTCCAAATCATTTGACAGAAATTGTGTTGCAGTAGAATAAAACTGAGGCAGCTTGATCAGAATTGGGGGAAAAAAGATGGATTGTAAGAGGTGCTTTTCTGACACTGTTTATGAAATAATGAATGCATATTACGTTCAAATAATAATTTGTTAAATTTGTATCCTACCTAATTCTAAATAATAATAATAATAATAATAATAATAATAATAATAATAATAATGCCATTATTCTGGAGGGGAAAAGTATGGAATGCTATATATCAAGCATAGATAAACACTGACAATTTGGCTGGAAATTAGATCTTCTTTATTTTATGTATACGAAAAGAGTAGAATAATATGGAAAATTAGGTGAGGTTGGTTTGGGAATATGTAACCAGCTCATTTCTTCTTCTAATCTTTTTGGGTGGCGTTTCAAGATTGCAGGTAGTCCTCAGCTTACAACCACAGTTGCAACCAGAAATTCCATTGCTAAGGAGGGTTTATTGTTATATGAGTCACACCCAATTTTACAATCTTGTTCGGCATGATTGTTAATCATTAAGCATATTCAGGGTGTCCGCTTAAGTTTGCTCATCAGAATCTGGATGGCGAAGGTTGCAGATGATGATCACATGACCATGAGGGTTATTGCAACCAGTGCCAACTCTTTCTGGTGGCCAAGTGCCCGAATTTTGATCCTGTGACCATGAGGGATGCTACAACTATTGTTAGTGTGAGTACTGTTGTAAATCATTTTTTGAAAGAGCCATTATAATTTCAAATGATCGCTAAACAAATTGTTGGTAAGTTGAGGACTATCTGTATACCTTTGTTTCAGCACTTCATTAAACACTTTTTATGGGTTGCACTACAACGTTGGGAGTGTTTCCGTTCTGCTTCAAAACAATGGGAGTTATTGCCATTCATTTTTCACAGTCATGTTCCAAGAGAAGTTCAGACACACACAAAACAAGCACTTGGCATCTTGCGTAGGAGATATGGTTTGTCTACCCTGACATAAATCTTTGCAATCAAAAATAGTTCCATTGAATTCAATTGGGTTTAACCTGGTACAGGCGCTCATTGGGAATGAAATCAGAATAGCAAAAGATAAATTTACTGAGAATTGGCTGATGTTCATTCAGGATAAAGGAAGGGAATCTTTTGACAGTAGGCAACTTTTGTCATTGTTCTATTTTGTTATTACTGTAATTACCCTTTTAC
>NW_020769375.1:5089912-5103180 GCF_900518735.1 Pseudonaja textilis | reverse complement strand
TCTATCTATCTATCTATCTATCTATCTATCTATCTATCTATCTATCTATCTATCTATCTATCTTTTACACAGTATCTATCTAGTTATCTCTGCCAGTCATCTATCCTTTGTATTTATATAGACTTATGTGCATTACTCTGGTTTACAACATCTTAGCAAGGTTATTAGGAGCTGGGAAATAGTTGATTCCTCTTACCATGGAAGAAAGTTTTTCAAAATGATACATTCAGAAAATATTCATAGCATACAGGGTACTCTAGGAAAACAAAATGATGGAAGTTTTGGACAAAAAGAAGTAAATGGTTTTTCACAGAGCACGGAGTAAACTTAAAGAATTTGTTTCAACAAAGTGTCTTGATGAACTTTTACCCAGATGGCTTTAAAGAAGCTTTAACAGAGGATAAAGTTATTAATACCAAGTTGGAACACATTTTGCTCTCAAGGTTTGATGAATATCCAGAGCATGACAGTTGCATTCCTGATCAAATGTAAGTCTTTGATCTCTTCTCTCACAGATCTTATTTTTCAATGTTCAACAATCCAGAATCTAGGGGATCAAATAATATCTCCTGTTTAAGCCATTTTCTAATGTTGAATGGATAGCGGCATTCATAAACTTGTTCCACAAAGAAGCATTATATTCAAGGTACATTGGTAAGAGACAATACCATATTAAATAATGATTAGCATGTGCCAGTGAGAGTTATCACTGCAGTTGTTGCTGACTGTAAGAATTATAGAGTTCAAACTCCCAGAATTCCTCAGGCAGCAGCATTCTGGGAGTTGAAGATCATCCATCTTAAAGTCATGAACATTGAGAAGCACTTCACTAGAGGTAGAAGATCCATATTGACTTAAGAAGACCGCTTTTCAACGGAACAGAATTAGTTCAGGCATTTGAAAAACTAGAGTCAAAATGTCAAAACTTAACCTTCGATCTACACTAACCACAAAAAAATCAGCAATTTAGCCAGCTGCACAATTAATGTTGCTCAAGAGAGATGATGTAGGGTTTTTGTTATTTACACTAAAACGCGAACTGAATTCTCTGGATATGTGCCCATCTTTGCGGTAGGCCCAACGGCTTTTTCCAATTAAAATTCTAGGTCTTGTTGAAGTGACCCTTGTGCTGTGCTGCTGAAGCAGTGCCATATGTCTGTATGCCACAAGACACCAAAGCATGACCCGAAAGAAAAGTAAGCAAACTCTTAGAAAACCCTCGAGAAATAGCTTTTCATTCCTCCCCACTTCCAGTAACGTATGGAAGCCATCCAGACGGGCAAACACAAACAGGGCTGGACCAAAACATTTTGCACAAAAGTAACAACAATCCCCCCTCCCATTGTTCCAGGTCAAAATGCACATATCCCAAGGCCAGCCAAGGGTACTTTGGCATCTGAGATGGAAAATTCAATGTTTTCCTAACTTGCAATAAGCATATAATAATACAGAACTAACATTTTTTTTCCTGCCTGTCATAACACCCCAAGTTGGCTGCCAAAAGTAATTACCTTCCTCTTCTTAATGATTGGGTGGGGTTTGCTTTTGCTGAAAAGCAATTAGTTTATCTATTTTCTCTTGTGAGGGGAAAATGTGGTTTTGTACAAAGATGAAATTTTCAGGTATTTTGAACTGTCAGATTTTGTCAGTTTTGAACTGTCAATTTTTTTTTTTCTGAAGCAAGCGCTTGAAATGTCAACAAGTCCAAGGAAATCAATGCTGAAATAGTTTGCTGTTTGTTTTAAGGTAATAATTACATTAAGTACTTGTGAGAAAATATGGGCTAGAGCAGACACTTGGCAATGCCCAAAATTCTTGATGAAGCATCTGGAAAGAATGAATAATAATGAGATGAAAACATCTTCAAGTGAATGAAGTCCATGGGGAGTCATTATGGATTAACAATGACTGAGGTGACAAATTTTGGTACCGTTCCTCTATTCTAAGCAATAGCATATTGGGTTGGATTAGAAGATTTCCAGGGTCCCTTCCAACTCTACTCTTCCATTATCTCTGCTTGGAACCTGGTGTCTTACAAGTACTGTGAGGACCCAGAAAGACATTTCTACATAATGTTCATTTATTCATTGGAAAGATTTATATGGCAACCCTTTTAAGCAACTCTGGATGACTCACCACAATAAAATCAGAAAATAAATATGACAGTCATAAGACAATCAAAACAATGAATCTATAAAACAAAACAAAAAGAACCTTGTCTTCTAATTACCGTCCTTGGAAATGGTCCACAGAAGGCTCAGCTGCCCTCCTTCTATATACAATTCCATATCCTACTTATACAGTCCCAGGCTCTCAGTAAAAATCCAGATCTTATTACTCTTCTGAAAGACAGATGTCTGTTTAATCATTGGTGGGTGGGTGTTACATAAGGTAGGGGAGACCCAGAAACTAGGTCCCACTAGAAGGCAAGATGCAGGTAGAGAACCTGGAGCATGTGCACCCTATCTGATCTAGTGGGATGGGCAGACATTCATACATTCATGCATCCCTATAGCCATTTCATGCAGCACTTACAAAGTGATAACAGCACCTTTGAATTGCATTCCGATTCATCTGACTATCGCAGGAAATAGAGCTTTTGCTTACAGAATAAGATTATGATTCTCCTGCAAAGATTAGGCAGTTTAAAAAGAAATCCCCAAACCTCATCTTTCTCAATCAGTCTTAGTGATTTTTCCTTCACATTTTAAAATGTTTGGCTGTTAAAAAGGGGAAAAAAACTCCTTTCAGGGCAATACCATTATTTAAGAGCATATTTACTTCACGATCATTGTCAAAATGTCCCTGTAATTGAGATTTTTGTTTTGAAGCTTTTGTGCTCTTGATATCCCTCTTTATCAATTAAAAGACCATAAAGACATCATTGGTGCCTCGCAGGAGCCACTGAAATGAGATAAAATTATGTGGCACGGCTATTGTTGTTTTTAGATAACAATCCACATATTTAAGGCTGCTCCATTGTCTTGGCTTGGTGACTGCCTGAATGCCCACCATGCATTTTTGCAGGTCTGTTGTCAGGGCAAGTTCATTTTGACCAATATAGTTGCCAGCTGTGGGGAGTTTTCATTGAGAGCTTGGTCTGTTCAACCCAGCCAAGCCTATCTGAATGTACTTTCATTGCCAACACCAGTTTTGGAAGCAGCCAATGATTTTGTGGAGAAAAGCCAAACTGAAGGAAGAGCAGTGGGGGGAAGGAGAAGAAAGATGTTTTGTAAATTGTGGATCCTTCAGCATAGGAAGAGAAGAGTTTTCAAGGATACATCCAAGTTTTTTTTTTAAATATTTTGGAAAGACATACTTCCATTTCTGATTAAATTAAATATTAAAATAATAGAGTTGTAAGCAGTGATTTAATACTGAATCCAATTCCCTGTTCAATGCATGAATCCAAGCTAATAAATCTTTGACAGATGGTGTCTAGCCTTTACTTGGATCTAGCAAAGGGAGCCCACCACTTTTCTGAAAAATTGATTCCAGTGTTGAAATTTATTCCAATCTTTCTACTAAGATTTCTTTCTTTCTGATATTCAAATAGAATTATAACTTAAAACAATGTGCCTATAATCTGAATTGTTCTTATTTGTTTTCTTTGTTTAATGTGAAAAGTTTTGTCCTCAACCTTGCCTGCTTACATACTCCCAGTTTCTTCAGTACATTTCACAGAATTTAGTTTCTAGTACACTGATAATTCTTTTTGTGGAACCTATTTGCATTTCTCTGAATCCTTGTTAAAGCACAATGCGAAAATGCTTTAAAGCGCAATGTGAAAGTGAACCTGGAAGAATTGGTTGGTTTAACAAATGCAATAGTAAAAAAGAGAAACAAATTCTTTTCTTGATTTGTCAGCTATACATCTTTTGTCACAGTCTAAAAGTGTTTTTTAGCATTTAAGTAGTTATGTTATACTCTTCACTTAGAATCAACTATTCCAAGATCTTGTTAGTTAGTTCTATTGTCAAGTCACTGATTTCTCTACTTAGACTTTGCATTTGACTTCTGCTTCCTAATGAAGCATTTTCCATTATGTTTATTAAATTTCCTTCTGCAGTTTTCATCCCATTTCTTTAAGTTAACAGTACAATCTTGAATTATATTTTATAATTCTGGGATATCCTAACATTAGGTGGCCTACAAATTTATCAAGTATTCCTTTCTCCTCCTCACCCATGTCAGCAGAGAGAGAATAAATAAAAGACTGGACATGGTATTATCTCACTTAATACCTCACATTACGTAGAGGAGAAACTCTTGAGGAGAAACTATTTGAATATGATCTTTGAGGCAAGATATAGTTTGCTGCTCACATCTATAGACCACCCTTCTTCTGACTTGAAGAAGTTTCTTGGATGAGAAGCAAAAAGTCTTCAAAGAAAAAACAATGTACAATCGCCTTTTGAAAAACCACCTTTGGGATAGACCACCCATTCTGTTCACAAAACTTCCCTCACACAGGATTGTGATTCCTTGAATTTTCCTTCTACCCTTTTTGAAGACAGGACCATCGTTTGCCCTCCTCTATTTAACTGTCATTTCAACAGTTCTCAAAAGATTTTTTTTTGACAAGTAAAAGATTCAAACAGGACATCAGAAGCTACTTCAGTATCCTAGCATACAATTCATCTGTTTCTGGAAATTTCACTCAAAGTAAGTAGGAGTTTTTGGCTTTATTTTTGTATCACTTTCATACTTTGGTCCTATCCTTTCATGATGTTTTTTGCAATCGTCTGATGAATCATCTCTCTTTTGTTGAGCAAAAATAAAGGCGGTGAATACATGTGTCTTTCCTTTCTAGCATTACCAAGGAGCTAGAATACTTTCCCCCCCATTTTTTTAAACTTTAATTGGTTACTGAACTCATACTCAAGCTTCTGTATACTGTTGCATTCAATATTCAAGTGTGTGTGTGTGTTTTCTTATGTTTTCACAGGTGTTTATATGTATGGAATTCAGCTTTGTTTGGGTATTTTCCCATGTCTTTATAGTTGTGCTTTTAAAGTTGTAGCGATGTTTCAGCAGAATCTCATCTGCCATCATCAGGCTTCTGTATTGTGTTCGTCTGTGAGTCAGACTTTCACAGCCGTTCCTGTTTTAAATTTGGTGCTAGCCTTGTGCTTTGTTAGCCTTGTGTTTTTCTTCGTCCTGATTGGTTGGGAGTCTTGGTCTGTGTTCATTGTTTTTGGAGTTTGCTGTGTTCTGCTTGATTGGTGTTTCTAATATCTTCTGTCTGTTTTGTAGTGTTTTTTTGTCTTGATTAGCTGGCAACATTGTGTTTTGTGTATTGGGGGCTTTCAGTGCGGCTTGGTTTTGGGTGAATAGCTGAATACCATACATACATACATACATACATACATACATACATGTGTGTGTTTGAATGAAAGAATCTTTTGACATTTTAACAACAGAAGAGTGTTACATTTATAGGGACATTAATATGGTATTTTATACAGTAGACATTTAATGAATTTAATGTGTGATTAAATAAAGTAACAAATGAGTTTTATGGCTATAAGGCTGCTATGTTATCAAATACCTATATCTATATTTACATCTATACTTCTGTCATCAGTCTGTCTCCCTATCTGTCTACTATATATTTTTCAATATTCTACTGTGGGGTTTTTCAAAATGCTTCTTGCAAAGAATTACTTGTAGTTTATTAATGCTTTAAATTTTCTTTTCGTTATCTTTCACTTGGTTGTAAATTTAATATTGTGGATTCTTCTAGAAATGTGCCAAATTGGACAGCAGGCCAGAAATATCTGAAATAAACATGATTAATCATCTGATTTGAATATAATGTGGATTAGATGAGCCTCAATCAGTGAGCCATTGTGTTAAATGCATTCATCTGGTGGTTTGGGGAACATTTACCCTGATCTAGTTTCTCACAAGCTGAAATCAGTGAATTGATTGAATATTGGACAAGCTATACTTGTCTGAGAGGAAGTCGCAAACCCAAACCCTTTGAAGGCCATTTGTTATTTTTGTATGCAAATTGTTTTGTGAGAAGAATTTTGCACCCCAGGAATAAATAAATCAATAAATGACCTGAAAAGGATTACCTGCCATGATTTAAATTAGGTCATTTATTAAGACAGGGATTCAAGCAACATTGCATATTACATATAGGCCTGTAGAATAGTTGTCTGTGGTTTTATGTTGTTTCCTTTTTTTTTTGCCTTTATTCTTGCTGTTGTTGTTGTTGTTGTTGTTGTCTTAAGGTTAGGATTGTTGTTGCCTGGACAAGTCTCTATAGTTTTCCTGGCAAAATTTCAGAAGTTGTTTTCCCTTGCCTTCTTAATAGGGCTGAGCGTGACTGCTCCAAGATCACCCAACTGGGTTGATTTATAAAGAAGAACTAGAACTCACTGACTCCTGGATTTTAACCTTGTGTCTTAATTACTAGACAAAACTGATTGCATATAGTTTTATTAGTGATATTTAACTTTTATGTTAATCAACTTTCATTTTTGTTATGGTCTTACTATACCTATCCATAATGGGAGAATGGTCCTTATCATTTAAAGGCAATGGGCAGCCTTCACCTTTGAAATTCATTCTTTTATTCATCCATCCATCCACCCATCTAACATCTATCATCTGCCTGCCTGCCTGCCTGCCTGCCTATCCATCTATGTCTCTTAACTTAAAAGCTGTGGAAGGGTTGCAAAGAAGGCAGGTAAACAGAAGCAAGAGAGGAAAAAGGACACAGGAAAGAGATTCTGGGTAAAGAAATTAAACCCTAAATATATGTAATCCTAAAAAAAAAACAATATGCAATCTGTGATGACTTTCTTAAATCCATAAAGATTCTGAACATTTGTGGACACCATATTTATGTTGCCTAACTGGCTTTGGCGGGATGGGTATTTCTACATCTAGGTGAACACAGGTGGGTCTCCCAATGAGACAACAGAGAACTATATGAAAGCATATGCATCCGGTGCGTACAGCAATGATAAATCACATACAATGGTGGGGGCTGTAAAACAGGAAAAATAGAAAGAAGAGAACAGTCTCTTTTCTCCCCTGTTTTCTATTGGTGCTATTCATGCTAGCAAATTTGCCATAGAACTGTGAATATTTATTTAGTCTTCTTCATAATAGGGGTGATTTAAAAAAAAAAAAACTAATGGGGAATTATTGGGGGACAATGAAAGACATTTGTAAATTAAATAGATAAGCCCGTTGGCACACAAGGGATGTTTTGTCCAATACAAGAATTCTATTGTCCATTGCTTTGGTTGTCAAGAGCCAGGGAGCAGAGGATTTATGAGGATGACACAATGATCCTTTCACAGTGCAAGCGAAGGAGCTGTGAGATTCTGTCCCTCTGCTTTTCAGCCTCTATAATCTTTTTTATCATGTAAGGACAATGTAGGATTTAACTGGTTCTTGGACTGTCCATTTAAACACCAGGGACTGTGAAGTAATTAATATGGGGACAATAGATTTGCTTTTTTAAAAAAAAGAAAAAAGAAAGCTTTTTTTGTACCTGAATTACCCGAGGTTTAAGAATCACTATGCTTGCCACTTTGGATAAACGGTCTTCTTAAGACATGGCTTATTCACAAGAATAAAAAAGCTATAATCCTGTTTTGGAATTGGAGGAAAGACTGTTTGTTGGCAGCTTGTTGGTGGCGTTCAATCAAATGTCCCGTTCTTTCCCCTTGGCTATCTGTTGCAAACTTGAGAACCAGGACAAAATTGTATTAAAATGGCTAATTAAAATGGCTATGCATATGTCAATTTCGGGGTTGACAGTATGATTTAAAGAACCTAGCTGATTAAAGAACATGAAAAACAACAACTACAATAGATATTGCAAGGTGTTATTTGAAAATTACAGCAAAAGTTATTAGTAATAAAAGTTACAGCAAAAGTTATTAGTAATAAAAATGCTAAATCTGAACCTAATATTGTGTGTTGCTTCGTGACATATCTTGAGAAATGGCCACTGAGTTTTGTTTTTGCCCCTCCTGACAAAATCCTTAGATAAAAATTCCCCAGACGTTTCCCAGACAGCTTTTCTACAGTTCTTGAATGTTTGTAGATTTAAGTGTCACAAAACATTTTCAGCTATATTTAATAGAGTGCTTTAAGTTGAAGAGAAGACGTTTTCAGAGATTTATTTTTAGAAAAGGTCAGTATATACAGTGATGGTCCAAGGCAGGATTTGAAGCCACAATAAACCATGTCACAACAAAAGGAGTAGTTGGAAATAATTCTGACTTTCCTAATTCTCTAATCTGCTCTTGGAGTCGGGCAACAGGCTTCTACAGGTTGCATGTGACAATGAATCAGTGGAACTGCCTGTCTCCAGAAGTTGTGGATGCTCCAACACTGGATATTTGTAAGAAGAGGCTGGACAACCATTTGTCTGAAATGGTATAGAGCATGGGGTTGGACTAGAAGACCTCCAAGGTCCCTTCCAAATCTATTATTCTGATCGTTATTCTGTTATTCAGCCTTCCATTTTTGTAGACTTTAAAGTCTTTTGCAGACCATTGAAGTCCACACATCTTCAAGTTTCCAAGGTTGAGAAACACTGCCTTAGAGATAAAATTGAGTGCCATTTCACCCCAAGTAATAATGCCTAGTTTGTCTTAATTTGTAGTTCAGCACCCAGAAATATTAAAGATGAGAATCCACTTAATGGACAGTTAACTCTTGGCAATAAGATTCTATTGCTGCTGTAGAATTTTTGTTTTCATGATGATGCTCCCAAGCATCTCTTTTATCAATGTACATTTTACTTTAAATGTAATGGGATACTGACCTGGGTTCTATTCCTTTAATTATGGGAACATTTTGCCTGAAAATGTATTTGCATCTGTTATTTGTTAAGTCTAATTTGGGCCCAAAATGCTGTTTCTTTTCTAAAGTGCACAGAGGGAAGGAAAGATAATTAGAAGTTAATTTCTTGTTTTAGGCATCTCTGTCGTTACTCTGACTTACATCTTGACTTCTGTGTCCTCCCTTTTTCTTTTCCAGAAAGTCTTGGATGATTAAATACGTATCTGTGCATAAACACAAGCTTTACTGGAACTGTTAATTTGCTCAAATGGATGGAATATGGTACTTTAACTGGCAACAGGCTTCCAAAGGTTGAAGGTAAGATGCTGGATCACAAAAGCTTGCACTTGTCAGTTTCTGTGCAGCTATAAAATACTAGAACATACTGAACCTACTGCAACTTTCTCCAAGCTGTGTTCCACATTGGTTAGATTATAATTGTGACATTGCCAGAATGAATGGTGCATTAAATGTTGTCCCTTATATCTGGGGAACAAGGAGAGTGACAGCAATGTTTCCTTCTTAACTGCCAAAGAGAAGATAAAAAACACAGCACTAAACAGTCCAAAGACCAAGAAAGATTATTAAGAGACTAGAGGCTAAAGTGTATGATGAACGGTTGAGAGAAATGGGTATGTCTAGTCTTAAGAGAAGGACTAGGGGTGACATGATAGCAGTCTTCCAATATTTGAGGGGCTTCACAGAGAGGAGAGGGAGGTCAACCTACTTCCAATCCACTTGTGATGACCCAGGGTGGGATACAAAACAAACACAGTCACAGAAAACAGGTGAAGCCCCTTTTATTCCTTCACTTTGCTTCCAAGCTCTGAATATCTTTGACAGAAGACAAAAAAACCTCCCACACAAACAGTTACACAAAGAAGGAGAAAAGCAAGACAAATCAGGCAAGATAAGGGCTGGAGGATGTCCACAGATAACACATTCTGGGAAGGACAGCAAACTCAGAGAGGAACTGTAAATTAGAGATATTTACACACTTTGTTTCCAGCATTTGCAGGTAGCAGGTCCAAACTCTTCAGTTGTCACACCTGCAGCCCATGAAGAGGATCAAGGCCTTCTCCTCCCGAGGAGACCAGGTCTCTCCCTTATCCTCTCCTCTCTGCATGCCCTAGGATGGATAAGGGATGGGCCTGGGTCCTCCTCTGACTGCTCAGCCGGCCTCTGCCCTTCCCCAGCCTCCTCCACAACCTCCGGAGCCACACTTCCACTCCCTGTTCCTCCTCTCCCTCAGAGTCAGTCTCCACCAGGAGCATAACAGTACTGGAGGACAGGAGTAGAAGTAACAGGTGGAAGATCGTTATAGAGGAGTCTAACCTAGAACTAAGGAGATATTTCCTGATAGTGAGAACAATTAATCAATGGATTGACTTGCCTCCAGGAGTTGTGGTGCTCCATCACTGGAATCTTTTAAGTAAAGACTGGGCAGCCATTTGTCTGGAATGGTATAGAGCAGGGGTCTTCAAACTTGGCAAGTTTAAGGCTTCCTGACTTCAATTCCCAGAATTCCTCCTCCAGTCATGTTAGCTCAGGAATTCTGGGAGTTGAAGTCTACAAGTCTTAAACTTGCCAAGTTTGAGGACCCTTGGTATAGGGTCTCCTGCTTGAACAGGGGGCTGATCTAGAAGACCTCCAACTTATCTTCCAACTCTGTTATTTTGTATTATGTAAAAGGAGGCTAGCATGACTTCGGGGGATGAAAGCTTCAAAGTGGGGGTTATGTGAAGACCCCAGATTGCCCTTCTGAATGCCTCTATCTTTTTCCTTTAGCTCTTTCTGTTTTTTCCCCTTTGGTTCCTTTACTGGTTCTCCTTTGCCTCTCTAATGGTATGTGGGAAAGACCTTGGAGATTATCCATCTGCAGGCTATGCTGCCTCTTACCTGACCATTCCCTCGACAATGGTAAGAGACAGCATAGCCTGCAGATGGATAGTGGATGGGGTGAGAAGTTTAGAATAGATTTTTGAGCTATAAAAGAGATGGGGGAGAGGAAAAATGTACTTGCAGTCTTTAAAATTGTCAAAACGTTGGTTTACAATGAAGTAGAATTAGCTCAGAGGGTGATGATTCCTGGTGAGGCTAACATCAATTTTTGAAGGTACGATTTTGAAGGTACAATTTTCCCCACATCTCCTTCAGAGCCTGAGAAACTGGGATGATTGCTGAATCTCTCACCTACTGTCCAACTATGCTATCTCTTATCTGACCATTTCCATGGCACCCTCTCTTTTCCCAGTCTCCCAAGTCTTTCCAACCTGAGCATATTTGCATTCAGGCAATCATGCTTGTCAAAAACCTCCTTAGATATCCTTAACATTATATTCTCATTTGAACTGAGATGCCTGTTGTAAGTTTCAGGCAATGCTGACATTATCATGCGGTATTTAGCAGACTCATTTATATTGTTTCATAGTCAAGACGGTGATGTTCTGCTTGATAGCGGCTTCATTTCTGTTTCAAAATGTCCTTGACTGTTCATAATCTCATTTCTGGCAGCTAAATGACAGGCTTTGTGAAATTTCTTAGGGAAGGATAAAAAACCCTGCCAGAAAGGCAAGTGTGTATTCCTTTCAATCAAGAGCTAAGGCAAACTGGAACAATTAGAATCACAGGTCAATAAACCCCATTTGATAGTCAAACAGATAGACATTTATTTTAATGTGTGTTGAGTATCTACAGATTTAAATAATCTCATATTAAGGACATCTGCAAAACCACAAATGACTCAGTAGAGCACACTATTATGCCCCGTTGCTAATGGGAACTATGGTTTCTAGCTACTAAAAGTCCGTAAACATTTTTTTTTAATTCATTAACTCCATCATTTTTTAAACAGTATTTTTAAAATTATATCAGATCTTTCCATGATTTATTTATTTATTGCACATTTCTGTTATTGTGTACTTAGAAGTACAAAATGTTGTGTGTGGTTTAATGATATTTCCAATAAGTACCATCCGAGAAGTCCATAAATTAAAGAAACACTAGATAGAACATCTATAAAACAACCATGATGGATTTCCTATATTTACACAGAAATGTTTCACTAATTGTTTGAGAAGTTAAAGAATAAAGATGAATAAATAAATAAATGAAAATATGCAGAACTGACATGAACCAGACTTCCCTTAATCCATATTATATCTTGAGGACCACTTAAAATATGCAGTGCTAAACAGTAGCTAGGAGATAGTGTGAGATTTCTATATTACCAAGGTTTTTTTTAAAATTCATATTCTCCTAAATCTTTTAGAATCACAGAATCCTGAAGCAAAATAGAAATACATTAAAGTAGAAATACTAGATTAAAATTAAGTTTTTAAAAAATGTAACCATAGTAATAGTCTCCTAGTAAGACAATAATCTGACATAAACAAATTTGAAACTAGCAATTACAATGCCAAATGTTTTAGAAAAATAGGTGTGATATGTATGGATATCTTCACCTTTATAAGAAATTCAACATTAAGTACTCATCCATATGAATCAGCATTGGAAATGTATGCTTGAAATTCTCAAACACCAAAGTCTCTTTTCCAAAGGAAAAAAACTTTGGAGAAATAGTAAGTCAAATTAAGTATTTTCAAGCTTCATCTCTCAATCATCTTTGATTCTGCACTATAGTCTACTTGCCACCAAGTATTTTTCTTCTTCTGCCTAGCTGAAGCAGAGAAAAGGCTAGCAGCAACTTAATGATCAGCCCCTGGTGTGCTTCTAAGAAGGGTTTTTATTTCTTTGGAAACTCTATACAAGGTTTCTAGAGATACAATAAGGAAGTAGAGGGAAATAGAAATAATTTTCCAGGTTTTGCACCCCATCACTTCAAAACAGGAGATATAAATGCATTTTTTTGTTTTCTTTCTCTCTGGCCTTGGTTTGAGAATGTATTTTAGTCAGCAGGGGGAGATAAGGGATGCACAATCCCAGCCTTGAAAAGTCAATACAGTATTTGGCAAATAGAAAAATATCATCTAGTTTTTCTGGGCTGCCTGGACATCCATCATTATGGAGTGCATGGGGGGAATATCCAAAAGTCATAGTAAATACGTGTCTTTATTGGATCCAAACAAAATACTACATCATAGTGAGTTTCCTGGAATGCTCTATTTTCATTAAAAAAAAAAAACCTCTAGGGGAAGGAGAATGCAAAGTAGGACAGGAATGACAGGGAGATTTTAAGGAGACTTGGTGAATGAAATTGAAATCCTTTCAGACTGTAGGCTCATGAACCTAAGCCCAAAGTGGTTGAGTCATGATGACAGTTCTGTTAGCTTGTCAGTGACTCACAACTTGAACAGTCACTTTGCCAATGGATATCTCCCCCGTCCTTCCCTCTCCCCTTCCCCCTCCCCTCCCTCTCTCTTTTCTCTCCATCTGTTATCTATCTATCTATCTATCTATCTATCTATCTATCTATCTATCTATCTATCTAT
>NW_020769375.1:5059847-5089902 GCF_900518735.1 Pseudonaja textilis | reverse complement strand
TATCTATCTATCTATCTATCTATCTATCTATCTATCTATCTATCTATTTATCATCAGGCTATCTCATATTATGATTCATGGGATGCAAAAAAATCTTCACTCGGAATATCTCATTGTTTGAGAAATTAAGAATATTGAAACATCCTGTTTCTAGAATTTTAACACACAGATGCTGTTTTCATTCTGAAAAAATTGTAGAGCGAGGAAGAAAAAGGAATTTGTCAGTCCTTCTTCCAGACATTGGAAAGGTTCAAGCAGGAGTTAGTCCCCAGAAGTATTCTATTGATTTTCTTGGGTATTTTAAACTTGAAAGCCAAGAGAAAAATTGTGGTGGATGTAATGCTGTTTCTTGCCTAAGTGATTCTGGATGTTCACATTGCCACGTATGTATATCATTCTCTCCACTCCCACAAAGGAAGACCAAAAAGCCTGGCATGTAAACCTGAGTATCTATATGGCATTTGCATTTTCCATTTTCAATCCCATCTTGTTGTGGTAGTGGTGCTTCTGTTTGAAAAGATTTTCTCTCCTGCTGTGCTCACTCAGAAATGAAATTTCCTGTTTCAATATCTAAATCATCAAAGCTCACTGAAATATGAAATATTCACTTGCAAATATTATCATCCAGGCAAAAAAGTACTGCATCAAATTCACTAAATATGCACTCCGCATATGGATTTGGCTCAAGAAATCGTTCTTGATGTCTTCTTTAGGACTTAACAGGAACAGGGGAAGCCAGAGAAACTCTAGACAGTTGAAGAGATGATTGTATGATGAACTAATCCTTTAAAATGCATATGTGTGCTTAACTTCTGCATGGTTCGATTTTTGTGTCAAAGCCACAGCTAGTTCTCTATTGTGAAAAGGCTTTAGGACTCTAATAGGAAAGCCAGAACTTAGCTTGGCAGGGAGAGGAGAACAAATGACAATCAGATGAGGGTAAATGGCTCGAAAAACTAACATGTGCATAATATCAGAAAACAGCTTTGCTTATTTTCCTCGATAAACTTTATTATGTCTCTCTGATAATTTACTAATTATTTACATTTTTTCCAAGCTTTACATAAATGAATTTCTAATCAGATATCCTAGCGATCACAAAATATAATAGCAATTTTGGGCCCTCTATGCTTCTCTGCATATCAATAAGGCTTAGGAGATGAAAAGAAGATAACACTTTTCAATCTTTTGCATTCTTTAACTTCAGCAATCTAAAAAAAAAAGCTAGTAAATGGAAGATGAAACATAGAGATTATGTCATTTAGATAAGGAAATTGAACTGATTACCTGCTGAAGTCAAGGTCCCATCAATTCAGTCATTTTGGCATGGTATGGAAATGTGTTCTAGATTTTCCAAGGCTGTTTAGATATTGTTGTTTGTTGAGGTCCAAATGCCAATAAAATGTCTTTTATCTAGAACATTGACTTTATCATTGCTATTTCTACAGTAAAGTCTTAGCATCACAGTATCACAGCTCAGTCAAGGTTGTGCAGAAATGGATGATAAAGTTTTATGATGTTGCTACAATTCTATATCTCTATTTTAAGACTAATCTTTCACATCTAGGCCAGACTAAATATGATATTAATTACATACTTATTTGCTGATTTATTCATGCAATAACCAAGAACTATACCCAGTAAAATAGAGTGTCTTATCTTACTATGTTTACACTGGATTTAATCAGAAAAGGACTATCTGCTATTAGTTATATTGCCAGGAAAGTCTGCTAAACTTAATGATAAATAAAAGTAAGATTCCAGGAGTGTTATTAACTGTGGCTATGTTTTTGTCAATTAGGACACATTATTGTCTTAGAGTTCTCTTAGATTTATTGTTCTGTATTTTATAGTATTATCAGTATCTGAATTATTCCTAATCAATATTTAGTACATTGATGTGTTGAACTAGCAGCTGTGTGTAGTGTAGACTGTAGTGACTGGAAGATGCATATGTATTTTGCTTTTATTGATAATTAACATTGCATCAGGTATTTAAACTTTTATTTAATTTTGCTTGTAAACATTTTTTAATGTTGGTATTAGTAGGAAATTCTATACACAGGAAACTACAATTACAGTAGTATTGCAGATTTTTTCATGGCAAGTCTTGGAAATTCTGAGTTAAATTCCAAACAAACAAACAAACAAACAACAGCTGATAAAGCTAGCTCAAAATTAATCCAAGTTACCATTTTCTGGAAATTATTATTTCACAAGTTTTTTATGGCCTTATGATTGTTATATTTATTTGTTTTCTTGTGGTTCTGAGCCAGCAGAGTTCTTAAATGGGCAGCCATGTAAATATTTTAAGTAAATAAAGAAATGTTCTAGAGAAAAGGTAGCAAGTTGTTCTGGCATTTGCATCTGGGGGCTTTTAAAGCTGTTTGCAAAGCCACATGTAGCTGTAATGCATCAGTGTTTCCCTAGAAAATATTCTGTTTATCAGCAGGACCTTATTCATAGAAATTATGGCAATCAGAGTTGAAAAGAAAGCAAATCATACTCTCTCTTCTGTTCAGCAATCCAAATTAAAAGCGTTCAACTGAGAGCAGTATATATTCTATGCTTAACATAGTCAGTGAAAGGGACCCTATCATCTCCTTAGTTGACTAAGCAATTCCAGTTTTAAACTGCTCTTAAAACCAGGAAGATTCTTCTGGCTGACATTTTCCTCCTAGAATTGGAAATTTATCGTCTCTAGGAAATAGAGTTTTGGTCTTGCCATTTCTTTATACCCCTATCATATAATCCTGAAGTTTTCTCTTCTCCAAAGTTAAAAAAAGAACCCTCCAACTGTTCTTACAGTGCCTGATCATCCTTGGTGGATGGAAAAAAAGTTGCAGATGTCACCTTTATCAAATTAGAATGTCAGTTGTGGTTTTGATTGTGTCCACTGTCATGAGTCCCCAGAATTTGAGACAGTACCTTATGCGGAGTATGACCAGCATAGAATCAATAGTCAATAGAATACAATAATTGGGCAGTTATTCTTTATAAAAAGAATAGAATATCCATTGAGAAAAATGTATGCCATTGGATACTTAAGACATAAGATTTCTCTTTAAAGAAAACAGTTGATATATGATAGGCCTTCTTAAACAGCCAGCATTCGATTGTTCATCTAGATCTTTGACTGAAAAGAGTCTTTTTAATGTTGGGAAGTCAAAGGACAATGTTCTCCTGACAACATACTGCTGCTCTGTCTTCTTGCAACAATGGTGTCAGTATTCTTTTGTTCTGTGGATGAAATGATGTCTCAAAAAACCCCATAGAATTATTTATAATGCAGCTCCATCCTAATCCTTCAGCTATATTATCTATCTATCTATCTATCTATCTATCTATCTATCTATCTATCTATCTATCTCCATCCATCCACCCATCCAGATCATCATTCTGATCCTTCTCCTCCTCCTCCTCCTCTTCCTCATCATCATCATAATGAACTTGTTGTAGGAAAACATACCATACTATGTCAAAGTACCAAATTTTATGGACATTTATGGATATTACACACACACACACACACACACACACTCTTCTTCCTTATTGTTCTACTCAGCCTGCAAGCACAAGGAAAAGATCTATCTCCAAGTGAGACCAATTCCAGTTGAAAGAACAACTACATTTAACAACTTTGTCCACCTAATTACAGGCACTGATTTTCTCAGTTCATCCAACCCAGGAGACCCTCCATGGTCAGACAATCTGTCTCCAAAAAACGGTCTTTCTATATATGCAGAAGGGCCCATAATTCTGGGGAATAACTCTTCTCCTGTCCACTTCTTCCATCTCTTTAGGTTATTCTATCATCATGGGATTTCAAAGAAGGTTATTGACATGTGACCTGCAGAATTACAACTCCTGAAATGTGTCAGTTCCTGCTAGTATTTCTTGAATAGAGTCAAAGGGGAATAATAGCAAGAAAGCAAATGATTGAAGTTTTAAGAACAGGAAGAGCTACCGTGTTTAGAAAATTTATGATTCAGAAAACATATGTAAATACATGAGTTAAGCTTCTGACTCTGGTTCTTGCAT
The DNA here is from genome assembly GCF_900518735.1 of Pseudonaja textilis. The sequence goes on along the minus strand of NW_020769375.1, from coordinate 5,085,861 downwards.
AGAGGAAAAAACCCCATAAATAAATTCCAAGGACAAGAAAACATTAAAGGACAGTCCACATGTGTATAATAAATATACATAAATGTCACTCTACCTCTGACTGGGATTATAAATCAGACAAACCAGAAAGACAGGATGTTTTAAAAGACAGGAACTAAATTAAACAAGAAATCCATCAATATTCCATTTTTTTCAAAACAACGAAGGGGTAATTTGTTTGTGTGCACAAGGGCACATTCAGAAACCTCATGGTAGACTTAGAAAACGGCCAGAGTCTGCTTTGGCTTCAGCCTAGGCATAAGTAAGTTCTTTAATAAATCACATTCATATCAGCAGAGATTGCTTTAGTAAAAGACATTGCTTCACCTATTTTGTGCTTTTTTAAACAATAGTTGGATTTATTTAGTTTTACTCATTATATTTCCCATTGGCTGTTTATTAAATGAACTCATAAATCAGAATGAAAATGGCACTGGATATTGAGAAGATTGCTCATTGTTGATTTTTCCAACTTTCATAAATATTGGCAGTGATTATGCAATTAATGTAATGGGAGACACATTAATGTGTCTTTGTGTATGTGCAAGAGAGAAAAAAGGAGGCTGTATACTCAGGAGCTGAGCAGACTATTTCTTAGAGAAGCTGATTTTTTTCAGCCTACAGTTTCACATTTCTAGAAAAAGGCTACTTTGAAGAATATACTTTTTTAAAAAGTAGCTGCTAAGGTTACTCATTGCTGTCATGTATATTATCTTCAGATAACATTTGGTTCTGTAAGATTGAGGAAGAAAGGAAATTTGTGTTATCAACATTGCTAGTTGATGAGGCACATTTGTAAAAAAAACACCTGGAGAAATTTTACTCCAAATGAAGGGGACAAATGGGGAGTTTGTTTCTTGAATTTACCTAATCCTAAATGCAATTGTGAATTTGTAAGTAATGCTTTATTTAAATGTGAACAAACACACTGCAGCAACCCTGCACAGTGAAAGAAGGAAACAGAGCATCTATACAATACCTTCCAACAAAAAGTATATCCACAAAACTTTGTCAAAAATTGCCTGACCACTCAACCAAATTTAGCATAATCACTACAAGCCATAAAAAAACAACACTACCACACATCAAAAAGCATCTTAGAAGCTACCAGCAGACTATTAGAAACACATGAAACCAGAGTAGCACACAAGCCAACTAAAGCCCTCCAAAACATCCTAAGTGAACCAGCCAGAAGACATGTTGAAAATTTCACAACATATGGACAGACTTAACCATATTTTCAACTTGATCAAGCCAAATCCAATTTTCTAGAAGCTCTGGCTCTCTTGACAAATTGGCCAATGATGGACACATAGACATAAACATACTGTGCAAAAGAGACAATCAACAAGCCAAAATGGAAACAAAAAGACCAAAACACCTCCCTACCAGCAATCAATACCTAGATGAGCCTAGGTTAATTCCAAGATTAACTTCAGGCCAACAGCCAAGAAGTAAACAGTGCTCCAATTAAGGAACTGTAATAATAAACAGCCCAACCAAAGAACCTCCAAGATCACTCCCACCAACACTGACAGGGCAAGCCACTAGAATATAAACTGAGAACAAAGCTTACTCTTTCCTAGCACTGATGATCTTACCGAGTTTGGGTAATGAAATGTCTGCAAGAAAACAACTAAGCTCAAAGAGCACCAAGGACCATGCTTTGCAATTTGCCAAAGGTTCCTCCTGAGACAGAAGAGATTTATATTTTTCACCCTATTTTCAGGCTGCTTCAGCATTTCATTTTTCATTTTCTCCTGACGTCTATGGACATTCTTAATCATCCAGGTCATGGTTATGCCAATGGTGCTTTTTCCAAAAGACAACTATATTTTCTTGGTGTTTTCTTTGAAAACAGTTAGAATTGAAGAAGCTTCTTGGATAAGAAGTGAAACTTTTGGGGAAAGCACCTTTGGGACTTCTCCTTATGAGCATACAGAGTCCTCAACTTACAAGGTTTTGTTTGGTGGCTGTTTGAAGTTACCTGTTTTTCACACTTATGATTGTTGCATCATCCCCATGGTCGTATGATCACAATTCAAACATTTGGCAACTGATTCATATTTATGACCATTGCAGTTTCCAGGGATCATGTGTTGTGCTCACCTTTTGGGACCTTCTGACAAGCAAAGTCAATGGGGAAGCCAGATTCATTTAAAAAAATATGTTGCTATCTTAACAATTGCAGTGATTCACTTAACGACTGTGGCAAGAAAAGGTTGTAAGAAGGGCAAAACTCAGTTAGCAAATGTCTCACTTAGCAACATAAATATTGAGCTCAATTGTGGTTGTAAGCTGAGGACTACCTGTATTTTTGTTGGAGACTGATGAAGGTGACTGTTGTTGGGTTGTTTTCATTTATGCAGCATTTCATTGTTAGGAGGTCTCCCTGGCTGCTCATACATTCGCACCAGGAAACAAGGTCCAGGTGGAAAGAGAGACCTGTCCTGGGGAATGAAAAGCCAGGAAGGCAGCAGAAAGCTAGAGAGAAGACTGTATAAGTAAAAGCAAGACATTCATACACATCACTTGAGCTAAGCAACTAAGTAAGTAACACACACAATCACATGTCCTTTTCTAAATCAAACTAAATAGTCATTTCATCAGAATAATAGAAATAATATTTCATCAGAATAATAGAAATAATAATGAAGAAAAGGAGAAGATTTCTGCTCAGTATGACTTCCAGAGGCTTTTCAGCTTTAGTTCATACAGTGGTGAGCATTTTCCCCCACAATTAACAGTTTGTACTAACTCCAGACTGGAGAAGACTATTAATCATTTCTTCCTAAGAACAAGATTGCTGCTAAAATCTTAGTTCAACCATGATTCTTTTGATTGAATCCTTTGCTTGTGGCAAGAAAAAAGCAACCAGAGGATGTTTAGATAGAAGAAACGACAAACTTAGGATAGTATTGAAATGTTTACTTACCCACTGGTACTGGTAACTTTTGTGGATGTGCTCTCTAATCAATGATTCAGTCTTCAAGAAACTCCAATCGTGCCCTTATTTTTTTCTTGGGATGACAAAAGCAATTTGTAAATCTAAAAACAAAAAAACAAAAAGTAAAATGCAAACTGTTAAAAGGATGCAGAGCAAAACTGTGGAGAGCAAATTAATTGAGAGTTGTATTAATTCCTAATTGATAGGAAAATGTTCTGCATTTCTGATGGCTTCGGCAACCCTGATGTTTATTGATCTAAAAGGCAGAATTTGAGATTTACACTGTTATTTAGAATTGCTACACATTTGGATTAGAGATGGACAGGTCATAAATTAAAAAGATTTATGCTATAGTATTTTTGTTGTTTGTAGAGTGTGCATACAAAAAGGAATGTTCTTAGGCTCAGTCTGACCTTGAACAAAAAATGCATACGAACAAAAATAAGTGACAAAAAGACAGTTACTTGATATGTATTAATTTTATTAATTTATTTCCTTTATTTCCTCCCGGGTCCCATCTACAATGTCATATAACATCAAGTAAAAGTGGAAGCTGAATGGGCAAAAGGGACAACAATATTGAATCTTGAGTATAACGTGAATTATGAATTTTCCACTTAGTTCTGAGTTGCACAAGTACACAATTATTATTTTAGAATAAATTTCCCCCAAGAGCTTCTTCATTATTTCAAATGATATTGTCAATCACTCTGTTCCATAATAAGCCTACTTTTTGGGGTGAGGGTGGGGGTGGCTGGGTTAATGCTGCTTGGTTTGCTATTCTAGCAGACTTTATATTTAAAAACAGACAGCTGGTATCACATTTATCTCAAGAGCATCTCCCTGAGGGCAGCAAAGGAACACTAAAACCATTTACAACCATTTTTCATTTCCTGAACCTTTTAGTCTTCCTTTTTTTTCCCCCTTGTTTCCCCTTAAGACTATTTCTATGTCATTTCAGTTCGGGGGCTCTTTTGCTTCTATTACATGTTTAAATTGGGCTTTACTAGCTCCACGCTGCACATAACTGCAAACTAAATGGAGACTGAGGAAACAGAATAACTGTGGCAATCGGATATAAATAATACAGCATCTCTCTTCCCCTCTCTTGTCAAAGCTAGTGAGAGAGATGCCACCATGTTTTCACAGCATAATTGAGATAGTGGTAGGATCATGCTTTTTACCCAACGCTCCATTACTGAGATGCACTGATCGGCTAAAGACCAGGTCATCAGAAAGAAATTCACAAGCATAGATGGTTCTGTGCTCAGAAACCATCAGTGCCACAAAGAAGTTCAGTAACTCTCCTGCAACAAACCCCTTTGGTCCTTGAACCACCCAATGTGTGCAGGAATTTATATGAAGAGCTTTAGAATCACACTCTTTGCACTTTATAATTAGGGAAGTTCTCAGCCTATAAGGCAAATAACAGATCTCTCTCTCTCTCTCTCTCTCTCTCTCTCTCTCTCTCTCTCGTATTTTTCTTTGTTCCAATTGCCATCTTTATAAAATGCCTAAGAGTAACAGAAGGAAACCAACACAAAGTGTTTTTTTTTTCCAATGACTGCACAGTTCTGTTCACAGTTTATATTTGCTCTGCTTTGATTTTTGGCTGTCCTGATTATTGAAATATCTAATAGGTCAGTGAATATCAAGATTCTTTTCTTCTATGGCCCCCTTGAAAATTGTCAAGGCTCATGGGGACAGCTCAGTGCCTCATTGGTTAAAAACACTGGGCTTGTGGGATGGATAACGGGCAGGCCAGGTTGGAGACCTGAGCACCATGTGAAGGGTGAGTTCCTGTCCTCATTCCAGCTCCTGCCAAGTCAGCAGTTCAAAAGTATGAAAATTCTAGTAGATGAATAGTTACCACTTTGGTGGGAAAGTAACAATACTCAGATGACAGGCTGGCCACATGATGGCAGAAATGTCTTCGGATAGCGCTTTCTCAGTGGCCATGAAATGGAGATGAACATTGCCTCTACAGTCGGCAATGACTAGTAGAATAAACTCCCCAGGGTTTCCTTTACAATTTTTTTAACCATGGTGGCATATTCATATTTTTAATACAAATGAAATTATTTTCAAAACATTGTTTACTTATTTTGGTATTTTAATTTTTAAGGGAAAAAACAAGCTGTAAGCTAGGAGGTTATTAATATGTTTGATAATGTAGCACTGGTCAAAGTGGTCAGTATGCCCAATCATGTTCAAGCTAGTAAATACATAAATCTAGTTAAGATACATAGAGTTATTCTTCATAGGCCATCCTTTAAAAAACTTTAATGATTAAATTATATAATGTAGCTTCTATATTAAAACCGTCATCTCTGTCCACTTTCCTTCTGACAGCTTTCTGCTAGCATGTTAAATTTATTTCTTCATTCCCTACTTGGTTTGAGTCTCATCTTCTCTAGCTAACTTTATCATTATGACCTTAACAGAGAATATTTAAGCTAATCAGAATCACCTCGAACTGTGAGATGGATGGCATATAAATTAATTAAATAAATAAAAATGTCAGCTAATGTAGAGATCTCTTTTGTTCTAGTATCTTGACTCCAAATACCTGCAAACTCAATCATGGTTATTTAGGAGCAACACTGCATTGCACAAAGGATCATGCTCTAAAATGCTTCAGAAAGTAATATGAGCTCTTAGTCTCCAGGAGTTATTATCAGGTAATGCACCATTGGCTTTAAATACCTGTAAAGGAGGCAAGAAAATCTTGACACATGTCACACCATAAATATACTTCTAGATATATTGGAAGGGAAGAGAAGGATCTACTACAAAGATGATTAGCGGGTTGGAGGTTAAAACATATGAAGAACGTTTGCAGGGATTGGCTATGTCTACTTGAATGAAAAGAAGAACTAGGGGTGACTTGATAGTAGTGTTCCAACAGTTGAGGGGGCACCCCAAAGAAGAGGATGTCAACCTATTTTCCAAAGCACCAGAAAGAAAATAAAGAAGCAATGGATGAAAAATAATCAAGGAGAGAAACAACCTAGAACTAAAGAGAAAATTCCTAACAGTGAGAACAATTAACCAGTGTAACAGCTTGCATTCAGAAATTGTAGGTGCTTCATCACTGAAGGCTTTTCAGAAGAGATTGGATTTTGTCTGGAGTGATACAAGGCCTCATGTTTGAGCAGGGAATTGGACTAAAAGACCTCCAAGGTCGCTTCCAACTCTTCTATTCTGTTACTGTGATGGATAAGTCAATGATTCTCAAATTACATTTTAGACCATATCTTGGATCATGTGATTTAACGTGGAGAATGACATCACGTTGTATTCTTATTTGCTGATAACTGCTATTGCTTCACTTCCAGGCAAGTGCATATAGGTTAAAATTGGATATTGTCAGAGAACGTCACAGGTAGCACGATCAATGTCAAATAGATTTAAGAAAAAAAATTGTTTTATCAACCTGAACTGACAATTTTGCTATTTGCTGATGTTTGGAATATTGATTGAAGTTACCTAAGGTTAAAATGAAACTTTTTAATTATAGTTTTTAACATTTAATTTAAAAAAATGAAAGGTCTTATAGAAATTAACATCTATGTGTTACTTTATGTATATGTGTGAATTATAAAGTATAATTTAGGCTTTGCAATAGAGTCAAATTATATCTAAAATAAATCATGATATAGCACAATATGTGAATCTAAATTATGTAACTTTTTTTATCAGCATTAGGCAATGGTTATTTCTGACCTTTGAAAGATTTTAGTAAAATTGTTCAATTTTACTCCCTACAGAGAGATTTTAGATTGAATTTTCTCCTTTCAACTTTAAAGTCCAAGAGGCTATTTTTCTAGATGACTGACATTGGCATAATTTGAACCATCAATGTAATTTGTATGGATTAATGCATGCAGATGTCCATGTGTGGGCACATGTAGAAAACACACTTTTCTGTAAAAGAAGAAAATCTAAAAACATTTTATAATAATAAAGGAATCACTAAAAGCTATTTAAAGGAACTGAGGTTATTGTTTTTCTTCTCTTAAATCGTGTAAAACATTGTTGTGGGTGTAATGTTGTTGGGGAAAGATAGATCAATTTTATCTCCAAAAGAAGATAAAATTCCATAGTCTGGAAATGATTATTCTGCTTTATGACTGTAATGACTATAAATCATTCTTAAATAATTGGCATAGCTGGTCTAATGTGGAGAAAAAAGAACAGCTGGCTAGAAAATCTATGATTAGTAGCCTCTTACAGAAAGCATGGTTCACTGCTTATAGCTTGGTCTTTTTAACTTAGTGACCCAAGTTAGATCCTAAAAAGAAAATAAGAAGAGAAAATTGTGAGTTAGTCCCAGAGCCTTGAGGCATAGGTTTGGATTCACAAAAGTTCACAAGATGATCAGGGAAGTATCTCAGTTGCAAGTAACCCTGAGGGAGATTGGGGAAGAGTCATAAATTCTGAAGAGTAGGATGGCTTCTCCAGATGTGTCATTACTCTGCAATGAAGTTCTGATCTCATCAGCTTTTAATTTCACTACTTCTTCCTTCCAGCAGCCTCAGTTGTCTCTCTTAGTTGTCAAGCTTCTTGAATGAGAAATGAAATATCTTCAAGGAAAAACAAAGTCCAGTTGCCTTTGAAAAAGCACTTTTGGGACAACCATGACCTGGATGGCTGAGAATTTCCATAGATGTTACATCACTATTGTCCATGTTTGCAAGTTCCTAATTCACCATCCATGATGCAGAATAATGGCCCTGTCTGGCAAGGCTATTTTTAACTGGAATTAGGCATGTACCTGTACCCAGAGTCAAAATAAACAAGTCTCTATCACTATTGACCTGGTGCATAGCCTATTCAGAAATTTTAATGCATTCAAACTCCAATTTCTTGAAATGTAAGAGTATTCTTGAACTGCTGGAGGAATACAGGGCTGCTAATCACCAGGCAGACTGAAGCTAATTTTTTTTCCGATTGCTCATAAAAATTCTCAGCAGGGAAGCAAACTTACTTAAACACCTTTCCATAATAATTCAGTTCATTGAGACAAGAGTTGGGAAATGCAGGCGATTGTTTATTCCACAGCATAGCACAGAGGAATAACATTATTTATATCAGCATTGCTGCATATTCACAAATGCATTCTTCCATAAATAGATATAATGAAGTACACACTTGCAGATGCACACAGGGACACTTCTGGCACTTTTACATAGGTGTCCCTAAGCCCTTCCTGTCCAATTCTTATTGTTGCATTGTCCCATATTGTTTGGAGGAGTGAGCTACTATAGTGGTAGCCTGACAGCACCACTTTTATTTAAGAGCAAATTTTCCCCTTGTGGTTTACTGTGGAGGGAGAAAGTAGAAGTTGTTTTCTGCAGCATCAGAGCTACAAAACATTTAGCTATATCCCTGCCAGGATGAATGCAGCATCTAATGAGAAGATAGAGTTGTCTATTAGGAGTTGAAGACCCAGTGTAGCATTAAAAGAGCACTGGGCAAATGAAAGAAAGGATATCAGAATTCCTGTCAATAGCAAGGATTCTATATACAGATGTATAAAACCAGAGAGAAAAGTTAGGCTGAGACTAAGATGATTCAATTCCGCTGAAACAAGCCAGCTTGGAACGATTACTTCTTCTGCAATGGAAGATTGTCCAAGGCAAAAGAGATGGCTCTTCCCATTTTAAAAACTCACCTGAGAACAGAGAGATTTCTGCTTCTCATTGGTTGTTTTTATTTATTAGGCTTTGACTTTCTGTGGATTTGCTATACTTTATTATCTAGATCTGTGTTTCTCAACCTTGACAAATTTAAGATATGTGGACTTCCTCTATGCTAGCTTGAGGAATCTGAGAATTGAAGTCCACATGTGTTTTCTCTTTTACTAGCAACCATTTTGAATTTTCAACAGTGGGGATGTTTGATGTGACATCTCAGTGGAAAGACATTCAGCAGGCACTCTCTGCCTTCTCAAAATGGATAGGCTGTTTCTGTCCACAACAGGTAGTTAGCAGATAATCAAACCACATAGCTTTTTATGGGTGATAATGAGCACCTTGATCTGCATCTAGAAACACACTGTAAGTCGGTACATCTCTTGCAATATTTGCATTAGAAACACTACTGCGTCTGACTGATGATTAAATGGAAATTTTGAGTACCAGCTGATTGTGGCCTTCAACAGCAGCATCAAATACAGCAACTTAAAGTAGTCTAGTTACAATTCTCTAGCTTAATATTTCTGGAAGTATACATATAGTAGTTGACTGAGGTTTCCTGGTTTGATTTCCTAGAAGGGAAGAGATTTTCATCAAGTTTTAGCCTTAGAAGTATTCATTGTTTGACCCCTGGCTAACATGCGGAACCAAAAGTCTAAGGTGTATTTCTTAATCCTTCTAAAACTCACAGCAAATAATAGCTTTGAATGTAGCTGAAAGGGAAAACTGTCAAAATATGAAGAATAGACCTATAAGCTGTTCTATGTATCTTTTTGGAAAGAGCAGATGCCTTCAAGTCAATATTGACTTTTAGCAATTGCCTGGAAAAGTTGCCAGGAGGGTGGACTTGGGCCAGTCACTTTTTCTCAGGAAAAAAGGACAAACCACTTTCAAAACCCTCCAGTTTTCTTGGAAGGATTTTGAAGGTGGTTTGTCATTGCCATTTCCCTAGGACTGAGAGAAAGTGACTGGCCCAAGGTCATCCTACTGGCTTTTGTAACCAAAGCAGGACCTGTTATCATGACACCAAACTGACTCTTTCTATGTATCTTAAAATAACTAAATTACATGCAAATGAAATTTTTAAAAACAACAATTGTCATTCTGATCCCCATCTCACCAAATGTTATGTCTTTATTGTTGCCATTGGCTTTCCTTGGCAATATAGTACACAATTGAGCTGGTCTGACTTACACAGCAATTAGATTAACAAAGTTTTACAGCACAACATTATAGGCAAAGCACCTCACAGGAAGCTGAGCAGTTTAAAGAAGACATGTGAGTGGAAGTCTATTGTTTCACAATTGTCCTGATTTACTAAATTAAATTAATTTTAGAGCATTATATTTTTCAGAAGTTCCTTCTCCCACTTCATTTCAATAAATGCCTCAGATATTATTATTTGATGGAGTCTCGAAATCTGCTTTATGAATTCTGTATTCTGTATTCTGGTGGAACAGCTACCATTTTATCATGTAAAAGTGCTGGTTAGACAAATGTAAGAGATTATTTAATCTAATGAATGTCAAATGAAATACAGACATATTTTTGGTCCAACTAGGATTATATACATAGACAGAAAAGACACTGGAAAATGGATTTCTAAGTTATAGCCTTGTTTTCTAGTCATTAAATGAACATTGTTATTTCCTTTCTCCTTTCAGAAAATCAACGTGGAACTCCTGTGTAAAATTAATATACTTTTTGTAAAGAAAAACAAACTTATTTTTCTTAAAGTTTGTTTGTCTGCTTGCTTGCTTTGGAGTGAGGATGCCACTTGGTATTTTATAGAACGGAGCTTTTCATGTTAATTATACATTTCAGTTTTAAAATGTCAGCATCTAGAGCTGTATAGATCTGTTTCCTTTCCTTTTTTCGTTTTACATTTTGCCCCATTTTCCACACTATTTTCTTTGGGCTCTCTGACAAAGAATGGCAAGGAGGCTGATCTCATTGTAAGTTTAAAAATATAATATTCATTGCTACTTTTATTCAAATATCCTTCTAGAATTTTTAATAAAAGTATCAGGACTAACTAGTGCCTCCTTGATCTACTGCTCTGCCTTTTACTTTTCCAGTAGTATTTGTAAGGAGCTCTGGAGAGGAAGTTTATGTATATTTAAGAACTCATGTATCACCACAATTCACCTGGTTTTGGGATGGCTTACAACAGAAACCAATGCTTAATCCACAATGCATAATACAAAAGTCAGGTGGTATTTCTCTCATCATTCTCTAAGCAACATTCAGAGCCACAGTGTATACTCACTTCTAGAAGGTTGTCAGATTGGACACAACCCTGGACTTGAAAGAGGAGGAAAACTATTCCAAAATATAATGGGTGCAGGCTGCAGTTGAAAAACATTGGCCCTTACCAGTTACAGAAGACCACTGACAGTGAGACTCATCAATCAAATGGACTCATCAATCAATTCAATGTGGAGAAGGGAAGACATGAACTGAGAAGTCTGTGGGGGTCTTATAGATGAAGAACAACCAGGATGATTAGGGGACTGGAAGCTAAAACATATGATTAATGGTTACAGGAACCGGGCATGGCGAGTCTAGTGAAGAGAAGGACCAGGGGAGACATGATAGCAGTCTTCCAATATTTGAGGGGCTGCCACAGAGAGGAAGGGGGTCAAGCTATTTTCTAAAGCGCCTGTAGGCCAGACAAGGAATAATGGATGGAAATTGAACAAGGAGAGATTTAACCTGGAAACAAGGAGAAACTTTCTGATGGTGAGAACAATCAACCAATGGAACAGCTTGCCCTCGGAAAGGGTGCCATCACTTGAGACTTTCAAGAAGAGATTGGACTGCCATTTGTCAGAATTGGTGTAGGGTCTCCCGCTTGGGTTCGGGGTTGGACTAGATAACCTATAAGGTCCCTTCCAACTCTGATTACCTGTTATGTTATGAAAACTAACATAGTGAATTGCACACATATCCTGTTGATAACCAATGCAGAGATTGCAGTCCAAATGTAATATGACTCTGCAGGTTTTATTCAGCTACTGGCCCACAATTTCTGTGCTGCAGTTTGAACCAGCTGTGGTTTCTGAACTGTGCTCAAAGATGGCAATAGTCTGCCAGATGTTAGTAAGAACATGATCTGCCTTTTTTAAAGTATGCATTTTATTAAAATGTACTCCCTCCAGAGAGGGGTTTTGTTTTCTTTGTGGTGTGTGTGTGTTTGTGTGTGTGTGTGTGTGTGTGTGTGTTTAAATGCTGAATTGAATAAGCTTCAGACTGGTCCACTATGTTTTTGTGTGTGTGTGTGTGTATTTTGAGCTTTCTCTGATCCTAATCCCTGGGTGTCCTTTTTTTTTTACAGTATTTAATATGGTTAGAAAGCCCAGATGCTTTTAGAAGAAGCTAAAGGCAAGAGGGGGGACTGACATACCACTATTGTTCAGATGAAAAGGGCTTATTTGCTTTTATTCCAAGCCCAAATGAAGTCTCTGGTTTGTATGTTCCAAGGAAACTTGTTGTTTCATGTAGAGAAGCCCAGATACAGCCAGGCTTGATTCAAAATAGACCCACTCCATTTTGAACGTTACACAGAGTCTCCGCAGATGTCACTACACAGACATTTTGAAAAATAAAGGGATTGCAAGCGATTACTGCATTAAGCCCTAATTAGTAAATTAAAGATAATGGCTTAGATGTGTGGTTAATGTTTTGTGTTCAGTTTTTTTTTCCTCCATGCTTGAACAACTGATAGTAAACACTTTCAAATATCTGCATCTCCCCCTTCTGATGTTTCTAGAGGTTTTCCATATAATTGCATTACCAAACCCAGTAACACAGTTAAGCTACAATTTGGAAGTTAAGGGAAATATTTGATGGTTTTTCACATACCTACTGTGGATGGGATCATTTAAAATTAATAATCTGGTGAAAGAAAATTTGTTTGATCATTTATCTTCTTTAACTTTCCCCTATCTTTTTTTTTTTATTCTAAGGAGCATAATTGTAGGAGAAGAGCAGGCAGACCTAAATGTGTCATCAGATTAGAATCTTTATGTTGTCACAAATATCCAAGTCCAACCTCTCCTGAATTCTGTTGACTTTTATTTGGCTCCAATTTAGTGTTAAATTTTAGCTGACTAGATTCTCTTATATAGGCTTGATATAAATTTTCTATGCTTCTACTTAATGGATTCTTTGCATCTGACATTTATAAGGTTTCCCTTAGAATGTACTTTCTGATGTTTCATTCAGAATCTAGAACCATGGTAGGAACTATTGTAGAAGGATCTGTATCTGGTCAGGAAAACAAATTCTAAAGTTATTTTTCTACAGCAAATCTCCTCCTATGATCTGTCCAACAGTCCACACATTACTAAATATAGCTTGTTGTCCAGGTAGAGTCTTCTTTTTGAAGCTTCTGAGATTAGAAAGTGAGAAATATCCATTTTATGTTCTAATTTCACAGTTCAGATGAACAACAACTGAGTAAATAGGAGCTCAGTTAAATTTTAAAAAATCTTATTCCGATATCTGATGAAGTAGAGATGCTTTAAATAATGCTTGACTTAGTTTTTTCTTTATATTTATATTTATTTATAGTTCTTATGCAGTTAATAAGAACTTCTGTGAAAAGTAGAAGTTCCTTTAGGGTGGACATATCAAATGAAGATAAATCATATTTAAAGGCAATAGTATTTCTTTGTAGCCCCTCCGTCAATATCCCAAAATTTAGTATCTTTACTAAAGAATCTATAAGTGATTGCCAAGTTGTTTAAAGAACTAGGAATAGAATTTTCTTTTTTTTTCTTTTTTTTGTACTATGGAAACTAGCTATATGAAAGTACAGTATAAGGCTTAGCTGGAAACAGAGAGGTAATAGGGTAGATAAGATTATAAAGATTTTACTCAAATCCAGCAGGATATCACTATCTTATCCAAATCCAACAAGCTATTACTTCCAACCTGGTATACCTGAAACTATGACTCTAAAAAGAATTGGGAATTTAATACTATACCATAGCTGTTGACCTAGTAGATTCCCTATCTCTCTGAAGATAGCAATCCAGCTTTTTTACCTTGGTTGAAAATTACATCAACAGGGAAGCCAAAATGCCTGAAGAATTATATTTAGGTAAAATCCTAAACATGCAGGAGAGTTTTACCATAGAGGTAACTCATGTTATGGCAGTGTCAAGTAGACTTGAAAGGAAACATGACTAGATGAGCTAATTCTACTTTATTGTGAAGTTGTATTAATAGAATCTTGAAAATCTGAAAGCACAATTCTCATCCCATCTCCGTTGCAGCCCAAGAAACCATGGAGGGTTTCTTCTGAGTTTCTTGCCCTGCCCAGTATGTAGGTGTGGATTATGTTGTCTCTTATCTCACTGTTCCCAGTCTCTTTTTCCCCAGTCTCCCAGGTCATTCTCACATACCATTACAGATGGTTGGGGTTTTTTTGCTTCCCAGCCCAAGATAAGGATATTATTTTGCAGACTGTGAGAAAGTCTTCTGTTCTTTTAATTTTATCAGAAAGGATGGGCCTTCACAGTGGACTTCAGACATGATAAATCCTTTATTGAACAAAGATGTGGTCTTTACTGCCCTCCAAAGGTAGCAAAAAACTGATATTTAAAAATATCAGTTCAGATCTTATATTGGGCCACTGAAAACCACTGAAAGTTTCTGTCCAAAAATTTACAACTTTTTTTTTCAAATGGAGAGAATGTTAATGAGTAAAATAAGCACTCATGCCTGCTCTATAGTTTTGAAAATTTTCCAAGTAATACAAAAATTTATGTTTTTGAGCAACTTATTAAAAATATGATATCCTGAGAATGCTAGATATTCTTAGATTATTGTTTCCAACCTAGGGAGACCATCCAATCTTGGTCATCCCAGTGAATAATTTATGAGGTGTCTTTATATTTCATTTGTATTATCGTCTTGGGAAAGAAACAAGCATCTTGTTTCAATGGTCTATTAAGCTTTTGTTAAGTGCTAAGTTTCTGAAATGCTGAGCTTGGAATAATCACAGAGAACTAATTTTGTCCTATTTGGTTCTTCTTCTTACTCTAGGAAACCGTTTGGAGTCGATAAGCAGAGTTACAGTGATGGACTTAAGGAACATTGACATCTCGGTTACAGAAAACTTGTGAACTTTCCAGAGGATTATAGTATTCCTGTTCACTTTTGTGGTGATCCTTTGAGAAGAAAGGGGAAAATTTGGGGAGTACTCTGGTGCCTATACATAAACCAAAAATGAAGGAAGATCATTGTTTACATGCTGCCCTTCTGTGTCTGGGAATGCTGTGCTGCAGCTTTGTTATGGCGACAGACAAACTGAACCACTCAAGGCCATCACTGCATGGTCATCACGAGAAAGGGAAGGAAGGGCAAGTTCTCCAGAGGTCAAAAAGAGGATGGGTATGGAACCAGTTCTTTGTAATAGAAGAATATACTGGACCGGATCCTGTACTAGTAGGCCGAGTAAGTTTTTTTTATATATTTTTTTTTTAAAAAACAACACGTGCATTTCTTTTTCTTCTTTCAGAACCCTAAAAAACATGTTTTGGTATGATTTGACTATCAATAAATCCTGTGTATTCTTCAAAGATGAATGATAAGAGCTCTGCAGGATCCAGTCTGGTCGGTTACTGGGACTGAAACCAGCATAAGCTTTCAAACTTGTGCTGGAGCCCATCTTCTATCTAGCTAGAAGAGAGGTTCCCTGAAGATAGATTCTAGTATGAGTCTAAGAACTTTGGAAGACAAAATCTCTGGTTCCAATGACCGACCCAGATTGGATCCTGCAGCATTATCCTGGGACACATATATTTGTCTTCATTTGGTAAGACCTCTCCTATCCAATTGAGATTATAACTGATTCGTTTAGCTGTAAATCCAGCCAAACAACAATCCAGCCTTTGGTATTTAAGGTTAATAGTTAGCTCTGTACGATGGTTAGAATGGTGGTACAACACCCAGATGAAAAGCTATGGCTGGTCATATGAAATAGAGATTCATTTATGCTTTCCAGAGCTTTTTGCAAGAAAGGTAGAAATTAAATTCTTAGGCAGAGGTGTGAATCATTTAAAATGTGCTCCATTAGCATTTAGCTTGTTCAGTTTGTTTAAAATGTTATTTGTCTAAGGAATTTAGTCAATGGACTCATACCTGGTTTGATTTCTTGGCCGTACTGATTATTTTCCCAGATATACTGTATATTCTCTTCCTTGTCTTTTCCTTGTCCTTTCTTTAATGGAGATGTCATAAGCTCAAGCAAGCTCTTCTCCATGCAAGGCATTCATTGTACCATAAAAATGTTTTGTGCCACATTCTAAGTAGAAATGAATAAGATATTGACTTTAATTGTAGCTTCTGAGCTTTGTTGCCTTATTTTTATAATCTGTACTGCTTTTTTTGTCTCTGATTATATGATGCTTTTATGTTCTGCATTCTAAAATAGTTTATACATTTAAATGAAGGACAGGAGGGACAAATTTAATATGTAGGACAATCACCAGATGTAAAATCAGATAATATATTTCAAGACTCATTTTCATTATCAAAGATGATTCTAATATTATTTTAACTAATTCCCAAACTAATACTATTGAATTTGATAATTATGGTGTATGGAATCCAAAATACCTTTTCAAATCCCCCAAATTTGGAATGTAATCATAAAGATTAGGCCTTTCAAAATGTAACTATTATTCAATTTTTACACTCCTCTGAATTTTGGAATACATTTTTTCCAATCAAAACATACACTGAATTTATATGTTCCCCTTAAGGAACATTGGATATAACATAGATGCTAGAATGTCAAATTGAAAAAGAAACCCAAACAATAAATTTGAGTAGATGTTATACCAGTGCTCATAATGACCACTGCCTTGTAAATGCTTCAAAACTATTAATGTTAATGATGTGTGTATATTTCCCAGCTCCACTTTTTCAGATTAACTGAGGATAGATCTATTTATTGCAATAAGAATTGACCAACCAATTTGTCATCTAAATTTGACATAACAGATTGAGATTAACTGGTCTAAAGTCATCCAGCCAACTTTCATGTTTAATCTAGGACTAGAATTCACAGTCTCCTGGTGATTGGCCCAAACTTACCCAGACAGCTTTCAGGCCTATAATGAGCCTCAAATTCACAGTCTCCTGTTGATTGGTCCAACCAAACTCACCCAGCCAGCTTTCAGGCCTAAAATGGGACTAGAACTCACAGTCTCCTTGCTTAATTCACCCCCAAATACTGCATGGATGCCATTACTAGGACTCAAGAGTATCTTTACAATATTAGCATAGTGTCTGAATAAGCAAGCTAAATATAACAAGGTGAATTCGATACTTTGGCTTAAACTTGGTCCAGAAATTAGGCAGGGTCAATAAATGCAGAACAATATAAGCAACACAGGACATTAAAAATGCATAGGCTTAAAGTAGAACAGAAAGCAATATGCAATGTATTTTTTTTAACTGCCAATGTCCCCAAAAACCCTTTCATTGCTCTAATTGTGATTACATGAACACAGAACTGCTAAATTAGGTATGAATCTTTGATGACACCTGCTATAATATATGTTTAAATCTCTGACATATTCGTTATTTGCCTGAGCCCCACTGTTGTTCGTAGAACAACTCCTATTCGAATGATCTAAAATCCCTTTTTCTAGAGAACATTGGAACAACTACTAAAATAGCCTGACATGGTGTGATAAATCAGACTGGCTGAATATTCTTCAAGCTTTAAATAGGATGAAGTGTAGGAAAGTAAAGATGGCCTTAATCTTACATACTGTCAATGGTGCTGAATGCCTTTACTGTGGTGGAAATTTAAGTGGCAGGATTCTGATTTCATTTCATGCATTAATTACTTTAATACTATTCGTTAAACTATCACAATGGGCATTAAGTAGCTATGAAATGAGAGATTAGTTGAAATCAATGGGTGGTTCCCTTTGTTATAGCTCCATAATGGGCAAATCTACCTTTTTTTTTTAAAAAAGTACACTTAATCAAAAAATCTGTAAATAGAAAATCTTCCCTAAGATATTCTGTGCCTCCTTTTACTCTTACAAAATAATACTCAGTTTTTCCTTTCATGTTCATTTTTTAAAAAAATCCAAACGCATTTTAAATCCACCCCCACAATATACTTTGGACCCATACATAAACTTTCTAAATTATATGAAAGTACTTTCTAGTTATATCCATCTTTATGTCTTTAGAGATTCAGTGTATAAGTTTGTGCAATAACAAACAATAAAATAACAAAATAAAATGAAGGGACATCTAAAACTTGTCCATTACTCTCTGATAAATGTTTAGTCTAAAAACAGTTTATTTAACCTCTTCCTTATAACAATTCACTAACATTTTCAAGGTAATCTAATGACTAAGAAATATTTTATAATAAATAATTTCCCAAAAATCTATCTTCTACTTTCTAATATATTTATTTGGGAAGTATATATGTGAGATGGGTATCAGTTTTTTAAAAAAAATATGCCATATTTTTATGTCATAGAATTTGAGCTTATTTTATTATTGTAAATTAATGAATCAATTAATGCTTTTAAATTTATTTTTTCTATTGTACACGTCCTTCCTGCTTTCTGAATTGAAAAGGAAGCCATCAAGAGATGAGTTCTCTAATGTTATTGTGTTGTTGTAAAGCACCCAGAGTCATTGAGGTGGGATGGCAATATAGAAATACATAAATAATGAATTTGAGTTGAAATGTAGAAAGCCAGAAGAGCTACGGACCACTAGAATAAGAATTATACAATCAACAGGCATCTTTATTATTACTGTAGGTTTCCATCCTTGGGAATTTAACGTTTCTTTCTCCTTCGTATCATAAAACTTGAAGAAGAATTTTTTGGCAAAATGTCAGAAAGACAGTCCTCAACTTATGACCAAAATTGAGCCCAACATTTCTGTTGCTGAGTGAAACATTTGTTAAGTGAATTTTACCCCATTTTGCGACCTTTCTTGCCACAGTTGTTAAGCGAATCACAGCAGTTATTAAGTTAGTAACATGGTTGCTAAGTGAATCTGGATTCTTAATTGACTTTGCTTGTAAGAAGGTCCCAAAAGGGGATCATGCGACCCCGGGATATTGCAACCGTCATAAATATGAGTGAGTTGCCGAGAGTCCAAATTTGTGACTGCTGGGATGCTGTAAGTGTGAAAAACAGTCTTAAGTCACCGTTGTAAGTTGACGACTACCTGTATTTGGCACAACAGTAGCCTTTGTTGCCTTTGGAGACTGTATGTGAATATGTTTTTTTTTTTCATTTTGCAGCTTCATTCAGATATTGATTCTGGTGATGGGAACATCAAATACATTCTCTCAGGTGAAGGAGCGGGCATTATTTTTGTTATAGATGACAAATCAGGGAACATCCACGCAACAAAGACACTGGATCGAGAAGAAAGAGCTCAATACACATTAACTGCCCAAGCTGTGGATCGAAATACAAACCGGCCCTTGGAACCACCCTCAGAATTCATTGTCAAAGTCCAAGATATCAATGACAACCCTCCTGAATTCCTTCATGAAAATTATCATGCCAATGTACCAGAGAGATCCAATGTAGGTAAGTAACACAAACGTGCAATATTATTCTAAATGGAGACAATAGGACAAGGATGGTAGGCACAATTATGCATTCCTTCTTAGGAATGGGGTGAGGTCAATAGTTGACAGTCTAAGGTTAAAGTTTTTGGGGTTTGGGGAAGAAACCACAGAGTCAGGTAGTGCATTCCAGGCATTGACCACTCTGTTGCTAAAGTTGTGCTTTCTGCAATCAAGTTTGGAGCGGTTAACATTGAGTTTGTATCTGTTGTGTGCTCTTGTATTGTTACAGTTGAAGCTGAAGTAGTCATTGACTGGTGGGACATTGTAGCAGATAATTTTGTGTACTACGCTTAAGTCCAACTGTAGGCAGCGTAGTTCATGGTTGTCCAAGCCCCAAATCCCAAGCCTGGTGATATAGGGTATTCTGTTGTGAGCAGAGGAGTGTAGTACTCTTCTCATGAAATACTTCTGGACTTTCTCAATTGTATTAATGTCCAATATACAGTGCGGATTCCAGACAGATGAGCTGTATTTGAGTATTGGCCTGGCAAAGGTTTTGTATGTACCTTGCCTTGGATGGCAAATCAATTGTGATAGGACTAGGCTCCATACCCCTTCAGACAATGCTAAGAATTCTCAAGCTGATAAAAGATTGCCCATCTAAATTGTTTGAGAGGAAACCTGAATGGATTTCTTCCTGATACATTAACACGTGCATGGATAACAATGTTTTTCCTTTTGATTGTAAGCAATCCGAAATGCTGCTACCTAGGTATAGATTGTTCATCTAAAGCCTTTTATTCATCGACAAAAATAAAATAAAATCCCATAATCTTTTAAAATATGAGAGTTGCTCATAAAAGCTATGCTGCAAAAGGAAGAACCAAGGGGGAGAGAAGAAAGAGGGTTGGGGGAACAAGCTAAGTTGTAGCTTTTATTGTGACCACCAGGGATGAAAACAATTCAGGTAGCATGATGTTGGCTAAGTGACAGTTGGAGAACATTTAAAGCAGCTGATTTTCAACAGTCTGGAAGAAACAGCTCTTCCATTTATGAGAAGCAAAACGCAGCTAACTGGATATTTAAACAAGTTTTGAAAAGTATGCTGAGCTTCAGGAATTCATTCCTGGACTTTATTAATTCATTCCTGGACTTTACTATTATCTCTCCTTTTTATTGGTGTCTGATCTCCAGGGAAGAAAGAAAAATTGAAGTATGGAGAAATCAGCAATTTTCCAAAATGCTAACCAACTGTTTCTCCTTCGACAAGTCTGGAGCAGACAAAGATGCTTTGGATCTGGTCTCTGCCCTCTCACTGTACTTGTAGCAATTAATGGATTAATATCCAAAAGCTTGCATGATAGCCACAGGAATTCAAATATATATTGCAGGGGTCCCCAAACTTGGCAACTTTAACTTCCAGAATTCTCCAGCCAGCAAAACTGGGAGTTGAAGTCCACAAAACTTAAAGCTGCCAAGTGTGGAGACCTCTGATATATTTTCTTGAGTTTGGATGCTGTTAAGGTAACAACACTAAGGGTTGTCAAGAGTTTTTAATCTCTTTAATGCCTCCTTCATTCAACTGTATATTTGATTCAAGCCCAGGAAAAGATTCCTTTAGAAGCTGCTCACATATACAAAACACACACACACACACACATACAACCTCAGATCAGATCAAAATAGGCTGGATCATGCCAAGGGTTAAAAAAAAGTTGCCTTAATTTTTTTTCCAATGGCATCTTCATTAGATGTATGCAACATTTGGTTCCAAAGCCAGCAAATGTGTTTTTGGATCCACACAGCAAACAAGATGCTATTGGGGGAATTTTTAATGGACTGTTTCTTAACCCCTGACCTTCTTTGGCCCATCTTCAAAATCAGTCTCTCTTATGCTGGCTTGTTCCCAACATAAAATTTGGTTTTTTTTCCACTTGGTTTTGGGGGAGAGTGATTCTGCTGACAATGTAACCGGCCTCATTTTCATTATTTTTTCCAGAATTCCATTGGTTGGAAAGAATTAGAACAACAGCTGTCCTTAATCCAATTCCACTTGTGATTTTTCTTAAATAATAGCCCTTACAGAAAGGAATCAACTTTTTTTATTCATAAAGAAAACAAGCAACACTTTTTTCCTGTGCATCTATACAACTTATGCAACAAATAACATCATAATTAGCTTGCCATAATTAGCTGGCCAATCTCAGCTACTATGGTCTATATTGTGCCAATAATCACTTTACATTTATGATATGTTCATCATGGAAGTGTTTTGGTATCTATTACAGTACTGGTTGACTAATGCTTTTACACAATACAAAATATCAAGCACAATTTTAAATGTCTTTTCCAGTCAAATAAACTCCCTTTCCAATAAAGTTATTTACCCATGAAACATGCATAAAAACATGCTGAACAGATCACTGCATATGCAACAAAGTTCACAGAGCTGGATAGCTTGTGGGGTAGTTTGTTATAGAAACCTTGTTCTTAGCATGTTGAATGAATTAAGCAATCATCTATTTCTTTTGATATGGCATATTATAGCAGAGAAAAGAGATGTGGCTGCTTTAAGATGCTGCAGGCAGGTGTCATATTCACACTCCCATGCATTCTAAAGCACTTTTAGAGATTGGATGCAAAGAGCTGTACAACCCTAAAATTGCACTCCAAAGCACTTTTAGAGATTGGATGCAAAGAGCTGTACAACCCTAAAATTAATACCCCAAATCATAATATTAACAAATTGCAAGGAAGGGTGGGTGGATGGAGAAAGGCATTTAGCAAATAGAATTAACTCGACTGTATACTCCAAAAAAGTAAATTGAACAGAGATCTGCGATAATCTGTACAGCTGTTGGATTGCCAATGGTGATTTGCTAGTAAAACCTCTTTTAAAGAAATGAAATGTGGATTTTCCAGGGTATACTTAGTAAAGATAGTAGTTTCTCCCTGTTCCGATTGAAAGGTGAAGTTGGCATTGTACTAATCTGAAATTTTGGAAGTGGGGAAAAACATATGTGTATCTAAATGTAAGTATATTCCCTTTTCTGTTTGCAGGTACATCTGTGATTCAGGTGACAGCCTCAGATGCTGATGATCCTACCTATGGAAATAGTGCGAAACTTGTTTACAGTATTCTTGAAGGCCAACCATATTTCTCTGTAGAGCCACAAACAGGTACTAAGCAACCATGTGCTAACTGAAAGGGAATTTTAGAATAGAAGTGAGAAGCCAGCAACTTTCCAAATTTATTCAATTTATATTACCACCCATTTTTACATACATGACTCTGTAATTCAATTGTTATTGGGCTACAGGTTCAAACTATGGTCATTGGCTGTAGTGGGTATGACTAATGACCCAAAAGAGATTAACAATAACACTAGTACTTAGACTTATATACAGCTTCATAGTGATTTACTGCCCTCTCCAAGTGGTTTACAGAGTCAGCATATTGCTTCCAATAATCTGGATCCTTGTCTTACCAACCTTGGAAGGATGGAAGGTTGAGTCAACATTGATCCAGTCAGGATCAAACTCCTGGCAGTCAGTAGAATTACCCTGCAAAACTGCATTCTAACCACTACACCATCACCAAGATTCCTTTACATGCCCCAAATATGATGATCAGAAGATAAACCACTGATTCTTTTTTTTTTTTTGGAGGGGGGGTGGGTTTCACAAAAACAAAATACAAATAAAACATCTTTTTTTTTTAAATAGCATGGTCCCAGGTTATCACTTCTTCATACAGACACAAAACTCAATTTCATGCTCATTTTTATATTCTATTCCATATTTTATTACTGTTTTATATTTTCTACATAGTTTTTCCCCTCTTTTAATTTTCTCAACTTTATTTTAATTATTTCATCTCAATTCAAATCATTATATTTATACTTTTGTCTGTCCTGTTTCAATTTCATATTATCTTTTCTCATTAAACAAATTTTCCCTGTAGTTACCAATTGGAGCATGACACCTTTATATCTTTTAATTTTATCCATTCAAACTCTTATTTAAGCTTCAATGTATACCTTTAAAATTATTGCATTCAATATAATACATAACTTCCAATCAAATTCTGCTTGGTACATTCTTAAAATACACACTATATTCTTAAAAAGAAAAGATTTTATATATATTTATATATATATATATATATATATACATATACATATACATACATACATACACACACACACACACACACACACATATACATATATACATATATACTTACACACACATTCCATTCCAATTCAATTCTATCATTAATATTAATTAAAATCTTGACATCTTTAACATTTTTTTTCAATTAAATATCATACTTCCTTGGGAACATTTATAAACTTTCCATAGTTAATTCTTCCCCCCCCCCCCCATATTTCTCACTTATATTTTTATAAATCATTAATAATAATTAAAATGTTCCCATTTAATTCTCTCATTCACTTTAATTCATTTATTTATTAACAAACATTCCACTACATTACAGTAAATATTTTATCCATCATTTTAATCATACATTGTTTCATATTTTCTAAAATTATTTCTATTTCTAATATAACAATACTATCTTATGTACCTTTGCAGAATCCCTTTTTCAATTAAATTTTCACCCATTATCTCTAAATAGGCTTATACTTTCAATCCTTATACATTTTCCCTGTTTCTCTATTTCTTGTTTCTGTCTTTTACAACTTCTTTTCCTTACCTTCTTCCCCCTCTTCTTCTCCCTCCCCCTTTTACCCCCTCGTCTCTCTACTTCTAACTCTCTCATCTGTAATCCCCTCTTCTGTTGCTTTCTAGTATTATACTTATCTTTCAAATTGTTCTTCTTCTTTTTGGTTGTTTTTTCTAATCTTAAACCTTTCACTCTTTTTACCCCCTTTCCTTTTTTTCCCCCCACTTAAAATTATTTGAAAATTACAGATGGCTTCTTCTTTGTCCCAATCTTCTTGTTCTGCAAGCATTTCTTGTTGTTTCTCATAGTACCAGATCTCCATTTCTAGGAATTGAAATACGAAGCCAAAAGAACCTCTCCCTTCTTGTGCATCTTCTTTCCATTTTTTAAATTCTATTTTCAGTTCTTCTAAGAGTGATACCATTTTAAAGCCTTTTAAACAACCACCCGGTTAATTTTAGTCATCTAGTTGCAAAAACCAAAAATCACCAAATAATCCAAATAATCCAAGGCTGTTTCTTCTTGCTTCTTTTTTCCACTTTCTCTTCCTGGGGTTCTATTATTTTGTTGCCAAGTTTCAGTTAAAATGTATCTTTGAGGAATCTTGTTAAAATTTCACTATAAGTTCCTTTTGGTTACAGTTCCATTCCTTAGTTCCAGGCAGTCTCCTCCATTTTTCCAGATCCTGCCCTTTTATTTATTTTTTTCTCTTTTCCTGCTTTTAAAAACTTTAAATATCCAGAAATCTTTATTATCCCTTTGACTTTTATTTTCAGCTTAGATGCCGATTAATGTCAAAGTGGATTTTTTTTCAATTTCTTGCTTAAGTCTCTTGGATGTCAGTATAAGGAAGGGAAGAAAAAGAAAAAATCTAATCCTTTCCCTTCTCTCTCTGCTTTGCAGCTTCAAAATCTTCTCTGGAAACAATGTTATTTAATTTAAATTCCAGGGTACCTTACATTGTTGCTTTTTCGGTTTAACCCAGTCAACCAAAACTTTCTCTTCTTATCTTCCTCCTGCACATTCTTTTCCGGTTCAGTTCTTCTTTGAGATGGCCATTTCTGACCACCGCTGAAACCGCCTTCAGGAAAGGGAGTAAGACCAGCTGGGGAAGAGAGATGTGGTTCTCCTCGACCCTGCTAGCAGTCTCCCCCTTCTTCACCACCTCTACTGGGTGGCTTAGCCCCGAAACCAGCTGGCTCGGGGCACTCTGGCAGCGAACACAGATCGAAACCGCGCACGATCGCGGATTTCGGTCTGTCACTGAAGAGACTCAAACAGGAAGCTTGATAAACCACTGATTCTAAATAACAATAGCAACAACAGGGAAAAACAAACTTTCTTTTTATATATATTTGGCAAATCCTGGAATCTCTAACTCAACCCCAAACAAACAGTTTCTTTTCCATTGTCAAATGCTCACAATAGTTCCAAGAGGCCTTAAGAACTTTTCACTGAAAGCATCAGTGTGTTTCTGTTTGACCTGTAATTTGCATTCAGGCCTTGGATTTATTTTAGAGAAAACAATGCCTTTGATTTTCTTGTTTGATTTAAAGCAGGGCTGTCAAACTCCTGGCCTGCAGGCCAGATGTGTCATGTGCTGGCCATGCCCGGTTTAGCAAAGGGGGGAAAAGTCCCAATATGTCACATGGCAACATGAGTTTGACACCCCTGATTTAAAGTAAATGTACCTTCTGCATATGAGAAGAATTTGACACTTTTTTCAAACTATAAATAATCTCGAATGGAAATTTTACCCATCATCATATATAGTATGTGATTAGATAAAGGTTAAATTTTGTTATCAACAGCTGGGCCCCATATAATGCATATCCAAGAAGTGGCTTCCCAAACTAAGCAGTAAGTTTGTTAGTCTTCTGTGTTAGTTTATCAAGATCTGTGTTGTGCTTACACTCACTAATATTCTTTCCTGTTTCTGTTGTCTTCATTAAAACTTTTTAATGTTTTTCCTCATGCATTTCAAAAAGTATTTAGGAAAGTAGGGACAAGCCTTAGAATAGAATAGAATAGAATAGAATAGAATAGAATAGAATAGCATA
>NW_020769375.1:4976618-5052885 GCF_900518735.1 Pseudonaja textilis | reverse complement strand
TCCTTCCTTCCTTCCTTCCTTCCTTCCTTCCTTCCTTCCTTCCTTCCTTCCTTCCTTCCCTCACTCCCTCCTCTATCCATACTCTTTACAGTTGTGCATCTCCTGAATTGCATTCACATCTTAACTGGATTAATGAAAAGGGTTAATGCGCTCCAGAAACTCCAGAAAGAGCCAAATATTTTGCGGATTAGTTCAAAAACAGATTTATATAAACACACACTTGAATTGATTTCACTTAGGCAGCAGTTGCATATTTTATTCTATGGAAAAAAAGCTGTAAGCAGAAAAACAAGAATTTTCATTATAGAGTCTCTGTACAAGAAGTTCAAGCAATTTTGGTTTGTTTGTTTGTTTGTTTTTAAGTATAAGACCACCCAAGTCCATAATGGTTCAGGGAAGAGCTTTGCCTTATAGCCTGCCAAATTAGCATTTCTCTACTTTTTAATTAAACCTACGAAAAACAAAGTGTGGTGGGGCAAAACACTAAGTGCCAAGAGATGTTTTATTTGGTGAATTGCTGCCTGAATCTGACTTGGAACCTCTGGAATGTTCATGTTCTCTCTGCTAGATTTTGCATATCTTGATGGAGTCAATAAAATAAATACTCCTAAAGGAATTAACAATATAGCTCATTTACTGATAAGCACCATTTTGCCTAGGTGTTTATCAGATGTCAATATCGGAAGCCGCTGTTCCTGGTGAGGAAGCTGGAAGAGTAAAAGCCAAAGATCCAGACATTGGAGAAAACGGTTTAGTAA
Source organism: Pseudonaja textilis (assembly GCF_900518735.1). Next base: position 5,052,127 of record NW_020769375.1, on the reverse strand, counting down.
CTTACAACATCATTGATGGTGACGGTATAGAAGTCTTTGAAATCACAACAGATTATGAGACGCAGGAAGGGGTTGTGAAGCTTAAGAAGGTAAGAAATGCATTCCTTTCATTCCTCAATGGATAATATATACTTTATTTTCTTTCCATACCTCACAGAACATATAATAGGCACAGATTATTACTCATGGTAAAAAAAGAGCAAAAGTAGTTTGGGATAATTTGTTTATGAAGCTATGATTAACTTCCAGCAGCCCATTTTACTCTTATCTCTTAAGGCTTGGAGCCAGAATGAAAGGAAAGAGATTATAAAAATAAAGCACTGGTGCATAGAAGCTTCTTAACATCATTTTAAAGTGAAGAAAAGTACATTATTCTTTTACTGATCCTCCTCTTGAGAAATCAACACTATTCCCTCTTCAAAGCATACTGCATATTAACTTGGAAATAAATGAAGGGGATTGCCTTCCTTATAATGAAGCATTTATTTTCAAGTTGGCAAGACAGTGTGAATTTTCAGATAATGTGAAAATTACAAGGGATTTCTTTTGTGTCTGCAATGCTTTTTCCTGAGGAAAACTTAATTTGGGCTGTCAGGATTCCTTCTGAATCCAGTCGCTGTTGATTGAAAGAAAGAAAAGAAGGGGGAGAAAAAAGGGAAATAAAGCAAGCATGGTTGATCAGTGATGTGTTTCCTTCATGCAGGTCAACAAAAGCCACTTTTGGGTTTCAGCTCGCTATTCTGAAATATTTTTCTTTCATTACACCAGCCAAAGTCACCAAGCTAAGCACTGTATGCAAAATTGCTATAAAAGCAGCTGTGCTCAGCTTCTTTAAAACCAATGACTTTGCCAACATTTCAGAAATGATTAATGTTTGCCAATAGAATAGAAAATAGTATCTGCAGCCCAGAGTTGAATGGTGGAGTCCTCAGTGCTCTCTGAGCTTTGTTATTTTCTTGCAGAAGTTTTATTATTCAACTAAGTAACAACGATAATCAGTGATGTTACCTAAATGGGTAATGAAATGTCTGCAAGAAAACAACCAAGCTCAGAGAACATCAAAGACTCCACTGATCAGTGTTTCTATATTTGGGCGGGTTGTTTTATAGTATTCAATAAGGACCTTATAGCAACTTAACTGTAGCAGAGAAGTTGCCATTTATATTCCTAAAATCAACTATGCAGTTCCTAGAAGTATCTCCAAAACTATTTTGAGGTTAGGAATAGGAACCATGTGGCTCAGGATGTGTAGTTGAACTGAATCTTAATTAGATTGTTTTGTAGATTATATCTTGGGTCCTGTATTAGCTCTTCTTTTATTGTTTTTCTGTTATCTGTTTTATCTCCCCCCACCCGCACTCCTGCTAACTAGCCAGAGTCATGTTTTTGAGTCTGGGGTATTTTCATTAGTTTGATTTGAAAGTGGGCTAAAGACATAAAATTAAAGAGAGACAATTGGATGTAGCGTTTAAGGTAAAGGTAGAGAGGTTCCCCTCACACATACGTGCTAGTTGTTTCCAGCTCTAGGGGGCGGTGCTCATCTCCGTTACAAAGCCGAAGAGCCGGTTTTATCCAAATATGTCTCCGTGGTCATGTGGCCGGCATGACTAAATGCTGAAGGTGCAAGGAACACTGTTACCTTCCCACCAAAGTGGTCCCTAGAAATCAAAAGAGTGAATTCTTACTCCCACCTTAGGCATTTAAAAAAATGGCTGAGTGACTCCCATCTTAGGAGTGACTTTGAGTCAGTTACCGTATTTCCCCATGTATAAGCACCCCCTTTGTATAAGCCACCCCCCCAATTTTTGGACTGTGAAGTTTTGAAAAAAATATTTTATTAGAGAAACAAGTTATGAAGAAAGAAAATTTACAAAGAAACAAAATTCAACGTCTAGATCTACAACTTCGGTCATGACGCCGAAAGCGGTGCGGGCGACGCTAGCAATCTACGCATCGGAACGAGAGTAGGAACGAAGCATTCAGGCCGATGCCTAGCGTATGCATTTCTATCGCGTACTCGCACTCGTAATCGTATCATCACGTACAATTTTTACAAAAAAGTATAGCATACTGCTGGAAAACCAGTTTATTCCTACTTTGTTATTTTATGCATTTTTCACGTATAAAAGGTGTACCTGTTTTGTATATGCCACCCCCCTACTTTTTGGGCTTGAAAATTTTGGAAAAAAGGGGTGGCTTATACATGGGGAAATACGGTACTCTTCCTCAGCCTCTCACTTTACAGAGTTATTGTTGTGTGGAAAATAAGAGAAGATAGCTGTATTGGTATCCTTTCTGCTTTGTGTTGTACATGAAAAAGTGGCATATTTTTTTAAAGGTAGCATTTTGGAAATCTGTTATAGCATTCTATTCTGTTGCTAGCAAATGTTCATTCATAATTCTCAAGATGTATTTAGATGGTTGGGTACTTTGCCATTATTAAATTTATATGCTAACAAATCCACTTAGACATGGACAGGTCAGAATAACTCACATTCCTAAGGTTACCACAACGCTCTTGTATGGAGCAGAAATTTGGGGTCTTTACTCAACCACAGTCCTAGAACAAACAGTCCCAGCATTTGAGATGTATTTTGGGTGTAGACCTAAGAACCTCTGCTGCAGCAGTTAGAGCTGAATTGGGAATTTATACAATTCAGGCATTATCTAAAGCTCACAATAATTGTGCATGTTATGTAATATGTATGCATGGAAAAGCAAGATGTGAACTTTTATCCCTAGAAGTATATTTTAATTAGAATTGACCCCAGATAGGAACAACTAGATATCAGAATCTGCAAACCATTACAGAATAGAGGTCCCTGTTTTGCTATAAGAGTAATACTATCAGTAATAGCTCTAGCACCTGGGAACATTTAGACCAGGCATTATTAAACATGATTATAACTCCCCTTGTGGTACTTGAGCCTTGAATAATGTCCCAAATTAGGAAATGTTACCATAGTTTAGTTAACAGTAGTGTCCATACAGATTTTTACCTGAAATATTAAGACTTTATTTATTCTTAAAATTACAGGCTGGATCTTGGAGATGCAGAAATTGTCATATCAGGTGTTCCTTAAGTTCATTTTATTCCATTATACATTTTTGAGTATTGGTCAGTTTACCTATAAATATGCCTGATTCTAAAGGTGTTGTGATCTGACCTACCATATTACAAAGAAAGATAATCCTAAATTTATTTCTCATTCTCATGCCAAAAAGCAAAGTAGGGAAGATATTATATTCTCAAAGAATCTAAAATGATTTTGTATTTTAAAACAATATCTTAAACAAATATAGGAATTATGTGTGCATAGGAGGTAGATACAAAAGTGAAATGGACATGATTTCAGCCTCTGGCAACATCTGGCAAACTTTATCTAGGCTGGAAACTATGCAGGGCTGGTTCTGGTTAGTACTTTGTGGGAGATTATTGGGAAACCTCAGAGTGAGACCAAACAGGGAAATAAAAAACTATCCTGAAAGAAAGTAATGGCAAGTTATCTATATAATGTTGACCAAAAACCCTCTGTCAACTCATAACATATTTCTCTGGTCTTTTAAGAGTTGCCAGCAGAAAGGGAGGGGAGGAAGTAGTATATTCCTTAGATGCTTTCATAGATAATTTCTAGGTGACCAAAGTTTCTGGCATGCAAAATTATAACTGGAGAGCATGATTGATGACTCTTGGCTGTGGATGTGTCCCATTGGAGAATATACACCCAGAGGATGGGGGAAGACCAGGGTCAAAGGTGAAATGAATGAGGTGTCTCAGAACAGCACCGGGATATGTTTTCTCCTAATAAATCTTCTTTGAGCAGGCTAGAGACTCATGATTTAAATGGGGATCGTTACTGGAGCCCTGACACCCTCATGGATAGATTCATGAAAGCAGTAAGGATGGAAGTGAACTCTAAGGAGGTTTATCTTTTTCTTGTTGTTGTTTGTAAAAACATCCTTGGAATGATACCTTGTTTCTCCTCCTTTTTTTTTCTTAACCCCAGCAAGTTGACTATGAAACCAAAAGAGCCTACAGCTTGAAGGTAGAGGCAGCCAACATATACATTGACCCCAAATTCATCAGCAATGGACCGTTCAAGGATACTGTGACTGTGAAGATTAGTGTTGAGGATGCAGATGAGCCCCCCATGTTTTTAGCACCACTGTACATCCTCGAAGTGGAAGAGAATGCAGGGCCAGGTGCTCCAGTTGGACGGGTACATGCCAAAGACCCTGATGCTAAAAACAGCCCTGTAAGGTATGCTTATAACAGGCAACAATGGCTTAAAATAGAAAATGCTGCAAATGCTATCAATAATAATGACTTCATCACTTGCAACGTAATAATACTCTGGGTGTACTATAGGGAGAAGCAATTCTACTTTTTCCTCTTTAGTTACCAGGCACAGTAATTTCCAGGCAGAGTTAGCAGTACGAAACTTTAGAATAAAAAGTCTGAATTTCCTGCACCGATGTTGTGCAGATACATAGAAATAACAGTGAATGTAGCATGCCTGAACTCACATATGTGGGTGTATATGTATATGTATACATGTGTATGTGTGTGTGTGTGTGTATTTGTTATTTGCATACACAATCATGAAAATAAATGTTTTAGTCCTAGTGTCTGCTCAATGCCTTCAATCGAACAGTGTTCAGAAGCATTACAGATGCAACAATCTCAAAATATGTATTTTTTCAAGATACATACCAATCATATGATCTCAGCTGCATAACAAAAGTCCACTTCTCCACTTCCAAAATCTTTTGTATCTGATTCTGTGATGGAATGTAGTGGGATGGATTCCCAGGAGAAAGGGGAATATATTCCAGAGGAATAAGAATAACTGGGTTTAGGTAGTTTGTATGAGAAAAAGTAGATGAAGATAGAAGACAGACCCTCCTTAACAGTTAGCATAGAGACAGTGAAGCTTGGGAGAATCGCCACATGTCATTTTTGGCTTTGGGCCTGACATCAATCTTGACAGAATAAACACTCTACTATCTGCATCTACCATATACTCTATGTATTATTAGTGAGGGGCTGTCTTCAGCCTCTTTCCCTCACACCTACCTGGTTTCCGTTGTCTCACTCCTTGGAATCCAACCTACTACATTCCACCACCAATTTACTGATCTAAGTAGCTGGAAAGGAAATAATTAACCTCTGGACCTCAGATTGTGTAAGATATATGATCCACCATCATTCAGCCAGGCATTAATAAGCTAATCTAGGAAGGCATGTGAATGCATATCTCTTTGTAGTGACTAGAATTTCACTGTTGGAATGCAAGTAGTTAAGATTTCCCTGTCTAGTTGTGGGCATGGTGCTCATGTCTGTTTCTTAGCTGAGGGAGCCGATGTTGTCCAAAAACGTTTTCCATGGTTGTGGGACCAGTATATGCCAAAGGCACACAGAATGCTGTTACCTTCCCAGTGATGTGATACCTATTAATCAACTCACATTTGCATGTTTTCGAACTGCTAAGTAGGTAGGAGCTGGGGCAAGGAATGGGAGCTCACCCCATTGTGTGGCACTCATGTCTTAAGCCCAGCTTATCCAGTCAACAAACTCAGCATCTTTAATCACTGAGCCATCGCTCCACAATAGGAGAGTGCATAGCCAATGACCTATTACCATTGTAATAAACTAGTCTGTTTTTAGAAATATATAATTATTAAATCAGCTTTAATATTAGCAACTATTTTAAAATGATAGTTGAAAAATATTAAAATAGATTCTGAATAAGAGCTTTTGAAAGAAATATAATAAGGTAACTGACAATTAAGTCACACAGAAGGGTAGGGAGATTGTGACATTGAATTATAACTCTCAGCAGCTCCAGCATAGTCAGTGTGAACAATGCTACAACTGCAGTTCAAAAATATCCAAAGAAGCACATCACAGATGAACAGAAATAAGACCTTTGCATCAGGTTCTTTCCCAAACACTACAATGTGAATTATACCTTCCAGGGACATTATCACATCATGGATTCTCTTGCTTCTATTTGGGACAAACAATTATAGAATATGTGACATGAAAACACACAACCTAGTGGCATCAATGTGTGAGGCATGTAGAGAGAACACTACGTAGAATACTATTTTTATTGGCAAATGGAACCTTACACAGTTGGAAGACCAACATTGTGGCTTTGCCATTTTATGTCCACATATTAGAACAACTGTTGAAGAAAGGTACTTATTCCACAGAGCTACTTTCCTGCTGTGACTTACAACTTGGCATTATGCAGAATTCTAACATGAACAGAAGGGAGTCATATATTTATTCTATATAAAGACCTTTGCTCATCTGGGATCCAAATAAAATGTCTATATGAATAAGAATTCATTCATATAGAATGAATTGTTGAATGAGGTAGAATGAATTGTTGAATGAGGTAAAGGTTCCCGTTGGACATACATCCTAGTCATTTCTGCCTCTAGGGGCAGTGCTCATCTCCATTACAGAAGAGCCACTGTCCAAAGACATCTTGATGGTCATGGGGCCGGCATGATTAAATGCCAAAGGTGCAAAGAACGCTGTTACCTTCTCATCAAAGCAATCCCTATTTTTCTACTTGCATTTTTACATGCTTTTGAACTGCTAGGTTGGCAGAAGCTGGGACAAGTAATGGGAGCTCACTCCATTTTGGCAGTGCTAGGGATTCGAACCACCAAACTGTCGACCTTTTTGATCGACAAGCTCAGCATCTTAGCCACTGAGCCACCTCATCCCCTGAATTGTTGAATAGCCTTACCTTTATAAATAGTCCCTGCTACCAAAACAAAATAAAAACAAGATATATATTGCACTCTACTCATGGATTGTTACTCCATGCTACCAATAAATAGGCACCTGTTTCCATTTAGAAGTGAACTAGTCATTCTAATTAATATTTTCATCTTGCTAAGCATATTCCCACCAAGCTAATCTGCGCTACACTGTTTGGGAGACATGAAATGAACTGAGGACAATGAACAATTCTCTTCTAATGATTTCATTTGCATCCCCTTTTAGATATTCAATTGATCGTCACACTGACCTCGACAGATACTTCAGCATCAGTCCAGAAGATGGCTCAATTACAACCACAAAAAACCTGGATAGGGAAGAAATAGCCTGGCACAATATTTCCGTGTTAGCATCAGAAGTTCGTAAGTGTTCCCAAAAACCTGTTGACATATACACTCCCCACTTTTGAAGAAATGAAAGGTACTGGGATCTCAATAGCTTTGGGACTGATATTTAACCTATGGTCACTTTCATTTTGGGTGAGATTTTACATCGGACCTGAGGGAGTGTCCTTGGTTGGGTGTAGCTTGAAATAAAAAGGTAAAATGCTGCTAAGCGTGTCTACCTATATAAATACATACAGTCCTTGACTTATGATCACAATCAAGCCCAAATTTCTGCTGCTAAGCGAGATAGTTAACTTTTGCACCATTTTACAATCTCTCTTGCCACAGTTAAGTGTTAAGTTAGTAATAGACTTGCAAAATGAATCTAGCTTCCCCATTGACGTTGCTTGCTTGTTAGAAGGTCACAAAATGACCGAAGGGCACTCTAATAATCATAAATATGAACCATCTGAATTTTTATGATGTGACCGTAGGGGATGCTGCAATGGTCATAAGTGTGAAAAATGTTTATAAGTCTCTTTTTCCAGTGCTGTTGTAACTTCAAACAAATGGTTGTAAGTCAAGGACTATCTGTATATTCAGCAGTACACCATCCAGTGAATCCCAGACTGATTCTGGGCACTATTAGACAAAGATACTTTCTGTCCACCACTTTCTGGAGAACAGATGTCAATAGATATTAAGACTTTGCAGAAACTACACATGGCTTTCTCTCTGGAATTTCTCATTACCAAAGGAAGCCAGGCTCAAAGGATAACAAATTAACAGATAATCAGAGTTGGAAGGGACCTTGTAGGTCATCTAGTCCAACCCCCCGCCCAAGAGGGAGACCCTACACCATTTCTGACAAATGGCAGTCCAATTTCTTCTTGAAGACCTCAAGTGATGGTTCTCCCACAACTTCCAAATGCAACTTCTGTTCCATTGGTTGATTGCTCTCACTGTCAGAAAGTTTCTCCTTATTTCCAGGTTAAATCTCTCCTTGTTCAGTTTTCATCCGTTATACCTTGTCTGGCCTTCGGGTGCTTTAGAAAATAGCTTGACCCCTCCTCTCTGTAACAGCCCCTCAAATATTGGAAGATTGTATCCAGGACTCTGGATCTTTGCTTTCTGATTGGGCCCTCCTTATCACAAAAACGTATCCATCCCATATGTTTTCCATCCTACTGAATAGGACTTCTTTTTTTTTTTAAAGGCTTCCCAGAATGATAGTTTTGTAACATTACTCTCAGTGGTGGGATTCAAACATTTTTACTACCGGTTCTGTGGGCGTAGCTTGGTGGGTGTGATGTGGCTTGGTGAGCGTGGCTTAGTGGGCATGGCAGGGGAAGGTTACTGCAAAACTCCATTCCCTCCCCACCCCACTAACCTGATTTCCAGCTCCGTTCTCCTGTGCAGGGCAACCAAAGAAGACCCAGCCCATCAGCTGGGACTCAGGAGGCAGAGAATAGATGGGGGTGGGGCCAGTCAGAGGTGGGATTTGCTGGTTCTCCGAACTACTCGAAATTTCTGCTACCAGTTCTCCAGAACTGGTCAGAACCTGCTGAGTGCTACCTCTGATTACTCTGTGTCACATCAGAAAATCAAATTCATTTTGCTTGAATGAACAAAAGAAAAAGAGAAGATAGACAAGTCTCACCAGTGAATTCTGTCATGTAGTTATCACCTGACTACATGACCATGGATGCTATGTGAAGTGAAATTAGACATGATTAGATTCTTATAATTCTTAACTTCATGAAAATATATACAGGCAGGCAGGCAGGCATGATAGCCAATCAAATCAATCTTAGATGTGGGAATCACGTATTTCAAAAACTGAAGCAATTTAAAAGAAGTTCACCCATTATTTTCTTTCAAACCCAAGCTTGATCAATATATTGCTCAATAACTCATTGCCACAAATTCACCTGGATTTCCACAGACCCAAGAGGGACAAAGAGGTAATTTTGTATGAAGCAACCTCAGACATATTGTTGACTGCATGCTAGAGCTGTCACTTAATCTCTTTATCTTGTGTGGCCGGATCAATTTCTAGTTTTTGGTGGGGCAGGGAAAATAATAGCATGCTACTCATCATCCTATCTGCATGAGCAGGCAGTCTCCAGTTAACCAAAATGCGTATCAAGTTAATTAAATCGTTAGTGTTCAGTTTTAACTGCACAATTTTGGGCTTTCTCTGGAACTGAAAGTTGTGTAATTCAGAGGTCTGGGATGTAAGTATCTGATGCATAAGTTTATTGTAAGAACTACTGTGTGTAAAGCATTAAGAAAGAACCCAGGCAATTTTCCAACACAAAAAGGACATTTGATTCATGGCTGAAGTCCGTGCTTTAATCTTTGTGCCTTTTGCTTCTGACCAAAATTTACAATGGGATTGAGGGTTCCTATTTCTGAGTAGGAGAAAGGGCTTCTACCTGTCCCTTGTTATGGTAATAGATTAGACTGATTTCATGCTGCTTGTTTCTGACCTTGCCATACTAGGAATCATGCCAATCTTAAAATATTAATGAGCAGAGATTTGAAAAATTATCCAATTTACATGGTTTATTAATGACAGGGTCTGATGATGAGAACTCATTAATTCTGATAGCATTTTACTAATCTTCTACTAATACTGAGAAAGGTGCTGGTCGCATTTATATTATATAGATGTACTAAAAATATTCCACTTGTTGGGCAGTTGACCCTGATAATACATAAACTCTCCCCTCCTCTCCCTTCTCTCCTCTCTCCCCCCTCTCCCCTTCCCTCCCTTCTCTTCTCTCTCCTTCCTCTCCCGTTTCTGGTTTTGTTTTGATTTTGGCAGAAAGTGAGGCATTCATTCTGTTCGTTTCCTATACAGCAAAAACCCAAACATCCACAAAGTTTGCAGGGGTGCCTCCTTTCTAGGGAGCCCTTATGGGAGTTTTTCCTCTGCCTCTGAGAAGAGAGTCCAATCATTTATGATCATCTCAAATCATTCAGACAATATGATTAACTAGCAGAGATATATCAGTTTGTGTAAGCCGTGCCAACCCACATACTCAGTTAAGGATGTCGTGTGAACCAAGTCATTGACAATCTGTGTGTCCCACTGAGTGTCCTCCACCGAGGACTACAAAAGAAAGTCGAGTAGGTCAAAGACTGAGAAAGTCCATATGTGAGACATTCAAGGTAGAAAAAAAAAAAACCCAAAAACAGACAAAACAACTTTGTGCTTGCGCTATTATGTTTTCTTTCTCAATAACTATTGCAGATAACCGGCATCAGGAAGCCAAAGTTCCAGTAGCAATTAAAGTTCTTGATTTAAATGATAATGTCCCCAAGTTTAAAGAGCCCTATGAAGCTTCTCTATGTGAAAAACCCCAGACAAATAAGGTAAGCGTGTTCACTTTATCTTTTCTTCTTCAAGACTGACCATTTTGGTTTCTCCAGGCAGCCCCTACAAAAAAGGAGAAGCAGGAAAAGCTAAACCTGTCTGACTGATTGGTAGTGGCAGTGGAAAGCCTATTGTTACTACAGGTGGTCCTCAACTTACAACCGTTCGTGTAGTGACCATTGGAAGTTACAGTGGCACTGAAAAAAGTAACTGACCGTTTTCCAATCATTGCGGCATCCTCATGGTCACCTGATCAGAATTCAGATGCTCACATTTATGACGGTTGTAGCATCATGGGCTCATGTTATCACTTTTCACAAGCTTTTGACATGCCAGTGGGAAGCCATATTCATTTATCAGCTGTGTTACTAACACAGTGCAATTCACTTAACAACTGTGGCAAGAAAAGTCATTAAAACTCACTTAACAAATGTGTCACTTAGCAAAAGAAATTTTGGGCTCAGTTATGGTTGTAAGTTGAGGACTACTTGGATTGAACTTCCCTTGAACATTATTGTTGCTGACCTTCTTATCCGAAAGCACGAGTGATGTAGAAGGTACCTTGGTTGAAAGTTTATTCTACAAAGCAAATCCCAATGTGGAAAATGACTGCATTCCCACTCACGCTACTAATACTATTACTAAATTTGCAGTTGATACAACAGTGGTGGGACTCATCTCCAGGGGATGAGTCTTCTTCCCAAGATGAGGTGGACCGGTTGCTTTTGTGGTTTGGAGACAATAACTTGGTCCTCAACACCAATAAGACCAAGGAGCTTATAGTGGACTATAGAAGGAAAGATCAGACATCCAGCCCTTGCTTATCAATAGAGACTGAGTGGAGCAAATGGCCAGTTTTAAGTTTCTGGGTGTTACCCTAAAAGAAGTACTGACCTGGGGTGCTCTCATTGCAGCACTGGTCAAAAGGGCCCAGCGGAGATTGTACTATCTGAGACTTCTCAGAAAACAACTGAATGAAAAACTGCTGGTGACCTTCTGCAGCTGCACCCTAGAGAGTATCTTAACTTACTGCACCTCTGTATGGTTTGCCAATTGCGCAGTGGCAGATAGGAAAGCACTTCAGAGGGTTAACATCATTGCCCAGAAGATAATTGGTTGCCCTCTCCTCTCTTTGGAAGAGCTTTATAACTCCTGCTGCCTTAAGAAAGTTCAAAACATTATCAAAGATCCATTTCATCCTGGGAACCTTTTTTTGAACTATTAACCATCTGGCAGACGGTACAGAATAATAAAAACAAGAATAAATAGGCTGAAAAACAGCATCTATCCCAGGGCAGTAACTCTCTTGAATTATGTGCAATATTAATGCAATATCAAGGGTTTTCAATTTAATGTATAGATTAGAATGTGAAGGATATGTATTTGTGTTCGTTTTCATAGTCATAATGTACACCGAAGATGGTATGTAATTTTGTTGTACAATTTGCAATGAAAATAAACTAAAGTAAACTAAAGTAAAATCTAAAAATTGAGGCAGGGAGGAAGAGATATTTCAAATGCACTGCATACTGATAAGTGCCTTTCTTTCCAGCCACTCATTACAATTTTAGCAGAGGACAAAGACGATACAGCCAATGGCCCCAGATTCATCTTCCATTTGCCACCTGAAATGATGCAGAAGCCCAATTTTACTCTCAGAGATAACCGAGGTTTGTACTTATATTCATTATTATAGGAGGGGAGGGAACTTATTATCCTCCCAATAGCTTTTTTTCTCTCTCTCCTCATTAGCCATGACTGATTTTATGCAGCAATGACTGGGGAAGAGAGCTTCACAATGGTGGGGAGAGAGAGATTCACAAAAATGTAGAGAATGAGTAAAATACAACTTTAAAAAACCACATCAATTGCTCTGGTGTTTCGTTCACTAGCAGGATTCTTCTCGATAATTTCAGCTGGGAGTTGAAGACCGCATATCTTATCTTGAACTTGCCAAGACTGAGAACAGTAATAAAGGAGAATATTTGTAGCTCAAGGTCAAACTGAGGGGTCCTTGGTGCTAGTGATGTTATTGATCATTGATGATGTTACCTAGTTGGGCTAATGAAACACCTGCAATAACACAATTGAGCCCAGAGAGCACCAAGGACCCCGGTTGAGAAATACTGCTCTAAATGAGAGGGCAAAACTCAGCTGAGCTTTCAGAATCCTCTTACTATGTATCCCACAGAATATCAAACAACTACACTTCCAATATCATTTGTGTGTGTTTTTTTTTCCATCCTGACTTGCCCATCCTCAAATGACAGAAATGTTTGTCACACCTATTTTCCCTTTCCCTTATTCACAATCCAACATGAAAGATACCAACAAAACAAAAGATTCTGCTGTCGGAATTTTGTAGCTGAGGAAGATGAGAGATGACAAGTTGTTGGATATTTCAAATGGTAGACTGTTTTTATATTAAAAAAAAAAAAGCAGAATGGTGCATGTTAAAATGTTCTCACTAAGCTTTGCAAATCTACTCCCAGTTTCATATTAGATTTCATGTAGTTATCAAGAATATTGATATGGACAAAACACCAGAGCAATTATTATGATCTTTAGAGTCATTTTATGCATTTCCCCCAAAGCTTTCTGACCTGTTTTGCACAGTTTAACTGTTGCCCAGGCTTAAAGTAAATGAAATGATTGTAGGAAGAGTTATAGACAGGGGGATGGATGGATGGAAGATGGGATAGATGGATGGATGGACAGATGAACAGGCTGGCTGACTGACTGACTGACTGACTGACTGACTGACTTTACTGCAAATGCACTTCAGGAGTTTTTTTAAAAAAAGAAAAAGAAAAAAAAAAGAACTATTGGCTACAGTCTTGCTAGGGTGCTAAGATAATCCATCACAAACTAGAAATAGAACTCTCCCCCTTTCCTAATTCATCTTAAATCATTGTTCTCCTTCATAAATGGAAACTCGTTTGAAATGGTCCTCACAGTACTCTACAATTTGTACAACCCTCCCTGCATGCCAAATCAAAGTAAGTTCCATTTGATTCAGTGTGGCTTTCTCCCAGATTTGTAGTTATAGCCTTGCAGCTGAGGAACTGTTGGTCCCCAAAACTTTAAGGGCTAATCTTTTTTAATTAAGCCAGAGCTCAATGATGCACTACTTGGCTGTTTTCAAATGCATTTTGTTTTCAAAGTACCAGGCCCATTCCCCTTACAGATCATGGATAGTGATAGACCGCACCCTCAAACCCACAGCATTCCTAGAGGCCCTGTTGATTATCAAATGTATTCCAGAGCCTCCCCAATCCATTAAAGAAACAATGGTTCTATTTGAGCCAAAATCATTCTATTTAAAGTTATTACTGGTCGCCATTTGGGGATGTCAGGTATGTTCTTGGTTCTCTTTCTCTTTCATATTTGATTGATAGCACATATACCCTGTTGACACTAGATGCAAGATAGGCACTTAGTCTGAAAGTATAGCAGTGAACAATTGCTACATTGATCCAGAAGTATTTATTCTGCAACTTTAGAAGAGTTTGTGGTTTGAAGGCAAAAACTAGAAATCTGTGGTGAATTATATTTTATGTTTCCATTTGGCTCAAAATAAGGTTTTTTTTTAAGCCTTTTAATGTGTTCATCCCACATTAAACATGAAACCTCAGTCTTTTTACTTGATTTAATGTTTGCAAACATTCTTTATAGTAAACTTTCCTTTCACTTCAAATATTGTTGGGAAGTGTTAGAGAAGCCATCTTTCAAATCAAGTATCTATTATGCAAGTACAGCAATCTAAATCTAAGACAATCCCAAACTGAGAAACAAAAGTATAAGACAAAGACAATTTTAATGCAAAATTACGATTTGTCTACTATGAAAAATCACAGCATTAGTAGGATAACAGAGATCTAACTAATCAATGCACCTCTCCATTTCCATTTAGCCTCTTCTAGCACAAAATTGGCTCCAGGCATCTACTAGAATTTCAATGAATGGATTGTGAAACTCTCAATTGCTATGTAACAATCAGTAAGGTTATGCTAAAGTCCTATTCAGAGATCAGGTTCATAGTCAGTTCAATAAACTTTTCAAACCAAAGGGAATTTCCTAATCAGATGCACAAATTCAGACAGAATCCCTGAATTGTGTTGGAAGTTTTTTTTTTAAAAAAAAGGTATACAGGCAACCTAATCCATTCTATTCAATACTTTGAATCAAAGTTTCTATTGGTTAACATTTTCAAATTGATTCAAATAATGTTATTAACCAACTGAATAAAATAGATATCCCTAATTTGTCAGAAGCAACCTGAACATTCTTCCTGGTGAGTGTTATGGGAAGCAGATAAACACTGAATCAGATAAATAACCAGCCAACTTTGCATGGGATTCCTGTACTGTTCAGAGATCAAATGTTTGAATTTAAAGCATTTCACCTTCAGCTAGCAATAGCTTCAGATTCAACAGCTACTCCCACCTTGTTTCCCAATTAAGAAATTGCAAATAGTACATATAAGAGAGGAGTAGCTTTGATAAAGCTTAGCTTCTGATTGTCTCAAATATGCTTTTTTTTTCAAAAGGCAGAAGATAGACAGATAGACAGACAGACATATTTTTCCTTGAGGAAGAACACAAAAGAACAGAATGCAATATCAGGGGTTTTCAGTTCAATGTATAGAATGTGAAGGGTGTGTGTTTGTGTTTATCTTCATAGTCATAATATACACTGAAGATGGTATTTAATTTCATTGTACGAAGTGCAATGACCATAAAGTAAACTAAACTAAAATTAAAACTAAAACACATTTCACTTCTCACCCAAGAAGCTTCATCAGTTCTGACTGGATTAGTCAACTAATCCTTCCATTCCCCTCCCTCCTTCCAGATAGAACTGATGAAGCTTCTTGGATGAGAAGTGAAATATCTTCTTCCTCAAGAAAAAATAATGGTTGCCTTTTGAAAAAAGCACCTTTGAGGCAACCATGACCTGGATGACTGAGAATTTCAATAGACATTTAGTTTCTGATTGAGTGCTTATTTGAAATGTCATAAAAATATTCAAAGCATTGCTAATTTGGTCTCTAAAACTCATCAAAAACATCTGATGAAGTGAGCTGCAGATCATGAAAGTTTATGCTTTAAAATAAAGTCAGTTGGAAATTCTTCCAGATGTCTTCTGATTTTGTGCTACCAAAGACTAACACAGTTTTCCTCATACAATGAAATTATAAGTAACTTGCCTACTAGAATTTTATTTGGGGAAAAAAAAAGATTCCAGAAATTCATTTTGGAAAAAAGTAGGTGAGCTCCTTACATTGATCTGTTGCCATATAACCTAAATTATTTACTGGTTCAATTCATAGAAACCATAAAGCTGGAGGGCTTTTTTAGCTAGAAAACTTTTTAAGTTATCTGTTCCAATTTTTTGCCTCACAAAAGGAATTCCAGAGCTAAAGTATCTCTAAAGATATTTTCCTAAAGTATGACTATCCTGTCTCTATTTGAGGGTAGGTGGGTTTTTTTAGCATATAATTTTAATTGAACATTTTGGAGACAGATAAATATATAGATATAGATGATACAGATATAAATATATTGTAGATATTACTAAAGACAAAGAAGAAATTAAATTAAATTAAATTATATGGGATTTGCAAATAAGTTAAAATAATAATTTTCTAATATTACTAGAAGTGTTAGAGATGCTTGAAGATTTTCACTAAAAGAAATGCTAAGATCTTTCTAATTTGTTTCACTGCTTACCCAGTCTGTTAGTCCAATGGTATCTATCATTTCTGTAACAAACTATTAAACATTTTTACTTTTTCATTGATTGGAAGATAATTCCAATCAATGGAAGATATTTAACAATAGATTCTTTGTACCATGTAGCTGCCTGATTTATTTTTAATTGATGGGAGTGAAGAACAATACATCACCTTGACTATTATGAATCTAGAACTTCTGTATTCTATCTGTAGGTTACATCTGAGAATTGGTTATAGGAAATCACATACAAAGAGATCTGAGTTCAAATAGTCTTTGAAAATTCTCTATCATATTTCTGGACAAAAATAAATAAATGAAGGAACACCTTTTCGAAACTTGTCCAAGGGGAGGAGAAGATTTCCAACAATTTCTCAGTGGTTAGATTCCTCCTCATTACCACTACTGAAAAATTCCAGGGAATTATGGGAAGTGTGGAAATCAGGAAGACTGGAGATTATTATTATAGTGATACATCTGACATTCCCTCACATTTCTTGACCATCAATTAAATAAAAATGCTACTCCCATACAATTTTCTGAAATTTTCTTCTGTGAAAGCATTTCAAAATTCTCTTTTATCAACACTGCTGTCTACCCATTCAAATAGAACTATTAATTCTCAGAAGAAATCAGTAATGACCACTCTTTAACAGGACTAAATCATTGTGTGAATCAGACCTTAAATTTAATCAAGCCGCCGCCTTTGTGAACTTAAAAAAATGAGTTATACGTTCTAGGCTATTGAAACTCTTGTTTTACTGACCTTCAAATTCTTTGCTACTTGTCTGCTTTCTGCATGACTACCATCAATGATAGTAGATCTAGTCCAAAGAATTGCATTTCTCCTCTAGTTCAGCACCTAGTAAATATAATTATTTATGATGACCTTTCCTTGATTCACTCTGTCTTCTTCCAACCAACACACACACACACAGACACAAATATTTCAGTGACAATAATACAATTAGTTTTCCAAGCTGTTATGAGGAAAACTAAAGGTAAGGAAATGAAGGTTTGCAGATCTAAAGCACAATAAATAGATAGTAATAAATAGAAATAACAGCGACCAATATACAAAGAAATCTTAAAGTATTTTTTTGAATTTTCAGCTATATGAAATAAATATTTTCTTTGTTTTCTCTCTTCAGCATTAATACATTCTGAGTCAAATCGATCATATTGCTGCAGAATTTTGAGGTTTCAAGAATCATAAAACAGTTATAAATTGTTGATTGAATTTGGAAATATACATTAGAATTCAATGTTTGATATCAGGAAGCATGAAGTTAAGCAGAGAGAGAAAGAGGAGAAAAAAAATCTGAAACTGTGTCTTGGCACTGTTGCTCATCGTATCCTGTTAAAATAATGCATTTTTATTTTTGAAAATAACAATAACAAACCTCCACCAAGTGTTCTTTAAAAAGATGCTACACAGACGTCGCTGTAAATGTGATTTTTCCTGACCTGATAGTTCAGTGGTTCAGATAACAAGTTGATTATGCATCAGTCATGTTCATTCTTTAGCTAATTCCAATCATGCATCAAGTTTCCAGTATTTATTTTTTACCCTAAAGTTTAAAAAAAAAATGACACAGAAGAATATCTATCCAGGATTTTATGATATACGATCTCTTGCTTGAGCAGAATACCAGAGTACTTCTATGGATTGATACAGGGTTTCCTGCTTTAGCAGAGTACTCGAAGAGCTGTAGAAAATCTTCACAGTCCCTTCCAACTCTGTTATTCTGTATTCTATTCTGCATAAGTCGAATCTTTCATAATGCAGAAACCTAGTTGACACAGAAACCAGTGCATACATAACTACATGTGATGGTTTTTATTCTGCAAACAGTTAGACCTGCAGGAGGAAAATCATTTTAATAAGGTCAGCAGGTGGTAAGGTTTCATTGCAGTATCACCTAGGCTCCTCAATTGAACAGCCCATAGTCCTTGGTCTGAATGCAAAAACTCTACATGAGTGACCAGTTCATATCTGCATGGAAGAGAAAGAGAAGGTATCATCTGAAATTTAGAGTAGGAATGACATGACATGTGTATCCAATTTTTGATATTAGCCAGTCACTTTCCAGTGCCCTTTTTCAGATTATTCCTCAGGGGAATTTGGACCAGTTGAAACTTTGTACTTACTGTAGTTACTTTGGATCCAGGAAACTCCATTGGTACAAAGTTTCAACTGGATCAGATAGTGATTAGTCCCTCCTGTGCTTTAGAGCTTAAAATACTTTGCAAGACAGACCACACAGTGTCAATTATATTTACCTAGAAGTAGCTCCTACCAAGCTCCATGGGACTTCCAGATAAATGTATTTAGGATTATAGCCTTGTGTTACTTTAATGACAGCTTGCTCCTAAAATGGTCAGTTTAATGCACACAAATAGACATGTAGTCTTAGCAGAATCCTTTTAGACAGAGAATATGAACATATTTAATACTAGCCCAGGACTGTAAAATTATCACATCTAATTATAATCACAGAACCGGGATAGAAAAATATACAGTAGGGTTTGGCTTGCTCACCCAATTTTAAAACAGTAAGTAAAGTCATAGGAAATGATAGAGTTAGAAATTTCTGCACTGAGCTAAATTTAGTTTTTGGCCTGGTGTTTTTGGAGGTCTGCCTGGTGACATTATGTCTGAATATCTGCCATTTTTTTTTCATGTGCTTAAACAGCAAAATATCTGCCAAAAACAATACCCAGGAAACATAGCGGAAGAAAATGTTGGCAATTAAATTTGTCTAGATTTTTAGTTTCATTGAGTATATAAGCCTTTATCATTTTCTACTACTTCTCATAAAGTGAAGTCTTATTTGAAGTAAGCTTCACTTTTGGCACAAATATGGTCCTACCAATGATATTTTCTTGGCCATAGTATGGACATGATTTGTTAAAACTATCTTCCAGATTTTTTTTTCCCTTGTTGCAACTTCCATGCTAGTCTGCTTCCAAATTACAGGCACTATCTGAATATATCCAACTGAATAAACAAAGCAAATGAAATAAAATAACATCCTGAACTTGACATTGTATGAGATGAACTGGCTGATTCTTTGAAAAAATCTTGTTACAATTTAATAGACTTCAGCTTCCAAACTGAATAGAAACCCAGTATAATAAGCAGCAACAAAAAGAAAACTAAAAACTATAAAGCACACAAAGAGTTCTTATGTTCCAAATACCCTCCAGAATAACCCAGTCTCCAAGAACTTTTGAAAGTTGATCAAGAGTTATCTATGTTCTATGTAGAACTTGGCAACTTTGGCTGGCTGAGGGAGTTGAAGTCCACAAGTCTTAGTTGCCAAGTTAAGAGACCACGCTGTAAAGGAACACCACTTAATACAAAAAGAATGCCCGAAATTGGCCAGAAATTTTGGCAACGACCATGAATAAAGCTTCTTGAGACCACCATCATTTTTAACAGCTTGAAATCTCACTAAATTGTCATCTCTTATGTGAGTTCAGAGTTTTCAAATATCAAGAGATTACAATGTGTGTTAATCTTGTGAAATACTGGCATTTTGTTTTCATTTTTTTTTTTTTTTTGGCTGATATAAAATGGACTTTCCATTGTATGTTTGTGTAATATGAGTAACATATGCTGCAGAGGTGGTATTCAGCAGGTTCTGACCAGTTCTGGATAACCGGTAGCGGAAATGTTGAGTAGTTCAGAGAACCAGCAAATACCACCTCTGAATGGAGATTTTATAGTATCCTTCCCCTCCCAGCAAGCCATGCCTACAGAACTGGTAGCAAAAAAAAAAAAAAAATGAATCCCACCACTGACATGCTGAACATGTGTAAAGAGATATACATGGACAAAATAAGAGTTGGGTTTGCAAAACAAAGAATTTGTCTTTCATGAAATTCTGATCATTGCGGGTTGAAGGAAGGAAGGAATCCACATATCTAGGACAGAGTACATTTGCTTTATGGGTAGTTCTTGACTTACAGCCCAGAGCTTGTACTTAACATAAACATAGAGCTTGTACTTCTGGGTGATCTGAAAGTTTGTGTTCAGAAATTGAGTAAGTGTAGGAAGGCAGGGAATTCCATTTTGGGGGGAAAGGCTGTAATACTGAAAAGCAAATGATGCTATTCTCTTATTTAAAACAGATAACTCTGCAAGCATTTATGCAAAACGCACAAGCTTCAGCCGACAAGAGCAAAGTTCCTATGATCTGCCTATTGTGATAAGCGACGGTGGGAACCCTCCTCAAAGCAGCACCAACATACTTCGTATTCGAGTTTGCAGTTGTGATGGGAATGGTGTTGTGACCTCCTGCAACCTAGAAGCCTACATCCTCAATGCTGGATTAAGCACTGGAGCTTTAATAGCAATCCTTGCTTGCATTGTGATATTGTTAGGTAAGGGAGTTTTAAGTTCTTCCTCTCCCTCCCAAACATTATACCTCATCTATTCTCCCCTCTTTTGAGTATGATCCAAGAACAATAGCAATATTCTAAGACTTCTTTTTTTTCCCTCCTGAAAGCCCTAAAATGGGTTTTCCTGTCTCAACTAAACAAGTAAATGTCAGATAATAAGACATGAACTGTGATTCTTTTTTGCTCTTGTTGAAGATGCTATGGATATCCTTTAACAATTTTGTGTAAGCTTTTCTTTTTCATCTGTGTCTTCAAAACCACTACTCTTTTTTGCCACTTTCATACAAAGGCCCATTGTAGCTGAGATACCACACTACAGTATCCAGCAATTTAAGGTATTGCACTATTCTTTCCAATAACTAAAATCGAAACTCTATAGAGTTACAGTTCTTAGAGTGGTTAAGGAAAGGAAAAATTGTTTGATTGGAACTACATTTCCTCCCTCTTAAAATATACCTTTACACGTAAAGCTTGAGACATTGCCCTGTTTTCAAATGTTGCTGACTAAGATACAATAGATTTAGGGAGGATATTTTTTGCTCAAATATTACTTCTGTTGGGACTTAGAAATGCTTGTATTTCATGGGTTTGGAGCTCAAACTGCTTAAATTTATATTGTATAATGTGTGATAGGACATCTAAGAAATAAAGCATACTTGAACAGCTCCTGTCCTGAAGATGCGGGGATGAAATATATAAATCAAAGCATTGGCATCCTGGTTTCAAATAGATTTTCTTATAGAGATCTACACATCTCAGTTTATGGATTTTCCATCCCCGTGATGCCATCTTGAAAGGTTTATTGTTCCCTTTCTTGCATCAAGATCTACAACTCCCCAACCATCCACTGAGGTTGCGGAAGAAGGGATTTTGTGACGTACAACCTTTCATCTTATGATGAGCTTAGCCCCGCTACTATCTAGATAGGTTTGCTCATTATACTAAGCCATGGTTTGTTCAAGGATGATTTATCATATAAAATGCAACTGGGTAGTTGTGAATAATAAAGTACATTGTGGCTTAGTATGATGTAGAAATCCAACCTGCAACAATATATGACTTTTCTCAGAGACAAACTGGGATTCATATATATATAAATCTAGATACTATCAGGTTCACAGTTGGAGGTGTAAAGCTGGACCCTGACATTTACTACAGTTGGCATTCCATTTTTCCTTCACCTCCTACATTTTCTGGTTAGATGGTTTGACTCAGGCTGGTTGAACAAGCAACCCTCCTCCCCCCCTCCCAATACTTTTGCTGCCCACAAGAATTGAGAGATGAAAAATCTATTACTTATGGATAAATTTTGGAATATACTGTAGTCTAAGCAGATTGATTCCAAGGATTCCTCTTTGGCAATGGAAGCACCACGTATTCATGCAACAAAGTATGCTAGGGTCAAGAGTGGGATTCTACCGGTTTGCACCTATTCGCTAGAACCGGTTGTTAATATTCTAAGCAGTTCAGAGAACTGGTTGTTAGAAGAAATGACTGGCCTAATCCTGTAAGGAAGGCAGGAAGGAACCATTCTGGTGTTGCTTACAGAGGCTGCCTCTCCGTTAACCCTTATTTCATTCTTGGCAGGACTAGACTTCCTGTCTCTGGAACTTCTCTAGAGTTTATTTTTCCTCCTTTGCTGGTACTTTCCTTGTGTGGAATGACCATTCAAAGGTACAATGGCACTGAAAAAAGTGACTTATGACCATTTTTTACACTTGCAACTGTTGCAGCATCCCCACAGTCACGAGAGGCCAGGCGAGGGAGATGCGTGCCTCGATGTGAGTGATGTTGAGTTGGCCCTGCCCAGCCAGTCACATGACCACCAAGCCATGATCACCAACTAAGTTACGCCCACAGAACCAGTTAAAAAAATTGAATCCCACCCCTTCCATAAACATAGCTTTCTGTGTTTTTCCCCCAATTTAATTTCATTACAGAACCTTATTCAATTCAGTATACTTTATATTCAGATATAGGACTTTTGCATGAATCATTGCTGTTTTGTTTAAAAAAAATCTTCTCTTTCCTCAGTGATCGTTGTGCTCTTTGTAACCCTAAAACGACAAAAGAAAGAGCCTCTCATTGTTTTTGAAGAAGAAGATGTACGGGAGAACATCATCACTTACGATGATGAAGGTGGTGGAGAAGAAGACACCGAAGCTTTTGACATCGCTACTTTGCAAAATCCAGATGGTATCAACGGATTTATTCCTCGCAAAGACATCAAGCCAGAGTACCAGTATATGCCACGACCTGGGCTTCGGCCAGCTCCCAACAGCGTTGACGTGGATGATTTTATCAACACAAGAATACAAGAAGCAGATAATGACCCCACGGCTCCTCCTTATGATTCCATCCAGATCTATGGCTATGAAGGGAGAGGATCAATAGCCGGGTCGCTGAGCTCATTAGAATCGGCAACCACGGATTCTGATCTAGATTATGACTATCTACAAAACTGGGGACCTCGTTTTAAGAAACTAGCAGATTTATACGGCTCCAAAGACACTTTTGAAGATGACTCTTAACGATAAAGTTCTCAATTTGGCCTTAAGAACTGTGTCTAATGTGCTAAAAAAATAATGAAAAAAAAATATTCAGAGGAAATGTAAGCAGGTATTTTTTAAACAAAAAAAGTGAAGAAAAGTTCATATTCAGCATTTAGGTTTGATGGGGAGGGAGTCCTTTGATGGAAAAAATGGACAGGAAATACTGTGAAGTTCCTTTTCATGGGGGAAAAAAAAAGGCTAAGATGGGAGTTGGGTCTCAACTTTGCTAGAAGGGGGAAATGACCTCTTATAAAAATAATGATTAAAATATATTTAAGTGAAAGGAAATTCTAAATGCCATCTTAGAACCAAGGGACAGTCTTTTTATGTACTCTGAACAGTTAAATCTTTTATGTCAAAGAAGCTTCCACAAATTAGAAAAAAGTTAACAGTTCTAAGCTGTAATTTCGCCTTAAACTATGGACACTCCCTACGTAGTGCATTTTTAAACTTGAAACATATAATATTCAGCCAGCTTAAACACATATGATATATGTACAGGACAATGTACAATTATAATGTCTCTTGAGCATCCAACTTGTTTCTGCTGACTCTTGTAAATCTTTTTGCTTATACTTTCATCTTAATCTAATACGTGCCAGATATAAAACTCTGTCTTGTTGCAGTGGGAGAAGCCCTATTTCTATGTCATTTTTAAATGTATCTATTTGTACAATTTTAAAGTTCTTATTTTTAGTATACATACAAATATCAGTATTCTGACATGTAAGAAATGTTACATCACACTTATATTTTATGAACATTGTATTGTTGCTTTAATATGTGCTTCAATATACGAAGCAGACTTTGAAATAAAAGATTCTTTTTTACTACTTGCTCTGCTTCTTAAACATGGAAAAGGGGAATATTTTTTTTAATTAAAATGTATGACAGTAATATTTTGAACTAACACATTTGTCCTTTAAAAACCCTATTTATTTCTGAGTTAAGTTTCTGTGGATTTATTTAATGTGTTAGGTAATAATGTCTTTAAGTAAGTTCTTGCATTTAAAGAAATAATGGTAACATCTATATTAAATTGGAAGTTAGTTGACAGACAGTACCCTACAGTACCCTAGATTTCTGGATCAAAAAAGTTTCTGCCCTTCCAGAAAACAATAAAACCAGTTTCCTTCATCTACATCTCAATTAGGAATAAGATTGAGATACTGGCAAAAAAAATTACGATGGAGGGAATTTCATTTCCAATAAGAGAACCAACTGATGAACCATTTTACTGTTGTTGATTACAGAAACCTTATTCATTAAATTAGGATTATTTTTTATTCTTCCTTATGTAAACATAAAGACCAGGAACTGTCAGAACTTCAAATCTGAATCAGAAGTAGCTTTTGAGAAGGAGCATTGTATCTTTGAATGCTTGCAAAATGATCAGTTGTAAGTTGGGAACAACTATATGTAAGAAGGCAGGTCTCTTATCAGGAGAGGATAAAAATGTAAATTCAATCAATGAATTGTCATTATATTTATTTTTCTAAAGGAATAAGAAAAACAGAGGTCTTTGGAGTTCCAGGGAGGAAAATACCTCATTAAAATGACTTGAGATGTGTTATTTCAACCAGGAACCTCACTGAATATTATTAATAATGCTTAAAATTATAATTACTAATATTATTATATTATTATTAATATATTAATATTACTAGTATATTCTTCATGAATTTGTCTTTAAAAAAATGTTTTAGTGGTCTTCTGTTCACATTTTCATAGTGAATTTCAAATAAGATTCATTCTAATTTAAAGAAGGATTTCACTTTTGTCAAAATGTAACGCACAGTTAAACATTTTGCATCATTTGAAGTTGAAATCTTTTGGAATTTGGCTTCCAATTACTCATTGTAATAAAAAGAAGCAGACATCAAGCAAGGAAGGACATTATTTTCCAGCAATGGGAGAGCACCAGAAAGAAAAATAAAAGATTCTTAAATTTCTTCCAGGATGTTGGATTGACAAGGACCTAAAAGACATTCATTAGTACAATGCTTCTCCACCCTTCTCCACTCATGCCCCTTTTCATGTGCTCAGTTCTTCTGTCACATCATATCACATAACTGGGCAGAAATGGAAGCAACATTCATAGGCTGCATTATTTATAGGGAGCTCTTTTTCACCACTTAAGATACATGCTGACTACATCCAAGCGAAGATCTGCCAGCTCTTATGTGAAGGAGATCTCAAAACGTTCCGGGAAACCAGACAGTTGACAACCAAATGAAGAGAACATGGGAGAAACACAAAAAAGCTAGGCCTGCTCCGATTACTAAGCAAAGGAATCAGGGACCTAAAGGCATTGCATACCAGCTACAAAGGAAAGAAATAAAATCTAAATTAGAGGAAAATTATGTCTGAGAAGCAGCAGAAACTATATTAAATATCATTCTGTGGTTATGTTTCCAAACACTTCAACATAGAATACAATAATGCATTCATTGGTTGAAATCCTACAACCTTCATAGTTAGGTTCACATACTAGTTGAGATCACAGCTAGCCTAATTATAGATCACTGAGTAAGCCTTAACTAGATAGATGTATAAATTATATCACATTAAGCAGCAAACCTATGGTTTACAAGCCATAATGCCTGGTTTGTAAGGGAAATATAATATGAAATGGAACAAATCATGTTGTGATTTAGAAACCATTTGTGTAATACAAAAAGAAAGACATGGAAAATCTTGAGATTAGGGAGTTACTTTGGTAGGCATGTAAGAGATTGCACTGAATTAAAAAGTACGCTTTGTAATTGTACTCTCCCAAATCTAAAATTAGATCTTTGATTTGCAGATGAATTTGGTACAAATTTAATGTGTCTTAGTGTTGTTGTAATGCAATGTATAGCATTACAACCATAAATTCTTTTTATAATCCTAGGGTTGGTTTTTTTATTTTTTGAAAGGTTCATGAATAAGCTGACTTTTGCTTTCACTTATAAACTCCTTTAATGTTGGAATTATTTTCCATGAAAATATAGTTTTATATTTTTTTTTTAAAAAAAATCTTTTCTGTAAAGTGCAATCTTTCCTAACGTTACTCTTCTCACTTTCCCACCATTATAAAAATACATTGTATAATAATACAGTGTATTTTTAGTTCCATTTTTAATTAATTAATCAAAATGTAAAATGCAAAGAAAAATGAAAATGGAGAGAAAGTAAGGGAAGAAGGAAAGGAAGAAGGAAAGGAAGAAGGAAACATGTAGGGTGTCAAGCTATAGGATACAAGGGAAAAAGGAAGGAAAAGCAATGACTTCTGACTCTTTTTAGCACAGTAGAATAAGATAATAACATAGCAGTCTCATCTTTTTTGCTTTTACATATTTCTATAACATTAAACCTATCTAATCAGCAAAACCCAAAGTTAAAGTTTCCTTTTTTTCCCACCTCAAGCACAAAGTCCAGAAGCAGTTTCCAAGTGGAAATAAAGTTAGCTGTATGCTTTTCTTTGATAGGGGCACTCAATTTAGCTAACTCAGCTAATTCCACATGTTTTTCATTGTGGGAATTAAAGTATTTTTTTAATTATTCTTATCACTTTGTATTTAAATGAAATCTACTATGATACTTTTTTTATATATTTGCCTCAGATCCATCAGTGGAACATTTCTTTGTTATCTCTAACTTGAACCCATACATTACTATAGTACTTCTTCAGAATATGGTACAACCAGTATTTTGCTGTTGTAGATCACTTTTGTTTAAGATTCAAAGCTATCTGTTGTGATCCGCTGGCAGTCTGCAGAGACAGCAGCAAGGTTGGACAGTGGGGAGGAACATGTACCAGTCCAGGTGTCTGGGGGAGACTCGGATGAGGGACCTGCATCCGATACAGAGATGGGGCCAGATGTTCTGACCCAAACCTGGTTCCAAGAGAGCAAACACAAGACAAAGGCAACAGCACAACCTTTTAATGTTTCATCTCTGAATTCTCTTTCTTCACAGATAAAAGGCTGCTTCCAACTAATTAGCTCCGACAAGAAAGAGCCTTGCCAAGTTTTTGCAAGACTTCCAAAAAACAACAGATAACAAATAATTTACAATGCAAGAGTCTTCAAATACCAACTGTAATGTCCACGAGGCTGAGTTTCAAAACGTTTTTGCTTCCTACAAAGAATGTTTGCTGCACAGCTGCCTTTTATCTTCTTGAAGAAAGGGCCATTACCTTGCAGCCTTACTCCCGAGTCGCTCATGCTGTTGCAGCTGCTCTTTCCTGTGAGCAATCCTGTGTGCATGTGCACTTGGCACAGGCTCCTCGGGAACCTCCTCATTGCTGATGCCAGCCCCCACAATCTCTGAAGGCCACAGTCCACTCCCTAATGGTCCTGGCCCCTCATCTGAGTCCTTGCTCTCCTCAGCCATCCGCACCTGCTGCTGGCTAATCACAACACCAAGGCTATCTGGGAGTTATGTGCTGACTCTGGAGCCTCCAGGATCTGACAGCAGCGAGGCACTGTTGCATAGTGTCACAATCTTTACCGAATACATTGGAATTCTCATACTGCACATTTGGCTCATTTATTTTCATTTTCTTCACCGTGTATATAAACAATGTAAAAAATCCAACCTTCTATTTGAAAATTCTGAGAAACAGATGGCTGTGGCAAATCAGCCATTTTTATCAGAATCTGATGAAAGTGAAAAATCAAAATGGAAGCTAGATATATTTTTGTTTTCTAGGTAATGGTTCCATTTATACCTGACTTTGATTTCATTTGAGCTTTTCTAATAATTTTCTAGTCAAATCTAAATTTTGATGCCAGTGGAGTACGTCATAATATTAACAATAAGATACATAAAACCTATGAGAAATAAAACAATGTATTTGCTGAAACAGGATTGCAAATAAATGTTTGTGGTTATTTATTTATTTATTCAATTTATATTCTGCCCATCTCACTTTCTGAAGTTCTACTGCTATTTTCCTCCAGAGGAATAAATATTCACTCATTGATGGAAACCAAATGACTTTTACGCAATCCAAACCACAAATTGTTTCCTGAATTCGTAAGAATTAGCTACATTGTGCAAGTTGGATTTGATGAATCAGCTTGGAATTCTTAATAGCATTTTTCTTCTTCTTCAAATCTAACACTATACACACACATACAAAAAACACCACAGAGTTAGATCTCTTTGTATGTAAATATTTTACTGACTATAGACCACACATAAGATATTCTATACTTGGTGTATCAAAAAATATCACACAATGAACAATGAAATGCATACAATTGTACATTATAAACCAGTCCAGAAGTCTTTTTAAAAAGCCAGTGTCAACATCTGAGCAATTTACTTGGCTGAAGCAGGCTGTGTCCTCTTAAAATGAAACACTGGAAAAATTGAGGGCCAAGTGAAAAAGAAAAGAAAACATTATGAGCTTCAAGAGGCCAAATTCATCTCTGAGTTCATCTATTGTAGTCAATGGATTTGTACCAAAGATGTGGTTGGCTGTATGCAGATTTTAACACACTGTCGTTTTAGACTGCCAAAATCATAAGAACTTCACTGGCTGCCAGTGTATATTATTCAACTTTCATTAATTCAAGTAAGAACCATCCAATGGGTTTAATTTAGATTCTTGATGGAACTGACTGCTGGCCATCTGTTTTCCATCCTTGAGCACCAATAGGCCAACATTTTAAATGAACATTTTGTTCAAAATAGAAACCTGGAAAATGCTAATGCTTCGATACCTCTAAAAATCTTGGTGGCTCTTTTAAGGGCGGGAGGGACAGGACTTGATGCTTAGCTTCCTTGTTAGAGTTTTGTTCCAAAGCTGACTCTTGAATTACATATTCCTCCCATGTTAGAAATGATTAAAGGGTTTTGCTTGACGAACTATCCCATATGGCTTCCTTTGGAGTATGTAAAGGTCATTGCTTCTGTTAATACAATGATTGCAAATAGCTCTATGCCATATGACTCTGTTCCTCCTAACTCAGATTGGCAGTTTTTATTTTGACAATATGCATGTTTTTTTTTTTCCAGTGTGGGTGGCTTGAGGTAGGTGTGAATTGCAATGGAATGCTCAAAGGCCTTCTGCTAACAAAATATCAATCTTTAATTAATGTGATTTTATACGGTTGTCTCGACAAGCTGGGTTGTTATCTGTAGTAAGTCAATGTGTGTGTTCATTGATTTAAATTGCATATTTACCAAGGCCATATCATAAGCTATAAAACATTTTGCTGCAATTCAAGTACTCTCCTGGTCTGAGAGAAAAAAAAAAACACCAAAACACTGCAATATGCAAAGTAAATGTGCACTTAACAATATCATGAGATTATTTAGTGTGAAAATAAAAGGGCCTGTCAAACAACCCAATGTGCAAAATTCAACTAAAACAGCAATTCTGAAGGATCTGCTTGTCTCAGAAGTTGAACATTTAAAAAGAATATTGTTTATTTTAGAGTGTGCTGCTTGCTCTTATTTAATAAAGGTACTTACTCAGCCATTCTATAACTCTAGTAATCTGTCCAAACTTCCTAGAGGCTCACAAGATATAAATAGTACTAAAACAGCATTGGTAAAGAATGTATAGAAAAAAAAAATCTCAACATCAACCAGTGGCATATAGACCTTGATCCAGCATCATCTCAATCAACCAACAATATTTGGAAGATAGGATTTTTAAAAAATAATGATAGAAAATTGCATTACAAGAATAACTTTAAAAAAAATTCATATCCATTTTTAATTGAGTATTATGCATTCAAACAAAACTTCTGTCCGAACCCTTATTTGAACTTGCAAAGCATGGCAGTTTTACCAAAATGAAACGGAATGGATTCAAATTGTGGATTATTAACTGAATTTTTAATATTGTTTGCCAGTTGGAAAAACTATGTGTGAGTTGAGCAGCTATATAACTTAGAGAAGAGCATCCCAGGGGCCAATCAGATTGTTCATCCAGTCAACGGCATACTCATTCCACTGAACATCATTTAAATGCTTTTCCTGCATATTCTCTCAAATATGCATATATTTTCATATTAGCTAGAAGCTATACAATTGCCTTTGTGATAGTCTAAATCACTTTCTCACCTTCACCCTCTGCCTCAGAGGACATTCCCTTAGGAAGCTCATTAAGCAATGTTAATTATGGCAATCAGGCCTATCCAGCCTGACCCAATTAAAGCTAATTAGCCGATCCCTTTATTTCCTAACTCTTTTCTCTAGTGAGACTTGGCTCTCCCATTTTCAAGATTTTCTTTCAAAACTTAGTTGCAGAATTGCTTAAAGTATGTTTTCTTTATTAGGTAAAAAGAAGGGAAAGGAAGAATAGAATAGAATTCTTTATTGGCCAAGAGTGATTGGACACACACGGAATTTGTCTTGGTGCAAATGCTTTCAGTGTAGATAGAAGAAATGATATCTTTGTCAAGAGTCATACTTCATCAAGTACAACACTTAACAATAGTCATAGGGTACAATAAGCAAACCTACTAGGAAACAGTCAATATAAATCGTAAGGATACAAGCGACAAAGTTACAGTGATATAGTCACAAGTGGGAGGGGATGGGTGATAAGGAGTGATGAGAAGATTAATAGTAATAGTAAAGCAGAATTTGTAAATAGTTGGACAGTGTGGAAGGAATTATTTGTTTAGCAGAGTGATGGCATTTGGAAAAAAAACTGTCCTTGTGTCTAGTTGTTCTGTGTGCAGTGCTCTATAGCATCATTTTGAGGATAGGAGTTGAAACAGTTTATGTCCGGGAGGTGACACGTCTGCAAATATTTTCACAGTCCTCTTTTTGACTTGTGCAGTATACAGGTCCTCAATCGAAGGCAGGTTGGTAGTAGTAGTTTTTTCTGTAGTCCTACTTAATCTACAGTCTGTGTCTGTCTTGTTGGGTTGCAGAACCAAACCAGACAGTTATAGAGGTGCAGATGACAGATTCAATAATTCCTCTGTAGAACTGTATCAGCAGCTCAGGTGGGATTCTACCAGTTCTGACCGGTTCTATAGAACCCCTTGTTAACTTTCTAAGCAGTTTGGAGAACCCTAGAAGCAATCTCCTTTTGTTTTTTTCCCCACCCATATTCCATTCTTGGCAGTATGCCTAGACTTACTGTCTCTGAAGGAGTTTTTCTTTTTTTTAAACTTTCTTAAAGGGGAAGGGTTATGTTAAGCTTTTTACACTGCTGTTGGGAGGAGATACTCCCCTGGATATACTTCCAGCCACATGCAACAATCAGCACTTAAAGAAATAATTGAATAACCGGAAAGGAACTTTTAATGACAAGGAACCAAGATGAGTGACATTCAGCAAGGCTTCTTGGCTAGCTAGAAAGATTGACATTCAAACATGAGCTGAAAAACCTTTTCTGAGTTTTGGTCTAAAACTGGTTTTTGGTGAAGTTTAATTCTGTTCTTGGTGCTATTTAATTCTGTGTTTATTGATGGGATAATTTTCCTTATTCAGCTTTGTTTGGAAAGAAGAAGGTTAATCTCTGTTCCTGAAAATAAACTGGCTAATTCCTGTGTCTATTTGTTCTGGTAATTGGTTTAACAAGCAACAACTACTGTTGTGATTTAATTATTTGTATTGTGTTTGAATTTTTTCCTGCCTCATGGTTTCTTTTTCTATCTGGGGAGGGGGTCTTCCTTCACTGCTTTAGTGATATCTGGCACTGTCCTTTTGGGGTATACTGTGATGTCTAGTATTGTAAGAGATGGTAGTATGGGAAGGAATGGAAAGGAAAACACTATAGTATATAAATCACAGTGTCATGCAAAATTATGCCAATTTTTTCAAATCATGATCTACATTATCAAATTTGCCTGTATAAAGTAAGAGTAGATTACCATCTTGCTATAATAATATCCTAGAAATAACTTGATTCTTATTGATAAGGTTAGCAATATTTATATTAACCTACCTCAAAATATTTATATTAACCTACCTCAAATATTTATATTAACCTATCTCAAAATACAAGTAGCGCCAATGGGTTCATCAAGCTAATTTTGCAATTCCTCAGAAAACTCAGGGGAAAAAACCCTCATGTTTCTCTTCTATACTTGCATGAAGTTGCATACATGGTCTTTGAGACTTCAGAAATTAGTTGTGCTATACATTTCTTGGCTGTTTTTCAGAAGTATTTTCCCCAACTGTAAATACAAAGCAATTAAAATTATTCTATAGCTGCAACAATTAAGGGAATCCAGTTATTTTTCATAATTGTCTTTTCTCCATTCTTGACATTTAAATAACTTTAATTTCTATACCCTGCAGCCAAATTCTTCTTTAATTATTTGTTCTGTCATTGTTTCAATAAAAACAATATTTTGGAGTCATGATGGGGAAACAATACCTTATTTTTTTCCAGTTTTGTTGACTGTTTAATTGTTGGTTCTCAAAAGATGTGTGTATGTATGGGTGTGTATCATGTTGTGCTGTTGTAGTTGTGTAGTTGTGGTTGTATGACTTACTTTTGATACAATCAGCACAGTAGTCAATGTAGAGATCCTTCTCTCCATTGTTTAGACGTCTTTTGAGTTTCTTGCAGAGTTCATGGGAACGGATTCTTTACAGTATGGATAAGTCTGGTCTTGAGCAAAGTTTTTTGTAGTTGGGATTGGTTTTTGCAATTGTGTTTATTGTATGAATGAATATGCATTTGCTGGACTCATTTTTGCAAACAACTCTACAAAATTTTGGGGCCACCAAGCCATCATTGTATTTTGACTCAGGGCCATCTCTGGTTATTTCAATGATATCTTCAGGAGAGATGTTTGTTGTATTTGAGTTGCTTATGCTATTATGAACTTTGGTGATGTCATCTGATTAGTTGGTGTCTTCAAGACCAAATAAGATGGCATTTGGACGTTTCTGATCACATTCCATGATGTCTCTGATGAGTAAGGAGATATCATTTGTGGAAGTATTTGATGGGATAATAATTATTTGTGGTTGTGGTTTGGTGGTTATTTTTGGTTGTAGTTGTGATTGTAGTTGAGGTAGTAGTTGTGGTAGGGTTGTTGGGTTGGGATTTGATTTTTATCTAATAGGTATTCGCTTATCAGTGCTGTATTTTTTCTTCCCAAGAGAAATTAGGCTTTCTTGCATAATTGTTTCAAAACATGTTGCTAAGCATTTTTCTATTGAGTGCATGAGTGATTCTATGCTATCAACTCTGTCAGGCAGGGTACTTGGTTTGTTTAGCTTAGGAAAACATGATCGACATAGACAAGGGAATGTATCTGATGCTTTTAGGAGATCAGCTAGGTGTTTGTTTAAATTTAAGCAGGCAAGGTGGGCTTGATTGTCACATAGGTAGCATTTGATGTTATTTTTGCTTTCATTGATGGTTTTAAGACATCTGAAGCATGTACAGGAGTCTGGGAGGTCATTGGTAGAGATATTAATTTTTTATTGTTGTTTGGTAGTGGAGGATTTGGAGTTTCTGGAGTTTCTGACTGGCATAGTCAATGACAATAGTACACTAAACAATTACAATAGCTAATTAATGTGATAGGTAGACAGTTACTTAATGAATGTTGGTAATTAATAAATGTTAATTGATAAATTAGAGAACAAATCAAAAGTAAGGTTACGTATTACTAAAAATCAATCTATCAACTTATTACTAAGAATCAATCAATCAATCAATAGACTAGATAATCAATGATACAGTATTAAATCTCTATCAGTTCAATGAATCAGTACATTAGTGGTCATTTAACAATTAATTATTATAGTATTATATGATAAATCAATTATTATAGACAAAGCATTATCTATCAATATTTGGTCTTGAGGTACTGAAATAGTGGAGGTAGTAAAGTATTGGTTGTGTAAAGTTCCTTTGTTTTTCCTTAAAGCCACATTTTTTGGTTTGAATACATTGAGAATTAAACTTTAATGACTCAGGAAACTGAAGAATGAAATTTACAGTTTTATTTGTCCAAGGAAGCAAAGTTGCAATAACTAATTAATCTTAATAAGCTGGCCTAGGAGAAATCAGTCATGGAGTGGGTGCACATCTGATGGTATCCACAATATTTTTTTCCCTTTCAAAGCCAAAAATTAAAGCAAGTAATGGAAGAAGAAGGAAACAGGCTCATTAAAAGGTATACCTTTGCATCTCATAAAAATGGACTTTGTTTAAAATTAGGTAGGGCTCCTACATCATTCACAACCACATATGTTGTTCAATCACATATTAAGTCTGATCTGGATAACTCCAGGTCCATTTCTACAATCAAGTGCTTAAAAACTATTAGGAATATAAAACAAAAGCTCACCAAGAGAGAAATCAATCAGGGTGCCAAAATCGCAGTCCTGACATAAGGCTTCGGGAGTTTGCTTTTCTGGTTGCCAAGTATCACTGAGTTAGGAATTTCTGTTCTGACATGTGTTGGGTCTTAATCAACGTGAGCAGATTTGAGACGTAAATCCCCTTTCAGTTTCTTTTGCTGCAGAAACAAACAGCAAACAGACACAGGAAAAAAAATAGGAAAGCTCAGAAAAGTAGGCAATAAGGGCTGTACACTTCAATATATCATTTTCAATGGGCTTTTTTTTTTTAAAAAAAAAAGCTTTGACACTAGGACAACCTTTGAATGGCACCTAGCTCCAAATCTCTTTATGTAATCCTCATACTACGTAGAAAATGGCACCCTCTCCTACGTCCAAGAACTGGTGGCCATTTTTTGCAAAAAGAAAGAAAGAAAGTCTAATGCATAAGCCTTCCCTTACACAGCCCTAATTTAAATAAATGAATAACTGCTATCCCTTAAAAAGACAACCCAGAAATCCTTAGCCTCCCAGTTGTAAGATACCAGTTAGCCTTGTGAATACACAGAGAAACAGTAAGGTTAGGAGTGTCACTTTTATAAGAAAATATTTTTGAGACTGTTGCAAAATGAAAACAAGGTTTATGCTTTAAAAATGATACAATTATAAGAACTGAACTCTATGAGTCTACATGTTACAGACTTATTTTCTTCCATTACAGAAGGAGAGCTAGTCAGAAAAGAATCTGAATGGCCCAAGTTGGAGTCAAAGTCCAAAAGAGAACTGAACAATGGAGAAAGTGATGAAAAACATTTAAAATCCGTCTATATAAGAAGAATGTTACAAAGTCTTTTAGAGAAAGGTGATAAAATGCAGTTCCCCAGCAAACACCCAACTAAATGTTTTTACTACTTAATAAAGTTGAGAGGTACAGAAACCAAGTGCACAGAAAGTTGAATTCCAACACCCATTTCTACTGCATTACTAACCACCTTTCTATTTACTAGCTAAATAATTTGAATAGTATATATTCCCAGCTATGAAAGTGTGTTCCCTTTTGTTCTTTGCCCTTACTCCAAGCTAATCTGCAATGCCAAAATTGAATTCACATTCTTCAGCCAGTGTTCTTTGGAAAACTGAAGGGGCTTCTTCATTTATAAAAGAATGAATTTGGGACAATAACTGCATAAATAATGCACATCTTTCTAAATAACAAAAGTGTATCTAAAAAAATTACTTTCTTTTTTGTTAGCTTGGCTTAAGTAGCTTTTCTTTTCTTTTCTCCAAAATATCTGTTCAAAAAGCAAATATTATACAATCTTTAGACTAGAATCTTGTCCCTAACATTCTTTATAAATTATATATAATTTTGAAATGAAACATCCTCTTCAGAAGGCCTTATTTCATTTCAGAAAATGGTTATATATCTATCAGCAAAAAGCATATGAAAAGAATGTATAGCTGAATAGGGTTGGATCCAATCATATTAAGATTCAAGGTAATAATGAAAAGCAGGCAAGTTTTATACCCTTACAACAAATGCTATCTAATTTTCATTATGGTACAGCCCAGATTCACAGATGTTTTTAAATGTCTTTATGTTGGCCAGTAAAATCTTACTTTCACCAATGATAAACTCAGAATGTCTTTGGTGGCAGAAATGAAACCGGAATGGAGATACCAGGAAATAAGAAAAAACATAATATTTGTAAGATACTTTTCCAGGAAATCCTTGTAATAGCTCTGGATCTGATAAGAAGCCCCGGGTCCTATGGAAAGAACCTATGTTGTAGGGTGGAATTGTACTGTATAACTTTGATGCATCGTTGATGAAGTGGAAATTCTTTGGGGTTTTGTTTATTTGGGGCACTCTGGTTCTTCGTATGACAGAAGATGACTCATTAAGTTCCCAGCATCATTGAAACTTCCTTTCTTAACCAGTGCAAGGAAGACAGCAAGTCTGGTATCAGGCATGATGGTCAAGAAGATGGAAATCAGTTTTATGTTCCTGTGGACATGATTAGATGCTTAGCATGCCAAAAAATCAACACCTGTAAATCTGTACATTTTCATTTGAGACATTATTCTAAAGGCATAGCCTCCCAGATGTTGGGTGAGATTGTGGTCCCAAATGTTTATTAAATCCTTGAATGTAAAAAATAAAATAAAAGTATATCAGGAAGAAGATGTTTGTAATTTGTACCCAACTGTTCTAGATGGAGATTCTAGGAAAGTTCAGAGAGAGGTGAAGATGATGTCAGTGTGACATCTGTCAACCCATTGATCATTAAGGTTAATGTGATGGATTTGGCTGGCTAGGTATCCCTATCATTCCTCTCCATTTCCACTACTTCCTTGTTATCCCCTTTGGAGGAATTGCTTGGAAGAAGATGACCATCCCAGATAGAAGGACTGTGGTGTGCTTTGGTCAAGAGTATAGACTAGTTTGGTATAATAACTGCAACATGTTTTGATGGTGGCAAACAAGGGCATAGCTGACCTAAGGCTTTTCATTTGAGAAACAAAATTAGAAGGATGCCTTGTCAGAAAATGTAACACTGTATAAATCTCTCTAGATTAAATTAATTACTTTTGAAGAAAATGCTATGTTGCCTGATCCTTCTGACAGCTCAAAAGGTTAAAAAGGCTAAATTGGAGGGCTGGAGGGCAATGGATGGAGTCTGAAGTCAGTGCTTCACTGCTATTGATTCATTTTTACAGCTAGAATTTAGAGCTGTGTTACAAGATCAAACATGACTTTAAACTGAAAAGAGGTGAGAGAAAAACCTGATATATTAAATTTCTCTGGTATCGATCTTCTCCATTCACAAAAAACAAACAAACCTATTTTTGCTTTATTCATGTATGTTAATATAAGTATTTCAAGACATATTTCACTCTCAGTAATATATATAGTAATAAAATAACACAACACATTTCTTATGTTTTTAATTCTATGATATACAAGAAAGTTTCACTAATCTGCAAATTTCTGATGTTTTTGTTAAATTGTAAGTAAGGCATAACACTGAGTATTCTGTTTCACATTGTGGTCCACCTGAGATATTGAGGAAGTCCACTAACAAGGTATCAAGGCATCAAGGAAGAAGGAAGGAAGGAAGGGAGGGAGGGAGGGAGGGAGGGAGGAAGGAAGGTTCCTACACCCTGGGGGACAGATAGGACTACAAAAGTTTCATAAAACCAAGTTTTTAATATAAACTGAGGTTCCATTCTCCAATTCTGGGAAATTCCTTTCACGTTCTCTTTTTTGAATTGACTTTAAGGCTCAATGTACCACTACCAACATCTAATTTTTACATTAGGAATATATTTGTCTTGGTTTTCTCTTTATCTTATTATCTACTTTAGTTTTCATTTGCCTAATACACCTCCTGTCTTATTTTATTTCTTCTATATTTCTCCCGTGACTTTACTGTAATCAAACAAGAATGTTAATGCATCCTTGCCAAGCCTGTCTGCTTAATTCCTCATCTGCAAATATGATTAAACAAACTAGGAATATGCCCATGTTTGCAGACATACAACCTTCAGATTATTTTTAAGGTTAATACAGAAATACTAAACATGATCTTAAAAGAGTGATTGTTAGCTCGTCCCTAACAAATCACATGATAAGCCCAAAACAGATTTTGGGTATTAATTCTGTTTTACCTTTTGGCTTATGTGGATCATAGACAATCCAGCTGCCTCTGCCTCATTGTCTATGCAGATTTGGAGTCATCCGGTCATACTTGTCTCAAAGGTGCTTTTTCAAAAGACAACTGGATTTTTTTAAAAAACAACAACAACAACAACCCAGTCCAGTTGCATTTTGAAAAAGCACCTTTGACACAAAGCTTTTGTGTTGTAAACTAAAGCTGATTAGAAGCAGAGCAACAGTTCAGACTAAACATTTCTTTCATGGAGTTGCTTTAAATGGCACTTTTCTTATTACCAATGAAGGCAAGACCTAGAGAAGAGCTAGAGAAGGGGGGAGTGGGGGAGAGGGAGGGAGAGAGAGAGAAAGGGAGGGAGAGGGAGGGAGGACTACATACATAAACATACTTATACACACATGCGTGGAGAATATTATATTTTGTGTTCTTGATTATATTCTGTATTCAGAGACCACAATTATCATCTCAATTCATATGACAAATAACCCCAATTATTTTTCAAGAGATGAAGACAGATCATGTACCAAAATTTGAGCACATCAGCCTTTTCTCTGACCTTGAAACTATTGATCTCTGTAATTTTCTGAAAGGTACATTTATTCCCTATATGGAAAATGCACACTTCTAATCCAAGTCAAATGTCTACTTTAATGCATCTGAATAATTCTCATGTGGTATGTATGTGAATGCTTTATTTCTCTATTACTCATGGCCACCCTGCTTTCTGCATGTCAGATCTAACTTCATTACATGTGTAATGAACATTATAAATTCAACTATCCATCATAGCATGGAAGACCTCTATGAACTGCAGGTTCGTCACTGAAATATTCTGTGTGTCACCCTTCAAGATCTTCTGCTATTGCTTTGCATCTTTCGGCTGCCATAAGTAACGGGGGGAGGAGGGGGGACAAGTTTGGAAGCGATCTGGAAGTGGTATAAACCAGCATTGTATAAAAAGAGGAGGGGGGAGAGTGCATTCTTGCTTAGGTTTCTCTTTCTTGCTTAGCTTTCTCTTCTCTGCGCAGCTGCAAACCTTTATCAAAGTATGCCAAGGTCAATGGATAGAAACTTCATCACCACCTGAAGATGTCCACATGATGACATACACAACTTTTAATTGGAAGAACCATTTGAACTATTGGGGGTGGGAACCTTTCCATCACTTTGTATATGTGATTTACGCACCTATTTCCTCAGATTCAGAATTCTCTAGTTGCTACCACTTCATTCCCAGTAAAAGATATCTTTTCTCTAATTAAAAGAGTCTAAGTATTTCTTTCTTGGATTTTGAATGGAGCACCATCTGACACTGTATGGTCACACAGCTGTATCCCATCCTCAAAGCAAACGATAGTGAAACCATATAATGGTGTCCTTCCATTGGTCTTTCTTTATAATAATAATTTGTCCCTTTGTTGGCATTTCCTACATTTGCTCCCAAGAACGATGGATCTTTGAGAAAATTCTGAAAAAGTTTAGTAGAGACTTATGCTCTTTTGTAAGATCCTACGGGGATGGTACAGAAAGCTTGAGAGCACTAGTCACTAGTTTGGCAAACAAATGTTTGGGAAGAGAAAGGTCCTCCTCCCCCTCCTCTCTCCCCAGGCCATTTAAAAATCCCTTATGTAAGAAGATGGAACTAGAGGTATTAGATGCTCTTCAGAAATTGGATGCAAGAAAGGAAGTAGCTTTAATAGAGTTAGACCATTTAATACTGCATAATCTAATTATCAACAGCTCCTAAAGATTTGGGGGAGGTTTTCTAAACTTATTGATGCTGTGGACTGGGTTCACTTATAATGATGTTTTTTATTGCATTTCTCTAAGTGATGAAGAGTGTCCAAGGTTTCAGACATAAAAAAGGAAGTTGAGAAACCATTTATCTGCATGGATATGAGGGCTCCTCATGGTTTCAAACTAGTAAAGAAGGATGCTCATTTATACACTGAAGATAATACAGGAACCAAACTTGAGATTAGAAGAATAAAGGCATATATTTTTCTCATTCTATATCTTTAAGTTAATTTACTTATTATAATCCCTACACCACTCTTGGAGTGAACCATAAATTTTGTTTCTCTTCCATATTTTACTCTATGTTTTGTGTATGAAAATTATATTTTAAATGTGCATATTAGGAAAAGTTGCATAAGAAAAATACCCATGCAACAAAATAATGGATCCTGAATCATATATTTGAAAAGTTTTGTGCAATAATGTTCAGAAAATAATGCAAAGTTCTGATGCAATAGATTTCTTATTGATGTCATTCAAAACTGAACAGATGAGATACGTGGACTATTCTGATTTTTTAAAATTCAGATTAGGTTCAAATTATGAGCTTTGTAATTATTGCTATTTGTTTCTAAAATTCCAGACTAAACACTTCTTTAGGCTAGTTCTAAAAGTAGTTTTTTTAATTTCTCCCAGGATTATATCACTAGTAATAATTATAGAGCATTTATTATTTAATCTATAGACCTGCAAAAAAAAAAAAAAAAACCTACATGAATAAATTTGTACTGAATTTACAGCTCCCAATCAGAACCATGCAACATTATTTCTTAAATGCTCTCTTAAAAATATACTTTTGTTTCTATTGTTTGGCATTGGAGTCAGAAAGTTCTATCATGAAGACATAAAAAATGGGCCATTTTTAATAGAAATTAAATGTTACATTTTCCTTTTAAAAATGTAGGGCAGTTAAAAGAAGAGAAAACAGTTACGCCTAATTGAGCGGAGTATTATTTTTGGTTTCTCAAAAGGACCAGTGGCAAGAAAACAATTAGCTCTTTTGTCAAGTTAATTAAATTTTACTAAGTGTAGTAATCTCAGTAGGTTTAGTTCACCAGAGGAAATGCTAATTAAAAACACTGATTCATCTAATAAGGATCCACAAGAGTGGAAATGGACACAATTTTTTACATACAAATATAAAGTATGTTTTGAAAAGGAACCAGGAGGAATATTATAAATTCAAGAGCTTTCTATTTAAAAGGTCTTCCTTGACAATACTAAAATGCATTTTAGATATGAACAACCTTTGCCATTGATATCAGTATTTTGGTAATCAAAATTATTCTTGTGTATGTGTTAGTACTGGACTGATTGCATTTTTTCCTAGTAGCCTGATTATTTTTTTGAAATTAATTAGTGGTTTGATTCCTTGATTTAGTGTGATATTATTTTGAAGATATTCAAAACAACTAAAACATAATAAAAGGCCAGACAGGCTCCTGGTCCATAATTTTCTCTTATTGTACATCAACATTAATTTGATTGCTAGTTGCTTACCAAATCTTAATTTGGAAATTAGCAGGGTATTTCTCTTTAGCTTGATTCTGGCAGCCATGGATGCATTAATCATTTTATTGTTTTGTGTTTATTTGACTTTTTATTTGAAAGCTTTCGGCTTTCTCCTCCTCTCCCAGCCATTAATATGGTGATGTTACAGGCGATAAAACAGAGTTGAACAGATTCTGTGGGAAGAACAAACTCATTGGAATTAAAGTGTAACATGGGTATGTATTTTAATTGGAGTTAATCAACTACACCATAGCTTTCCCTCTCATGTCACAATACCTCTATTACTTTAGAGCAGAACCAGCCAAGATAGAAAAGTAGTAGCTTTTCATTGTGCCTTGATTGAAGGAGTGCTCAGATATTGCTGTTTCTCATGTTATTTGGCTTCTGTCAATAAAATCCAGGCCAAAGCACTGACAGTCTGCAATCTCTCCTTGGCAGTTTGGAAGCGACGGAAGGGGGTGGAATGAACCTCATTTAATTCAGAATTTGAAATATGGGGATGCTTTCAGTCTATCCATCCTTTTTTTTTTTATTCTGTGTGAGTCACCATTCTTGTGAATACTGAAGAAGAGTTGTTAAATTTGCTTCAAAAGATGCCACTTTGTCTCCAATTTAATAGAATTGAAAGCAACTCCCTTCCGCCTTTTAATTTTTCTGCCATTCAATGCTCCTATTTCACAAAGAAAATATTGGCTATTCAGTTATGGCTTGGTCTTTTTGTCTTTGTCCATCACTAAAGTAATCTGAATTCCCTGGAAACATAGGCATGAAAAGATT
Organism: Pseudonaja textilis; assembly: GCF_900518735.1. The sequence continues at coordinate 5,009,895 of NW_020769375.1, read as the reverse complement.
TAAATAGAAAAGTCCTATTTGGTTGGAGAGATACTTTCAAACAGAGACATAACCATAAACACACATGCATACATGACACTGATTTTGAAGAGTTAAACATACCATTTCCTAATAAATAACTATAGTAATCTAGCAATAGGTGCATGGCTGCATCAGTGGTAGGATTCAAATTGTTTTATCACCAGTTCGGTAAGCATGGCTTGGTGGGCATGCTTTGCCTAACGCTGGCGCACAGCTTTCCCCACACCAGCTGAGACCTGCAACGCCAATCAGCTGAGAGGATAAAGAAAAGAAGAGTGCAGGGGCAGGTGGGAGAGCCAATCCTGTGCTTTCTTTTCTTTCTCCTCTCAGCTGATTGTGGGAGGATTTTTTTCCCCTCCTCTCAGCTGATCATCTTTTTTTTTCTTTTTCAGTTGAACTGGTCCAAACCGGTAGCATACCACCACTAAGCTGAATGGATTTCACCTACTTGTTAAGAATTAAGTTGGCCTTATGTTCACAAATCTTTTTAAGGAATCATTACACGTTAATTGTTTTGCTTAGTAAAACCATTTGCAGAGTTGGATCACACAACATTCTCTACTCCTAGCAGGGTATTTCTCCTCCTATTCCTCCCCCTCCTTCTCTTTCTCCTCCTCCTCCCAAGCACCTTGACAATAAAAAAAAATCTAGAATTCTTCTTTGGAGAATAATTGTGGATTTTGACTGAACATTATTATTTTTTTACTACTGTCATGATTCCTTTATTTTTTTATTATTATTATTATTATTATTATTATTATTATTATTATTATTATTATATTTCTTGCATTAGTGAAAAAAATTGCATGGATCCTTGGTTTTTTTTTTTCTTGAAGAATTAATGAACTCTTCATTGCCTGTATTTTTCTTCTATTGAAAGTTGGTTATCTATTAAATGTCTGAGAATTATGTTCTCTATGGAGCTTTTGGTATGGTGAATAAGGAAACTTCCCTTTTTTGTGAATTCAAAGGAAACTAATTGGACTAATAATTAGAAGAAATAAAATTGAATCTTTTAAATCAGCCCCAAGATAGATTTTTTTTAAAGGGCTGTCTATCACCAAATACATGCTGTTCTATTACTTGACAATTGAACTTCAACATGATTGATAGTGATATACTAGTCAACATAAGGGACCATGTTCTGCAATCTTAATGAGGTGCTAGCAGTACAGCCTACAATATATTTCTCTTATGGCAATTTCACTGAAGATAATGCATTTCACAAGGCATTTCTGTAACGCTGTTTAGTTCCAGCAAAATTCTTGCAGACATTGTGCTGCTGACATCTGACCAAATTGCACGTGTGGATGCATATGTGTAAAAATATGCTGGAGATTACAGTGAATAAATAAAATACCAAAGATATGCCTAAGACGAAACAACAAGTAAGATAAGTTCTTCCTTCTTCTGAAGAGGTTTCTTGGATGAGAAGCAGAACGTTTTCAAGCAAAAACAAAGTCCAGGTCCTTTGGGATAGCCATGAACTGGATAATTGAGAATCTCCATAGACATTTAGGAAAGTTTTAATTATCCCACCTCCTAAAGGAGATTTGGGAAGCAAAACTACACAGCTAGATTGGAACATATCTTCATTGGTTCTTTGTTACTAGACTGTGTGTCCACTGCTTTCCACAGTAGCTGCTTGTCTTGAAGCAAAATATTTAGTCAAGGTGAATAGTGCCTATCTTGATGCTTCGTGATGCAAAATATGTCATCTCCACAGCTTGCTTTAAGGGCCAATGCATATTGCATTGCTTCCTATGCTCAAAGAGCTATGCCAACTTAGGTTGATTGATTGATTGACCCAGAATCAGACATATACACAGTGACTTTGAATGTCCAGATAGAGAGGAAAAACAACAACAACTATATCAAGAGCTCATTTGCTCACAGAAAGATCCATAACAGTAGTAAGCCTAAGTCACAATTGCTGATGGCTAGTTTGATTAATATATTAAAACACTTCAAAGGATGCTGAGCTGCCTAACACATTCAATTATAAGCAGATGATAATTACTCACATTTTTATTACTTTCTAAGTACTTTAATTTGCTTGGGGATGCATTTCATATGTCATAGCAGTTCCACAGATTTGTCTGCTTTTTAAAGAATGAGAAAATTGTAAATCAGTGTGGGAATGCATCCATCAGTTCTATGGACTCTAGAGATTAAATAAGAACTATTATCACTTATGTCAAGTACTCCAAGTATGTTTAATGCAGACAGGATAAGGAATGTATCCTAAAGATAGATAGAGAAAGCTGTTTTAATAACAACCTGTACAGGATGCATCTTCTAAAAAAGTATGTTTTAACAAACAGCTGTTGTCTTGTCCCAAGTCAAAAATCATCAATTAGACTTAACAGTCAACAGAAACAGCCATTCTTTATCTGAACAAATGTGAAATGCTGGGTTATAATTCTCAAGGTTCTTAATGGGGCAGAAACACAGATTTTCATGTTGATAGTCTACCATTAACTCTCAGTTTCATTGGGCTATCTGCTCCTCAGGGAAAACATAGATAAAAATCTGTCTTGATTCAAAATTGAAACTATAAAAGTTGCAATTTTGACAGATCCACTTCACATGAAGACTCAGTTACTACGAATTGCTTTTAATGATATGATCTATGGATGGATAGATAGGTGTAATTCTAGCCTATTTCTAAATGTCACTTTTGGGGTGATTTTTGAAGTTATTTCTTAAGTTAAAACCACACTTTCAAGTCAAGCTACATATTTCAAAATATGGAGAATTTTCTGCTTTAATGTCCTTGCAGTCTTATTTTTTTATTTACAACTTTCTCCTCCTTTTCTTCTAAGATTTATTTACTTCTTCACTTTTAGATTAAATATTACTGGATCAATATTATTAGATTAAATAGCTAAACTATTAGAAAGATTAGCTATTTAGCAATCTATTAAAGTTATCTTGATATTGCCACATATTGTAATTCTTAATATGGTGCTTGACTAATAATTTTAAAGTTGACACTGTAAAAAAACCTCTATATAGTATTTGTAGTTATACAATGTACTTAAGATATAGATATAAAGTAAAACAGTTGGAAGAGACCTTGGAGGATGGTAGGAGACCTTATACCATTTTAGACAAATGACTGTCCAATCTCTTTTTAAAAACCTCCAATGATGAAGCACCCACAACCTCTGAAGTATTATTCCTTTTGTATATGTGTCTTTGAGACAGTGTTGGGCCTTGGTGACTACTTGGACAAGTCTCTATAGTTTTCTTGACAAGTTTTTGAAAGTGGTTTGCAATTGCCTCCTTCCTTAGGCTATGTGAGAGAGTAATAGAACAGAATTCTTTATTGGCCAACTGTGAATTTGTCTTTGGTGCACATGCTCTCAATGTACATACGAAAAAATAAAATGCGTTATTAATCAAATCATAGGTTACTAATATGCAATCAAAACATACTAGGAAAATAATAAAACAATATAAATTGTAAAGGTACAAGCAACACAGTTATAGTCATAAGTGAGAAGAGGTAGGTAATAGGACAGATGAGAAGAATAATAGTAATACAGTCTTATTAAGTAATTTGACAGTGTTGTGGGCGTTAGTTGTTTTAGCAGAGTGATGGCATTCAGGAAAAAAACTGTCCTTATGTCTAGTTTTTCTGGTTTGCAGTGCCCTATAGTGTCATTTTGAGGGTAGAAGTAAAAACAATTTATATCCAGGATGTAAGGGGTCTGTAGATATTTTCATAGCCCTCTTTTTGACTCATGCAGTATACAGGTCCTCATTGGAAAGCAGGCTGGTAGCAATTGTTTTTTCTGCAGTTCTAATTATCCATTGAAGTCTGTGTCTGTCTTGTTTGGTTGCAGAGCCAAACCAATAATTCCTCTGTAGAACTGTATCAGCAGCTCTTTGGGCGGTTTGAGTTTTCTGAGTTGGCCCAGGAAAAACAAGGAAAAATGTAACTGGCCCAAGGTTACAGATTTTGTGCCTAAGGCAAGACTAGAACCTGGTACTTTAACCACTAGGCCAAAGTGGCCCTTGTTATTCCTTTCCATAATTAGTTATGAGTGAAAATGCAGTTATTTTGTACCTCATTGTGAACTTAAACAGGTTTCTTTATATATTCAAATGAATATGTGAGAGTTCAAATTAAGTAGCTTTTCCCAAATACGTGCACTTCTGTGGAGTTTTCAACATACTCATTCAACCTCCCACCACATATGTTAGCAAATGTCTGCATTAAATAATATATTCACAAATAATGTGTAGGTTGCAGTTCTGTTAGAGGAAAATGTTTGCAAAAGCTGCCCAGAGTAGATAAAATGGCCAATTAAATAGATGGAGATAGAGACAAATGTATTTCTCAAAAACACGAAGCAATAACACCTTGCACTTGTGGAACAGAGTTTAAAAAAAAAAAATGAAAGGAAAATTGAGGAAAAATGAAACTCTGCCTGAAGGAGAATGAGTTCTATCTGGAAAATCAGCCACAAGCTGCACCCACAAAGTTTACAGCTTCCACTGTTAGATCTTTTTTAGTAATGCTTGAACTGATGCAGCCAAAGCAAAGTCTGTGCTATAATTAAGTTGCAATTACATTCTGAGAAACAGGAGTGAACCAATTGAGACCGTGGCTGGGTAATTTTAGATTCCCAGCTTTTCAGTTTCTTCAAAGAGAAACCAATTCAAACAGGAGGATGACAAGGGCTCTATGATCGACTCCCAAGTGGCATTCCCTCTCACAGATAAGGCCATGGTTGCTTTTATTGCAAAAGTGAGAGGCTTTGTGCCAAAATGATTAATTTAGCATATTTGCATAGCTGTCTAATAACCCCACATAGCTGTTCTGCATTAATGGACGGCATGTCGGTTTTTAATAGAGCAGCCCGTTGATTTGGCTGGCAGCTGTTTTGCCATCGCTGTTATCACTCCCGAGAAGCTGGTTCTCAGTCACCAAGTTTATTTCGGAAGTCAAATGTTCCCCCTTTCAAAGAGTGGCTGCTTGGCCATCGAGACAGATTTCCACAGAGCTGATACTGTGCTCTATTTAAAACAAAAGAATCATTAAGAAAGAGTTGTGTATATGTTCCGAGAAACAGAAGAAAAAGAGTGATAGTCTCATTTCCATACCAATAGGCTCAACATTGAACAACTATTAGCATTTCCCATTTAAAGTTATTTATTTTTAGTCCTTCAGGTGCTGTTGCAGGATCTTGTTTAGCCCATTGGTCTGAAGGAAAACATTTCCAATGTTGGCATGATCCTTTATCCAGAAATGAGTTTTGTTTATAGCATTGGGTACCGATTTACTAAATTGTGTTTTTTTTAAATTTCATAATAAGAACATCTTTGCAAAGAAGAGGAGATGGACAAAGAGAATTATTATCCACATTGTCCCAAAGGTGCTTCTTCCCTTCTTCCCAGGCAACTGGACTGTCTTAGTGTTTAATCTGAAATGTTTCACAAGTCCAGTTGCTCTTGGAAAAAGCACCTTTGGAACAAGGCCTGGATGATTGAGAATCTCCACAGACATATTATCTACAATCCACTTTTATATTCTTTCTAAAATTAACAAACAGTTTTCTAAACTTAATAAACAACTGGAATATATGTAACATCTTTCCATCCATCCATCCATCCATCATAAAGAAATCTTCAAACACTGAACCTAATGGGAAGCATGCTGGTGGGAGTGAAGATACCTGTCAAAAGGAAAGCTACATTCAAGAGCGGGTTGGATCAGGGTAGGGGCAATGGAGGAAAAAAAAAACCCTGGCAAATTAAATGGACCAAATCATCCCCATGGAAGAGGAGGTTGGACACTCACTCAGCAAGTTGGCAAGAGGTCTATTTTAACCCTCTCCATCTGGTCACAAGACCCAAAATAGAGAGGCCTGGAAGTATTGACCATGTAAACTTTCTAGGACATTCACACCCAGACACACATAGTACAAGTAGAATACAAAAGCACACAGAGATATGGAAATCACACACACACACACACAAAGAGAGAGAGAGAGAGAGAGAGAGAGAACAAGCAGAAGCTCACACAGAGACAGAAATACATGCTGTTATCTTGTTACACATTTAAACAAAAATACAGATATACCCTATGCCCCTTGCTAGGAAAGGAGTTAAAAAGAATTCTAGATTTGCAGGCTTTCCTAAATTGTTCCTATCAATGGTGGGATTCATTTTTTTTTAACTACCGGTTCTGTGGGCGTGGCTTGGTGGGCTGTAAAATCTCCAGTCAGAGGTGGATATTTGCCGGTTCTCCAAACTACTCAAATTTTCCACTACTGGTTCTCCAGAACTGGTCAGAACCTGCCGAATACAGCCTCTGGTTCCCATGTATTACAATCTTTGGTTATTTTATTTATTTGTGAAACATATTTTCCTGTATGTATTTTCAATGCAGATGTGCATTATCTTAAGCAAAATAAACATGCCATATCATAAAAGTAAGACAATAATTGGTACTTAGTAAAGAATATCAAGGACTTGGTACTTGGTGAAGAGTTAATTAAGGTAGAACATACACTGTTCTTGGAAAGTATATCTTAACTTCTCTAGGTAAATATGAAAATTCAAGAAAAATAAAGAAAACTATTTTTTCCACCCTCCTTGTTAATGCTCAAAATATTTGCTCAAAATAATGAGTTTCCTTTTATTAAACCAAGACAATCTATGGCATCTGAATCCATAATAAAGTTAACTGTCTACTTTGATTTAAAGTCTGTTTTGACTCAAGCATGCAAAAACATGCATTAAAAGAGTAGGGTTGCAGATGAGGGAAATATCTTTTGGGGTCTGTATATTTATAACTTTGTCATTTGGACTTCTGGCAGGAATTCAAAAGTTCCATATGTTTGCAGTATTATGTTTTGCCATGAAAGGATTGAAGCTGCTTGGGCTGAAGAAAACTGAGACAGTGTGGTTTGGGGTTTTTGCTATAATATATGAAAGTAAATCTTTCAATAGAAGATGTTTGGAAATGATCTTAGATTTTAAAGGATGGTAACCAAAGGTTTTTTGTTTTTAATTCACTGGGTCCTAAGTTCACAGAATGATTTTAAAATTAAGATGGGTGCGCTGGTGATACCACCCAGGGAAGAAGTACTCATTGTGAGAAGATGAATTTGGTCACTGTCTAAAAAATATTAGACATGCAGCATGTATAAACCTCACTACAACCAGATTTGTCTGTGTTGTTCAGGGTTTAACTAGAATTCAAGTCACCATCCAGTTTATTTCCAGATACCCTTGAGTTCTTCACAGTAGTCTTTATTTTCACAGGAAAAGGGTGAAGAAAAATTAGGGTTATGGCTACCGTGTGTGTGTGTGTGTGTGTGTGTGTGTGTGTTCAAGAAAAAGCAAGATACAAATATTTAACATTGTTTATCAATAAATAAGCCAGTCTGAAGTTGCATTTAATAATTTGAAATAGCCATTTATGAAGCAATTCACTCTGTAACTTTCAACTTTCTTAAGAATACAGCCAATATTTTAGTGTATATTGTAAAGTTTCTCTGCCTCAGTATTCAAACTTTGTCCCAAATTAACTCTGAGTCATATAACAAAGGTACAGCAGTCCTCGACTTACAAACAGTTCATTTAGTGACTGCAGTTACCATGGCACTGAAAAATAGTGACTTATGGCCATTTTTCAAACTTACGACCATGGTCATGTGATCAAAATTTAGGCGCTTGGCAACTGACTCATATTTATGATAGTGGGAGTGTCCAGGGGTCATATGATCCACTTTTGTGACCTTCTGACAAGCAAAATCAATGGGGAAGCATTAATATCCATGTTACTAAATTAATTGCAATGATTCATTTAACAACTATGGCAAGAAAGATCATAAATTGGGGCAAAATTCATTTAACAAATGCAACACAGCAACAAAAAATTGGGCTCAATAGTGGTCATAATTTGAGGACTACCTGTATTGCCTTGTATTTTAAAGCATTTGCTAGAGAAAGAGGAATATTTTAGTAAATGTGGGATTATTAATGTGATCAACTTTCCTACCAATCTATGACAACCTGTCAACATTTTATCTATTATGTGCTACACAAATAGTAGTTTGAAATCAATATAATGATCCATTTCGATATGGAAATAATTTCTTGCAAGAGTAGAAACATTTTAGGATTTTTCCTATTGTGCAAATACATAAATGTATGTTTAAACAAAGAATTGTTATTTGTGAAAACTCCTCTAGTATAAGAAATGTTAGCTTTAAATGTTTTAAAAACAGCTCTACTAAAAGCGCACACTAAATTAAAAATGAGACAAAAAGATAGAAGAAAAAATGCCTTCAGAAGTTCACATATCATTAAGAGGTTCTTAAGTATAAAAATTTACAGGGAATTTATTCCAGCCACATTCAGTTCTACCTGCAAGCTGAAGTAGAAATGGAATTTTATTTGACCGCATGTACTGTAGTTAATGCGTTCCAGGCAATAAGGCAAGGTTGATCTGGTCATTGACCAAAATAAGGTGATATTGAATAAGGCAAGGATACCCTGATCATGTACATTTTTTTCCCTTCTATTAAATTGAATATCGCTTCAATTTCATTTTACGTACCCAATTTAAAATAGAGAGGTCTGGATAGAGGAGCAAAACCTGTACGCATATCCCAACTATCTATTCATGGTTATACATTTTGATCACCTGCCCTAGGTGGGTCTAGTAAGGAAATTCTTCTATTTTTATGAGATGTTAATAGATATACATACAATAAATTTAAGAATAGGAAATGTAAGAATAGGGACATTTAAAAATAGGGAATCTAAAAAAATATACTTGAATATGAACAAGAGAGAGATCTGTAGAAAGCTCCACATAAGAGATAAAATTCAGAAGAGAAATATTTAGTGAAAGTGTGAAGGAAAAGGAAGAGGAAAGAAAAACATATAAGAAAAGGAATAATAACCGATAAACTTATTATTTCAAAGAGGTTTAACATAAACCACTGGAAGAAAAACCTACCAAAGTTCAACATTATGGGAATAAAGAAATAATTTAAAATTAACTTGTAAAGAGAGGAGAAAACAATGATTTCTAGGGTTTTTGAGTTAACAAAGAGAAAGTGGCTTTGGGTATGATGTATTTCAACAGTTTAAATAGTTCATTTTTATTTGTAAAACTGGAAATGCCAATTTGCATTGTTGGTATCCATCCATCCATCCATCCATCCATCCATCCATCCATCCATCCATCCATCCATCATTTTATTCCTACCAGCTTCTATAGATACCACTTACTAGAGCTGCAGCTTGCAATATACAATCTTAAATCCATTCATAAAACAGATAATCAAATAAAACATTGATTAACATAGAAAACTGTTTCTGTCTAATTTAAAACTTTCCAACTTGCCTAAACATCCTTTGGGTATTTCTCATAAGTTGCAATTCAAATTGGCAGGAAATTTCACAAGTAGCATACTATTACCTTGTGGTAATACAAATTATTTTTTAAAAGATGAAGTTGCCTCGACACCTTTCTTCAGTGAAAAGCAATAAAAATAAACAAAACCCCGAAAAGCGTTATCGTTTTTTCCAGGGCTCTGTTTGATTTAGATGCCATGTGAACTGATTCAGAGATTAGTGCAGGAGAAATAACTAAAGCAATAGAGCAAGCCAGAAATGAAAGAGGAAATCCAGACTACAGCCTTGATAAGACAGAGAGGAGGGAGAAGGTAATAATAAAGATTTGTGCATGTGGAATTTAATATAGTGATGTGACATCTGTCAGAAATTGGACATATGCCTGGGAACAGAGGCAGAAAAAAGAGGGAACAGAAAGGAGTGGAAACTGTCTCTTCAATTATTATATTTCAAGAAAAAAGATAATTTTTGGAGAAAAAAACCTAAAGCACAGTGAATGTAAAGAGAGGGAAAGAATAATCTGAAAAGACACTGAGTGAAAAGGATGGAGCTAAGAAAACTCAAGGTCATTGACAACAGGCAATAAAGAACTAATTTTCTTGAGCAAAATCAAGAAAACAGGGCACTACCAGAACTTGAGCAATAAACAAAGGGAAACTAAGAGGAATTCTCGCAGTGATTAGAAGAAAGAACCCTCATAGGAAAACATAACAAACACTGAAATTTAGAACAGTCTGTAGTCTCTGGACTAAGCTTGTTGAGTTTATATTCATTTGTGTAAACCTGCAGAGAAATTATAAACAATCTCTTGGAGCTGAGCCAGCCTCTTTAATTTTTGTGGAGGGCAAGGGAGAAGCTTCACTGAATGATGCAAGCTAGAAAAGTTTGCAGGGCTGGGGGAATTGTCTGTGTCATAGGAACTGAGAATCAAAGAGTATGAAGATGCTCTTGAGCAATCAAGTCCAACCTTTCACTACTGGAATCCAAACATTAACATCCCCAGCAAATAGCTCTTTAGCCTCTGTTTGGATACATCCAGAATTACTCTTTGAATAATTGGATTCACTCTTGAACTCTTACTCTTAAGATGCTTTTTTCCTAACATCTAACTGGAAACTGTCTTCCTATAACTGAAATCTATTATTACATGTCTTGCCCTTTGGAACAACAGAAAACAGAGCCGGCTTTCTTCTAGGTGATATTATTTCAGGCATTTGAAAAGGAAATTTCTCAGTCTATTTTCTTAGTCTTAGTATCTTTTGCGGGGGGCAAGACTTAGCTTTTACAGTAGTCCCAATTGTGTTTGCCCTTGTTGGATTCTTTTCTGGTTTTCTTCCAATGGAATAAGTGCACCATCGTGCCTCCCGTCCCTGTCCTATTGTCCCCATTTAATCGTACCTATTTTCTGTATTCTTACTCATGTTTATACTTATACCTATTATTTTGTAAGTGATTGACAAATCAAATAAAATATGTTGAACATAGGAAGGGGAAAAATAATTGTCCCTTGTTTTTATGAGGTGGAGGCAGAAATTCATTAGTAGATTTTTGTTTGGTGATGCCACTAACTGTTTTCCAGAGGACAAGTTAGAGCCAATCTTGATGAAATTTTGAATGATGATGAAGATGGAATTTCTAGTTCATTTTCAGGAATGGACTTTGTTGTTTGAATTGGAAAATTATAGCTGTTGTTTTTTGAGTATGTCTATTTTAATTGTTATCTTTGTTATGCTTTATATATCATGTTCTTAGCCATCAGGATTGTACATTGTGATTAAGGTGGGGAGAGGGATACGGAGATTGAGAGAATAGATAGATGATAAAGATAGATGATAGATAGATAGATGATAGATGACAGATACATTTAAATGTGTGTATACAAATCAATCAAATCAATATTTTATTCTATTTAAGTTTAAAAGAAATGAAACAAAATTTAACTTCTGTAATGCTCCTACCCTTCTCTTTTATTTGGAAGTTGCCATTTCAAGCCTATCATGTGTCAGCATGAAAAAAAAAAAAGTTGTCTATTTGTGGTTTAATAATTTCCCAGAGAGATCTGTTGGCCACTATGGAAGGAAGAAAAGATATGGGAGAAATTGTACACTTGATGTTTTGATATTATTCAAATCTTGAAACATGAAAGAAACATATTAACATGCCCACATTCAGAGTGGAAGAATCACTGTACAGTACAGAGCAGCGAAGAGGTATAAAAACTCAGAGGTGCACCATCTGCTCACTGTCTCATTAGAATGACATCTGTTTAGAAATTGTCTCAGTCCTGAAATGGCTTTTGCCTTCCTTTCTAAACTAGCAGTGTGGGACCTTAAAGGGCAATATATGTTTTTTTACCATGATCCTAAATGAAAAAAAAAAAGTGATGCTGTAGAACTTAGTAAAGTTTAAAATATGCCTGTTGTGTGATTATCACAAAGCCAAATAAAAGCGATGGAAAAACAAAGGCTGTTCCATTAAAATTCTTCTTTTCTAAACATAACAAACCAACCCTGGTTTTTGGAGAAATAATAAGCATTTAAGTGACAACATTATCCCTATAATTTTAATGTTGTTAGGGAAGGGTGGATTCTCCCTAGAGATATTTTAAAGTTTCATCCACTCACATTTTGAATTAAACCATATTCTCACTTCTCAGAGCAAAATATACTTATCCTTTGGATTCATTATAAATTTGATTTTTTTTTATTTAATTCTCATCCCAAAATCTAGGCAGATACATACATATTACAGGAACAATATACAATTGAGCTGTGAAACTTAAAAGTGATCTTATTCAAAACTAAGACTTTTTGGAACAGACTAAGATCACTTACCTTTTTAAAAAAATAAAGAATAGCTTTATTAAATATTTTAATTATAGTAATAAAAGTGAATACAAAATAAAATCAGAAAGAGAAAAAAATATAAAGTGAAAAGAAAGATGTGTGTGTGTATAAAAACACTATACAAGTGAATCCCTGTCTTATTTAAATGTTTATCAAACAAACCATCTTTATAATAATTCCTTTCACTTCTAACAATCTTGGTATTCCTTCAGATATTGTAAGATTTGGTTTCTCTTCCATTTTTCTCTTTCCAGTCACAGAGGCTTCATCAAGGCTTTGATAATCCACTTTTATAAGTCCAGTAAAAAGTAAAGAGCTAATCTTCTGCCTAACACATATGGGAGATCACCATCTTTCTCACATCCAGAGTACATGTGGGACCTCTTGTTATTTGGAAGGAATCTGTTTACTCATTGGTACCTTAGTCTTTGCTACAGTCATTGTGTCTGTCTGTGACATGTTTGGTTTGCAACAACCTCACTAGAAGTCCAACACATTTTCTATCTAGCAATGGGAAGGGGATTCTAAAGTAGCCTGGTCATTTAGTCAATAGTTCCAGAAATGAAGATTGTACTGTATACTTACAAATACTTATGCATGATTCAGCTATGGTTAAATATTTTAATGCTAAGCAGAGTGAAGCAATCCTTTCAGATGAAAGATACTGAGCCCACCAAGCAATTCTTTCTGTTAGAGGACAAGACTATGTCACCTTTAAATGATACGGACTTTGATATTCCATCCTTATGGGCAGGGGTGGGATTCAATTTTTTTAACAACTGGTTCTGTGGGCGTGGCTTAGTTGGTTGGGTGTGGCTTGGTGGTAATGTGATTGGCTGGGCGTGGCCAACTCAACATTACTCACATCGAGGCACGCATCTCCTCTCCTGGCCTCTCGTGACTGTGGGGATGCTGCAACAGTTGTAAGTGTGAAAAATGGTCATAAGTCACTTTTTTCAGTGCCATTGTAACTTTGAATGGTTACTCCACACAAGCAAAGTATGAGCAAAGGAGGGAAAAAAAAAAACTCCAGAGAAGTTCCTGAGTCAGGAAGTCTAGTCTTGCCAAGAATGTATTAAGTGTTAACGGAGAGGCAGTTTCTGTAAGCAACACCAGACTGTTTCCTTCCTGCCTTCCTTACAGGATTAGGCCAGTCATTTCTTTTCCAAACTGCTTAAAATGTTAACAACAACAGGTTCTAGTGAATAGGTGCAAACTGGTAGAATCCCACCCCTGCTTATGGGTGAACTCAGGTCTGTTCATGTTCATAGAAGAAACTCTAATTACATCCATGAAACAAAATGTCTTAAAGGCTCTGCATATACTCCTGAATTCCAATTATTTAAAAAGCATTTAAGATTTCTGAAGAAATGTAATCCTTCATTGGAGGAAATTACACCAAAATTAAATTCAGTTTCCATGTATGGATGTCAGAATCCTGGATTCTGGGTCTTTTTGACTGTGGTTTTTTGAAAATGCACTGCTGATAGAAGAAATGTATAAATAGTATTCTCAGCTATGTGTCCTTTTTTTTTTTTTTGCTTATCAGAGGAAACATATATTACCAGCTGTGCAGCATCTGCATGAGATTCTGGTATTAACAATACTAACCACATACAAAATCTTGATTGCTAATTTTAACAATCAAGGATAATTAGGATAAAAAACACATCATGTCTAACTGTCTATCAGAATCAATTGGGGAAAACGCCACACACACAAATATACAACTTGGAGTCATAAACTAGCAATAAGTTGTTTGATGAAGAAAAACAACAAAGTTTGTCAGGTTGCAGATTACCCTTACTAAGCAAAACTAGAGAAGATGCTTTCATGGTCATCATTTCACATGGGCAAATAACATGTGCTGATTAAATTGTCTGTGGTTAATTGCTAGGGAATATGAGTGCTTTAAAGAAACTCCTATTATGGCTTAGACGAATTCCGGTAAAAAAAAGGAAATATATAGAAAAAACATTTGAAGGACCTTTCATTCATGTCTAAAAAAAAAGAGATCGTTTTCTCAGCATTCTAATGCAATCATTGTTTCAAGATATTCAGAACTCTCTGTCAGTGGATAAGATATATAAAATATATAACAACAGACTCCTTTCTGTGTTTCTGAATGGGGACCGTTTTGTAAAATGTTGGGTGGCCCAGGAAATGGAACAGGATGGAATGTAAAGAAAGTACATAACCACCTTGCAACTGGCAGAGAAAGTATTGCAGCCCTTAGAATCAATTTGTAAATAAATCTGTAAAACAGGCTGCACTAAAAATAATTCAACCAATTTTCCAAATGCTAATTTCCCCATTTTTGACAAGGATTCTGATCTTGTCAGCTTGATGTAGAAGCCACAAATTATCTTTCCTCAGTGTTAACTTCTTCAGGCCTTTTTGGCATACGTTTGCCTACATATGAACTTAACCACAGCTAATAGTTCCAAGAAATATTTGCTAAATAAAGTTGACTTACAGGTACAGAACTAATAAGGTAGCAGTAGATCATTTACTATACAACACAATAGATTTCTTTTCTATAGTTTAATGAATCCACCAGTTCTGTGATCCACCTTGGACACTCAAATAAAGAATCAAGGTAGGATAACAATTTTATTATTGCAAATTACAGAGAATTTGCATTCAAGAGAATTGGGTATTTCTGTATTTATGAATGGGGACTAGATCATTTCATAACAAAAGATCACAGCACATTCAGTTGGAGAAACTCCACCATATCCATCAAGTTCTTGTATACAGATTTGTGTTCATGTTTGTGAGCTACCCACTTAATCCAAGGGTTTGCCTCTCATGAACAAAAAAACAACAAAAATATTTGATGGATATTCACACCATTTACTGATTACTTTATTTAAAGTTTATAAAAATAAAAAGAATCTTTAATAGCTTAAATAAGGTAAAATGTCACACAACCCAGTCAAAATCTAACAAGTCAGAATCTAAAAAAACCACAGAACCATCTTTCATTTGGCAATTTTCCCGTATAGCAAGTATTAATGAACAGATCAGTGGATTTTCTGGAGAGCCCTGATAAAACAGAAGATGGGATTAAAAAACTAGTGGAAAATTTTAGACCATTGTTGAGTTCAATATTTGTTTTCAATGCAGACAATGCAAATGTCAATTTTGTGACTAATGTGCATAAATACAATTCTTACTTTCTGCAAGGAAGCTGATGTGCACATTGTGCATAACATTATTAAACATGTCATAGATGAGCCTTGGGCATGAAATCAGTCATACTAGACTAGATTGGAATCAGTCACTCACCAAACTAGACTGGAACGACACCATTTCAAAGAAAATTTACATTGGGGATGATGGCTTTTTTTCTCCCAAACCATTACTTCCATAAATTTTGGCTTTTTATGGTTCCTTGAAGCCATGAATTCATGGGAATTAATGCAACCTATAAAACTGGGAATATTATTCTTAGAGATCTGTATCTGAAAGGGCAGAATCATTTACAGTTGTTTTTCTAACAAGTTGTAATGTGCTTATTCCCCACTTCAACAACTTCCTTTATAACCACTGCTCCTAAGTGAGTTGATACAATGATTGGTTTGCTATTTTGGGAGCTTCCTTCTTGCTAGCCAGTTTTAGTTGATTGGATTTCTGATGACTTTACAGATCACCCTGTATGAAAGGCATGCATTCTTCCTGTGCAGGGTCTTATGAAAACAAAAGATGAAACCATTAAAAATGAATTTGTAACTTAGAGGACCAAACATCATTCTATCTCTGGCACACCTGGAATATGCAAATATATGAAGGAATATTAATATGCACCTATCTTTATACCACCATTTCAAGTAAAGCAAAAGTTTTAAGAGCCAATGAAAGAGCAGAGCATCAATAAACAAGAGAAAACTGGGGACTCGTTTATCTTCATTATGAAATCCTGGGAAGGCTAGAGGGCAAATCATTTCCCTTCTCCTCTGCACGTACTACTCAAAATCAATGTCAACCAGACACATTTATTTCCATATAGAGCAGACGCTCAGATTTTGCCTCACAGGCCAGGAAAAGCAGCATAAGTTATAAAGAACGTAGCAGAGAGTTTGTAAAGCACAGGTTATCATATCTTTGCAAGGAAGAAGTCTTTTGTTCATTCATTTATTTAAATGGTTTGAGCCTTGTTTCCCATTTAGCTGGCCAAGCTGGCAAAGAAGTCCCACAAAACCTTGATATTGCTGTTCACCTTGTTTGATTGTAAATCACAGGGACAATTTATTATCAGGATAGTACAAAATAGACCAAAGGAGATTCCCCTTACAAACAATTATCTGCCTACAGCAGTGGGTTGAAAAACTATTCTCAGTTCAGTCCGAGAATAAATACATTAAATACATATATATTATTTCCTTTAGCCCTTCGTGTTTTCAAGTGCACTTCAAACTAACTGTTTTGTGCATTTTCATCAGGGTACTGGGATCTAATCACTTTTTAGTTGTAGGTTTCACACACACACCACGGACATACAGACACACACACATTTTCGAGGTACCATAAAAACAATTGCACAGAGTGGTAAATACTAGACACTTAAAAGTTTCTCATACTCTACCTGGTTCTCCTGTTTTCATTTTCCATATGACAATGGAGGCCAATGACAGCTATTGTCATTTTTGAAGAAAAATCCACCCCACTCAATTTCTGTTCTTTTGGGGAAGAAATAGATGTATTTTCTTTGAGTCAGGCAACAACTTTCTAGCTCTACAATGATGAACTGAAATGAAATGACACTTAAGACTTAAATAAAACTACATCTCTTTGTATAGTCTCCAAAAGCTGTTCTTGACTCAGCCAGAAGAACCCATAAAATCTCTCACCTCTGATAACTGTAGTTCTCAACCAACTGTAGTTCTCAATTGTCTTTTAAGTTACCTTCCACCATTTTTCCTATGGTTTGCCGTGACATTAAAAAACATGGAACTTTTTGCAAAATTCACTGAACTTTGTTACCAGATTTATTCATTTTGTTTAGGTAAACATTGAAATATAAATTTACCCAAGAAGCTGGCTTGGAACCACATAATAAGAGTTAAACATATCATGCATGGGTAGTCATTATGTTTTTAACATGGGTAAGCATTGCTGTGGTACATGATACAATCCTGTTGGGGCAGTGGTAGGATTCAAATTTTTTCACTACCAGTTCTGTGGGCATGGCTTGGTGGCCCCAAATTCATATTTATTATGCTTCCTCTTTCCTCTTTATTTAACTAAGCAAAGAAATACCATAATGTATAAGGGTGAACGTAATCTGTCATCTCTTTCACTAAGCATCACTAGAGCAGAAACTGTCCAAAACTCACAACTGAGGCCCAATAACATTGGAAAATCTCACTTTCTACAGAAATTAAGAAATAAATAATTCTTTCTCATAAAAAGCAACTTCTATATTCCACCAAGCTTATTTTCAGATTCAACCCAGCCAATTTGCAGCTGAATTTCCTGTCTCTAGTATGGTTCCCACAAAACAATTTCTATTTCATGAAAAACAACTTGTTGAAATGAGAAATATTTTGATTGAACTTCCCCCTCTCTCCTTAACCTATTTCTGCCTCAATGAAACCCTTCTAGATTTGTAGAGTTTCATATTATATCATACATGAAGAACTGAATTTTGAAGCTCAAATTTCTAAATTGCAGTTTGCCTCTACATACAAGCCTAGAATATAGTCAAAACCTAAACAAAAGTATTGAGTAACAAAAGAAAATGATAATGATTTAGTTTTCCTCCAGGGGCTCAAGGAAGACAGGGCAAAAGTGAGATTGAATAGATACAATGTATTTACTGCCTTTGGCCTAGTAAACCATGATTTAGTTATCAGACTGAAAGTAATATTGTGTGAATTACCCCCCTTAGACTTTTTGACATTGTGTCAATCTGAAATGCATTTACTCTAAATATTATTTTCAGCATTTTTTAAGAGAACTGCAGAAAAAGCCTAAAAGGGAAAATACATGCTTCATCCTTCAATCCTTTCCTTTTATATTACAACAGAAAGGCTGATGAAGGATTGTCTGCTTTGATTTTTGAATTCCTATTGCCTTTGTCTATTTCCCTGGCTAAGGATGCTTACTTGAAATGTTACCAAAATGTAGTGTTTGATGCTTAATCATCCCTTAAAATATTTCCTGCAGGAAATTTAAAAAAAAAACCCAAGCAGCTCTCTTCCTTTTGTAACTTCAGTGGCAAATTGTTAGTTACGGAAAGAGAGATTTGTGCGTTTGTATACGTAAACTATATACAGTTTATATGGGTGTATATACACATACATATTTGTGAGTATCTTTGTGTGCTATGTATGTGTGTCATGTATGTGTATGTGTGTGATTAAAATTGTAAAGGTGTGGTATATCCAACATGTAAAATGGATCATCTTACATTTACAATCACACTCTGGAAAGGTGGAATTTCTTATATACGGTCTGTACAGAACATAGCTAAAAATCACCCTTGATTCCACTTTGTGCTACAACAGTTTGTATCTTTTATTTTCATTAGCTTTTTGGCATGTAGTCCATATCTTCATCCCATTCCATACTGAGCTATCCGTAGTTCTGAAAATTTCTTGCCTTGCCTCACTTAAAATTTCATCCCAAGAGTTTCATTCTCCCAAGATCTCCCATAGCTATAGACCATGAACAAAAACACCAAATCTCTTTCTGACCTTCCAGAGATGTATATTTAAAGAAAAAGGTATACAGGTGAAGGTAGAATTAGTTTATAGAGCTTCTTATATATTTCAGTAGAGTGACATACAGGTCAATGTAAGACACCAGTGGTCTGGATCCCACTCAGAGGTACATTCAGTAAGTTCTGACCAGTTCTGGAGAACCAGTAGCAGAAATTTTGAGTAGCTTGGAGAACCAGCAAATACCACCTCTGACTGGAGATTTTACAGTATCCTTCCCCTGCCACGTCCACCAAGCCACATTCACAGAAATGGTGGTACAAAATTTTGAATTCCACCACTGATCCCATCCATTTAGATTATAGGTCTCAATACATTTTCAGAAGGCCAGGAGAATGGGGTAGTTCTACAGAGGGTTGGAGCAATGATAAAGAAGACCCTCTTTCTGTATCTGAGCAGCTTTTACCAACATGATCCACAACATGTCCTCTGTGCCTCATCAGATGGGATGGGCCAATGTGATTGGCATGACATGAAAGGGCTTAAAAGCGAGAACCAACATTTTGAATTGGACTCAGATGCAAAGTGGCATCTAATAAAGTTCACGCAGCAGTGGTGTTTCATGCACAACCCTAGTGAGGATTGTCCATGCTGCTGCATTCTGCACCAATTGCAGCTTCTACAAACTTTTTCAGGTTTAGCCTCAGGTAGAGTGCATGCAGTAATCCACATGGGAAATAACTAGAGTGATTGAAACAACCAAGAGACTGAAAATGAATTCATAAAAGCAAATGAATAAAATATGCCGTATCAATTCATAACACACTTGATGATTCACACCTCTACATATTTGATTGTGCACTTTGAATTAATTCTTGCACTTCTTCTTGATTTATGTTTTTTTATACAAAATCTAGCACTGATGTTTTGTTTGTCTGATAGAACTCACGATGCAAAGATTCCACATCATTGTCATTGAGTTTGATTCTCCCCATTTTCATCTCAGCAGAAAGGAGAAAATATGGTTCAACTTTCTGTGCATCGAAGTGAAATGCACTTGCTTAACTTGTGGAAGCAACTGTTTTGCAATGATTGATCAAGTCATGTCAAGATAATACATTTTTATGGCCCCAAGAAGGTGAAAATCTAATTGGGGGGCAGGTATTTTGATCTCATGGTTGCTGCTTTAATTTCAACATTTTGATTTGAATTTGCTCAGCAAAATCCAATACATCTTCAATTGACAACTCAACATGCTGAATGTTTCCCCCCACATTTTTTTCTTTTGTCAATGTCATGTTTTAAATCATGTTATCACTGTTGTTAACAAATACAATTAAGAAGCTGTTCTACTACACAGTCTAGTTCTTGGTATAATTCCCCCAACATAGTACAATGTAACATATAACATATAACATAAATGTGTGTGTGTGTGTGTGTGTGTGTGTGTGTGTTGTGAACATAAATTAAATCAAAGATCTAACTACATCTTTGATAATGTGGAAGATATACCACTGTCAACTATAACATTTTAGGATGATAGCGATAGAAACTCCTCTTTGATGGAGGAGTGCCATTAAAAAAGATGGATGGATGGATGGATGGATGGATGGATGGATGGATGGATGGGAGGATGGATGGATGGATGGATGGGAGGATGGATGGACAGACAGACAATACTCTTTTCAAACCATCTTTGTATTTGCTAAATCTCCTTCCTTAATTTTGTATCACAAGCAAAATTAGGCCAGCCATGAGCAAGACAAGATGACCATCATGTTCTGTCCTCTTGTTGATGATCTCCTGAAATGTTCTTTTTTTTACTATATTGTAGTTTCTTATTTTGATTCTTGTGTTTTCCTATCTCTCAAAATGAATGTCATTTATACAGTTAGAAATATAGAAGCCAACTCATGTTGAAAGGAAAAAGTCTAAAGGACAGCAGTAATTTCATTAAAATGAAGATGATTATAGTACTCTTTGCCCTGCTAAAGTTATGGAAAAAAATCTCCTGTATTATTTTTTCCTATAAGTTCTCATGTAATCAGAGGATGAAAAACAATTTGCTTTTGAAATAAAACAGAAAATAAAACGGAAAGCTTGTAGGAAGATGATTCTGAATAACTTTGATCGACTTAGGATTTTATATTTCTCTACTTTGTTTTATTTCAATGTAGAAATATATTGTGCTGAAGCAGTTCCTTCCCCCACACTTTCATCTAATTCTTCCACATGAAATTTTATACTTCTTAGGCAGAGGTGTTATTCAGCATGTTCTGACCAGTTCTCGAGAACTGGTAGTGGAAATTTTGAGTAGTTAGGAGAACTGGCAAATGCCACCTCTGACTGGAGATTTTACAGTATCCTTCCCCTGCCCACCAAGCCATGCCCACAGAACCGGTAGCAAAAAAAATTGAATCCCACCACTGTTCTTAGGGTAAAGTAAAATAAGCTAATAGCAAACCCAAAGTATCTATCATTTGAGTGTCTACCCTTTTAATGATGGGAAACACTATCTGATTTTGTCAAATGGAGGAGACAGTGCAAGACAGAGAGTCCTTCAAATTTCCTGATTCTCTGCCCAGTGGCACAGTGGTTTGAATGCAGTGTTGCAGGCTAACTCTGCCCAATGCCAAGAGTTCGATTCTGACTCAAAGTTGGCTCAGTCTTCTATCCTTCCAAGGTCAGTAAAATGAGGACCCAGATTATTGGGGACAATATGCTGATTCTGTAAGCTGTTTAGAGAGGGCTGTAAGGCACTATGAAGCAATATAAAAGTCTAAATGCTATTGCTCATGCTACAACTAGTACTCTGAACAGACTAGAAGCCTGCCAGTGTACTGTACAGAATTCAAAATACTGGTGCTTCAAAATTAGCTGTAACTGGCAGGAAGGACAGATTTGAGTACGTCCAGATTATATACCAGTTTTGATTTGAACAATCTAGCCACCTCACAACTAAAGATCTCCACAATCAGGTAGTCCCAAACCAACAGCATTTGCTTTTGCTAGAGACCAGGTATTCAGTTAAAAATAACTTCTACATTAAAATTCTGTGCGCACCCCCTATACATATATACTTTGCTAAATACAGAGGAAAGTGATCAATGATAATCTTTTTCCATCCTACCTTACATCTGTGTCTTTCTTCCTGAACTTCTCAGTCTCCATCGATGATTAGACATAACATGCTTCATCAAAAACCATTCTACTGTATCCAAGAATACAACACACTACAGTATAGAAGAAAGGATGCTATTCACGTCTTACTTGCAGGCAAGCAACAAAACAATCCAACTTCAGGATGACACCATTAATGGCTTTATATTTTAATTTCATAACCATGCGGTATAGTCTTTTCAATATATTTTATAAGATTATTGGATGTTCAGAAGGTCATGAGAATCAGCAGTTGAAATGGAAACAAGTACATGACTCTGAACAAGTACATTGAATGTCATTTGAGGATCAAAGCTTTGGCATCCACACCTTAGATTAGAAATGCTAGAATTTTTTTTCTAACTATATCATACATTCACCTTGTTCTTTTGCATTTCAGTCAATGTACAGGGAACTGGAAAAAAGGGAGTAACAATCTGTTGTTCCTTGTCATTGTTCCCTTCATAAGCAGAAAGCAAAACCCCATAATACTTTGGCATGCTCCCAGTCCATAAAGCCATAATCTGGAATCAACCACATCAATATTAATTTATGCCCCAGTTTTATACTTTCCTGTTTTACTCAGATTTTTCACATTGCAGTATTATTGGTAGGTGAGAGAGAGGTTGGGGGTGGGGTGGGGTGGGGGGCTGCAACAGAAAAAAATGAGAACAACAAGACAGATTAAATAATTAATTAATTAAGCCTCTAATGTTCTGGCTGTTATGAAGAGCACCTTGAGTGCTCATAAGCAATTATGGTGATGATAACTTTAGATGAAATGAAGCAAAATGTGCAGAATTTATCTTCATGTTCAGTTTTCTACATAATCAAATGGCCTTCATTTATCTTAGTTCACTTTCTGTTTGGCTGATTAGTTAACTGGCTTCAAAAGCAAAATATGAACTAACTGACAAATAGTTCCTTTTAGCTCCCATGCTGTCCAAGAGTTAATCTCAAACTTCATCATTAATCATGTAAACCAGGGATTCCTGTTAGAAGCAAATACTCAGAAGGTCATGCTTATTTAGTAGCTTCCCAGAGGACTGACTTTGTTTTCTAAAATGTTTCAAATCTACTAACTGGAGAAGTGTGGAAAGAATTTCAATCATACCTGCAACATGCCATGGCATATTCTTCAATTTATGAAATGTTACGAGATCTTTGTAAGCCCATTTATGAACAAGCTTACTTTCCAGAACAAGTTTAGCAACCCTATTCTCTAAAACTGGAAATCATCAAACAATCCAAATAGAAAAAGAGGGTTGATAGAAAATATATTTTGCCCACTTACATATCAGGTTGAATAACTCAAATTCTTGGATTTGATCAGTTGAGAAAAACATCATAAAATTTCCCTTGACAAGACTTTGAGAATTCTCATAGCCAAAATATATAATCCTGTCTGAAAAGTAGGATAAAACATTTGACAATGTTGTTTAATAATGGGCTTGATGGAGCAATTTTGCAACAGTTTGTAAAGTGTTGGTAAGACTACACTTGGAATATTGCATCTAGTTTTGGTCACCACTATATAAAAATATGTTGAGACTCTAGAAAGAAAAGAGCAACAAAGATGATTAAGGGACTGCAGGATAAAACATATGAAGAATGGTTACATGAATTGGGAACATCTAATTTAATGAAAAGAAGGACAAGGTTGACATGATAGAAATGTTCCAGTATCTAAGGGGCTGCCACAAAGAAGAGGGATCAACCTATTTTCCAAAGGCCCTGAAGGCAGAACAAGAAGCAATGGATGGAAACTAATCAAGAAGAGAAGCAATCTAGAACTAAGGAGAAATTTATTGAGTTAGAACAATTAATCAGTGGAACAACTTGATTCCACAAGTTGTGGTTGCTCCATCACTTGACATTTTTAAGAAGAGACTGGACAACCATTTGTCTGAAAAGGTATAGGGTTTCTTGCTTGAGCAAGGGGTTGGACTAGATGACCTCTAACTCTGTTATTCTGTTAGTTTTCTATATCTCTTTAGGTTCTTGCTGATCCTATTTTATAGGGTGACCATTAACAAATAGGATAATTCATGGTCAGTTTGATTGCTTTCAAATAAAATGTTCACTTATAGATATTCATGTCCATATGGAATAATTTAACACAATGTATTTTTTCTATTGAAACTTGTATAAATGCTTTTTCATGAGCTGTGTATTACGTTGCCCATCAGGTTACATTTTATTAGTGCACACACCAGTTTCAGATGTTTTACAATTTCATTTCTTGTTAACTGTTTTTCTAGACCTCTCCACAAATGATTTTTAAGCCTATAGCACTCTAATTTCTTGTCTCAGTTGAAGTATTTTTAATGTAAAAAATAATGTAAGGTACTTTCCATTTTGCACTGTTGATGAAGGCCCTATAATGTGTAACACTGCACATTAAATAAAGATATTCAAAAAATCTACCATGGCAGTAAATCTATTCTATCCATAGCAATATCTCCAGAAAACATTTCAATACCCTGAGATGAAACCATGTGATTAAAAAATAAAATCATTTTGTAATGCAACACTCCTCATTTTGAGATTATTTGTTTAATTTTAGTGCAGCAGTTTCATTCTGTATTTTAAATGTTTACTACAACATGAACAAGCAGGAAAGAGAGGTAATAAACAAACATTGGCTTGATATATGTTCTATTTTGGCACAAGTGAAAAAGGGAGTGTGATTATTCCCTTCTGCTTGTCTGAACTGATACAGCTTAGCTGTTTTATTTATTTGCTGCAACTTATGTGCTAACTATGTTTTTACTTATACCTATTATTTTGTAAGCAATTGACAAAAATAAATATATAAATAAAATAAAAATCATCACAACCTTTTTAAAAAAAGAAATAGCTAAACAGTAAATTTCTAGAAAAAAAAAATTAACCAATAATGTGATTATAAAGATGTTTATCAATCTCCTATATTATGTATTCCAATATTGCTACCTCTTGAACAACGATGTGAATGTGTGAAATTCCTTTCATTGGAGAGTAAAACCAAAAAACCGTATAAAATGAAGCATTTTTTGTTTATTTCAGATTGTTAGTTGTTCATAATCAAATGGACCTTTTCTTTGTTTTTGTTTCCTGAAAGCTTATTACAAAATCAGAATCAGCTTCCAGATTAATTGCAATTAATGGAAATGTGATCAATCAAAGTAATTTTATCATTATACCAAAGTGCTTTTTTCTTTCACTTAAGGATGTGATCCTTTATATTTTTATCTGGAAGAACGTTGTTAGGTTTAATTGGCAGACATCCAAAGGTGATTATGATTGAGCAAAGCACAAGGCATGGCAGCAAGAATGGAGAGAATCTAGAACTATTCTGGATGACAGAGGAGCTGTAAGGGATTATAGGAGGCCTCCTTGAGCCATTATTGGCAAAATGAGGTGGGTTTTTTTGCAGATCATTATACCCACAAGGAAATTGAAGAGATCATTAATTAGGATGACAGTTGGTAGAACTCCAGAGCATCTACTTGTCCACATTTTTTTTGCATAAGTTTTCATTTTAAAGTCATGGACAATTTAAACTACAATCTGTCCGTTGGGTAATGCAAGATGTAAAGGCTCTCTTGAAAAAGAGAGGGCCTCTCCTATTCTATTATTAATCCCTCCCTCGCTCATAGGGCAATGTCATTGTCAGTTCCAAGTTTTAAATTCACACACAGAGTTGCTTAGGTAAGGATAGAAATTTATGCCAGGCTGAATAGATAACAGCAGAAAAAGGAAAAGAATGTAAATCCAGAATTTCTGGGAAAGAAAGCTTTCCTATACAGTTTTGGTTATTTGTGTGTGTGTAGTCTTTAACAGAATATCAGAGTTGAAGGAAACTTTGAAGGTCTTCTAATCCAACCAGAATTCCAAGCAGAAGACCCTATACGATTTCAGACAAATGGCTGTCCAATCTCTTCATAAAAACTTCCAGTGATGGAGCAGCCACAACTTCTGGAGACAAGCCGTCAACTAGTTAATTGTCCTCTCTATCAAGAAATTTCTCCTTAGTTCTAGGTTGCTTCTCTCCTTGATAAGTTTCCATTTGTACTATAGGATTCAGGTCATTTATTTTTGTCCTGATTGTTCCATCTCTTCTCCACCACAACCACATTTTTCAAATCTGATATGTATTCTTTTGTTATATAATGCACTGATATCCTACTGACACATTAATCCAATACAGAAGTGGATATTTTTATTAAGTACTATTACTGCTCACCATCTACTCTTATTTCTGTAGGTAGTAATAAAGAAATGGAACAGATGGAGTCAAGCAGAAGGGCAGTCTTATAATAACTTTAGATAGCTCTTTCTGGCACACTTCAGAATATCTGCAATTTAATAACCCAGCAAATATTGAGCAAATTTCTCAATTAAAGTATGTGCTTGTGACAAAATAGTTTAAAACAAATGGAAACATGGAAATATTTCTTGTTCGCTTGAATGAGTAAGAAGGGCAAATATTAATATTAGTTTCAAACATGAATAATTTTCTATCATCATCCAGGGCTCGAGATGATCCAGAGGTTTGATAAGTTTAAGTTCACCTCCACTGAATAGGAGGTAAAGTCCAATAGAAAATCAGTGTTAATGGTCATTAAAATATGGGATTCTATACCAATTTATCTGGGAAAAATGTCACTGAGTTAACTGAGAGTTGGTTCTGATTAGATATGATTCAAGTACAGACTTGACTTGTACTCTACATTTTGTGAATATTTTAAAGCCAGGTATCTTGAATTATAATTGATGATGCTTCAGGATGGGTTAATTTTTATTTCCTTTTTTCAGATTAAAAGTAGCTGCAGTTTGGTTTGATATTGGTCAGGATTACAACCAACAGCAAAAAAAAAAAAAATAGTTTGATATGGTTCTTCAAATCATAGATTGTTTTGGAACTGGTAGCATTCATACCTGTAGTATTTTTGTTGGAGTAACCATAATGTGGTGTTTGAGGTGTGTCTGTATGTTCGGTGGTGGTTATTAGGTTTGTTTCTGAGTGGATGGACTGATTGGGACAACTAGAGATCTTCTGAACTCATCATGTAGAACACAGGAACTGTAACTATAACACTCAGTGGCTCCAAAAGAACTTTAGTTCCTCAGACACCACTGACTGGATGCCTTGGAGAGAAGTCAGGAAAGAATGCTAGCATATAGGCATAGATAAAACCACCAACAAGAAGAATGATGATGTATGGAGATTAGGAGATGCAACATGGGACATTTGGGACCATCAGTTATAGTGGCTTTAGATCAGGACAAATGGCACCACAACCGGGCACCACGAAGATACTGTGGAGGCTTAAAGGAATAAGATATCCCATGAATAGTCCTCTCCGAAGACTCTTCCTATCATCCCGATACATTTAGTAAGACCAAAGTAGCTGCTGGACTGAGTGCTGGCCAGACAAGGCTAGTGAGATTAGTGCTGTCAAAGACCCCATGATTTGGCTTATATATTGTTGCTTCCAGTGTTAGGAAGGTTCTTTGATATGGGCTGAATTTGTTGGTACCTCAATTCTCTAAATGGCTTTTGCATGGAGATGGAAAAATTAGGGATGGAGTCCTAGGGAGGACCTGGAGGCTGTTGGAATGGGACAGACATTGATGGGTTGGGAGCTGGTTTTGGTAACTAAAGATTGGCATATGGAGTCCTCTGGATGGATACCATTGGCATCTTATTTTAGGATATGGGAAATGCTAATCAGTTGCCAGCTATTCTGCTGCAGTTGACAAATCATGGGTAGGATCTTTGCACAACTTCTTTTAAAAAGTCATGAGAGAGAGGATTAGCAAATGGGAAGGAACAATGGCCAAAATTATTCTAATTGGTGGTTTGTTTGCATGTTTTAAAACAGGATACCAAACTGTTAATGCATTTGTTTGTGTGTGTGTGTGTGTATGTATATGTATATACATATATACATATATACAGATACAGATACAGATACAGATACAGATATAGATATATATAGATATAGGTATTCAGCTTTGTTCGGGTATTTTCCCATGTCATTATAGTTGTGCTTTTAAAGTTGTAGCAACGTTTCGGCAGAATCTCATCTGCCATCATCAGGCTTCTGTGTAGTGTTCGTCTGTGAGTCAGACCTTCACAGCCATTTCTGTTTTAAATTTGGTGCTAGCCATCTGCTCTGCCAGAATGGTTTTTTCTTCATCCGGATTGGTTGGGAGTCTTGGTCTCTGTTTATTGGTCTTGGAGTTTGCTGTGTTCTGCTTGATTGGTGTTTCTAATATCTTCTGTCTGTTTTGCAGTCTTTTTTGTCTTGATCAAACCCCTCCGACCCATACATGAAGCTAACGGACATCCAACATGAAGATGTGGCACGATCACAAACGCGAAGCCAAACAACAGGATCACAGCTCACCAACTCAATCCCCCGGCAACTAAGACTAACCTGAGAACAACCAAGCCCTCACCTGAACAGAACAGCCCCCCAGCCAATCAGAACACAGCCAACCCCCCAACCAATCAGAACACAGCCAAACCCCCAACCAATGAGAACACCCCCCCACCCAATCAGAACACAGCCAAGCTGCCACCCAATCAAGTCATACCCCCACTAGCAGTTAAAAGGAAGAAACAGCTGCAAGCTCACATTACTCCGAGAAGCACAAAGCCGAAGACACAAGCCAGAAAATGACAAATGAGATTTCATCGAAATGTTGCCAAGATACTTCCAATTTTACGCAGGAGAAAACCCGAAAGATCCACATACAAATACCCGTGAAAACCTCAGAATATATATATGTTATACAGAATATACAGAATATATAAATGTTATACAGAACTCACATTATACTCAGAGGTTGAAATTGTATCTGAAATTCATACTTCAGCACTTTTGATAGTTCAAAATTTTAAGGAGAGAAGCTTCTCAAAATCCATTGCTATTAAGGGATACTGAGTCGGTGTTTAAACTGCAATGAATTATTATTAGTAGTATGAAACAGAGACTGCAGCATTTTTTTAACCCTCTGGGATATTTATGCAGTTGTATATTTCATAACCCAATGTCAAACCTCTGCAATAAACAGAATTTTCTTATCAAGCTGAGCAGACTCTGACTCATTGTGGAAGATAAAAAGAAAAAGGGAGGGAGGGTGTAACTGTTTCAGATTAGAGTTTACTGTAGCACATTTCCTTTTATCATTGACTTATTATCGAGGGAATAAAATAGCCATCCTGTATATAAATCAGCTTTAAAATGTAGATCTGCCATCTCTTTTTTTCCTTTTTTTTCCATTAAAAAAACCCCTAAAAGTTAGAGGGCATCAGAATGGGAAAAGGGAGGGTGTATCAAATCATTAATTTCTGCAGTTCGCTGTTTTTCCCTTTTAGTTTAAGTTAATTTGCATGAAAATCGTGGTAATTAGTTGAGATATTCCATAGAGTTCATGCACCATGTACACTATTTGATACCATTAGTAAAAAAAATAAAAATAAGAGTCAATAGACAAAAAAATATTTTCTCTAAACAAAGGCAAGGCATTTAATGTGAATGTACAGAGAAATCTGCTTTTTATCTAATACTACTAACCTGCAGTAAAAAAACAGGGTTGGAGAGAAAAACAACTCTCTTGGGTTCTTTTCTTATCTAGGCTTCGAGCAGATTCTATCAACAATAAGCAGTCCTTAAATATCATAAAGTACAGCAAAACCTTAAATATTATAAAGTACAGCAACATTCACTATTACATTCAATATTCAGAGGTTACTGTTCCACAGGAAGGGAGACCATGATTGATAAGATGTTTCTGTTAAGTTTGTATAGATGGTATTTTATCAGTGGACAGACTCTTGCAATTTGGGAAGTCTCAACTGGTTCACCAAGACTGAATAGATAGGCAGTGATAATGAGGTATTGAAGTAAAAGATGCATTAAAAGTGAAAAGCAACAGCTTGAATAGCACCTGAAAGCTACCTGACAACCAACACAGTTGCCATAATGATGGTGGCACAGGACCAAACCTAGGGATGTCAAAATGCCAAGCTCAAAGAATTCAAAGAAACCAAGAATTCAGACCTGACCTCTGTGTAACTCTCCATTATGGAAATGCTAGGTACACGCACATTGCTTTTCAAACCATCTTATGCTGCCCCTTACGTGGGTGGACAACAAAAAAATAATTGTCCTGAAGGACAAATTGCAATAGTCTAAGTGTGAGGTGACAAGGTTGTGAGTGCAGAAATTTTTTTTTTTTGAATGTTTGCAATGGGCAGTGTATGCATAAAAGATTTAGGAAGATTTCATTTAATAGACTGGTCTTTGTGCATCAAGCTTAACAAGCTAAGTTTGACAGGGTTGCTTTTGAAAAAAAAAATCTGGGAATGAACAGAATGTATTTTGCTAAAAATTAAATTCTGGATCACCAAGCTTTGTTAAAACATTTATCCTTTGTTAAAATATTTATCCTAATTTGTGGACTCAGCCAGTGTCTGTTATATTCAGACACTGCCTGACGAACAATACAGAGGATTACCAAATTCTCTTCCTCCTCACCCACAAGTCTCAAAGCTGTAGAGTTCCATTATATACAAACCCTAAAAGCACTCTTCACGTCCCTCCCCCTTCTCTTTCTCTGCAGTGTAAATGCACCAATCACAAAACAACAGATGTTGCTCTGAGTCAGAATAACTGACAATCCTTCTTTTAATCTATTTTTCATTTAGATTAGCGACATCCAATTTGGTCCAAGTGAGTGAAATCCACAGAATGCCTCACTTAATGGCCTTTTGGTTTTCTGGCAACAGTTTCAGTTAAACCCAGAACCGGTTTGGTGAAGGCATCAGGTTAGAAACCAGGAGGCTGAATTCTAGCCCCGCTATGGAACCTTTTCTCAGCCTTAAGAAGGCTGCAACGGCAAGCACTTCTGAAAAATCTTGCCAAGAAAACTTCCCAGGACTTATCCATGCAGTCTCTGAGAATTGGATGTGATTGAATGGAATCATCAAAACCATCATCATTGAATCGGATTGTCATTTGGAACACAACTTGCCAGATATCACAGTGGTCGAAAACTGAGACATACAATTTATTGATATCATGGTACCAGGTGGTGCCAGAGTCAAAGCAAAAGAACTGGGGAAAAAAATCACCAAACGTCATGACCTGGCCATCGAAACTACATGATTATGGATGAAACATGTAACAGTGATACCCACTGTCATTGGGGCACTTGGCACCATGTCCAAGAATTTTACAAAACCCATCAAGAAATTGCAGCTTCCATCAGAAAAGCAATAAGCTGCGCTACATAGAAGTTCATATATTTTAAGAAAATGCTTGGTTGTATACCTAGGATGCTGGCAGCAACCCATATCAACCATTAGCTCCAGTCAATTATATTTGTGATACATTTTAAAATGTTCACTTGACTGAGTTTCATGTTTAATTAATAAAAGAGATAACTTAACATTGAAAATACCTGTAAATATGATCAATGGCTACAATCGTCTGGATAAGTTAACAGTGACCAAATTTGAGGGGAGCTTTCAGCTAAAAAGCAAGGAATAACTTTATCAAATAAATAAATAAAAACTTTGTACCAGTTATTTGTGGTGCTCTCTTTAAACCTAATCTCAAGTTTCTAAAAAAGTTTTCTCACCCTACAATAGATCTTCTCTTTTCTATTTCATTTTCAAGGTTTTTTTTAATTGTCTAAGGGTAACTTGCTTTAACATTATGGTAGCAAAATGACAATAAGTTGCACTTACTTCCTATCTTTCCATCATATCGAAGCCTCTTCAAATGCTGCCTACATGTTTTGCTCTAAAAAATGTTTTAGAGGTAACCTAAAAAAATAAATCCACTTCTTGGTTCGTCTTTTAGCCCATATACCAACATAAGAATCCAAGAGAAGATATTTGCTTTCCTGGGAAATGAGTAGTTAGATGAGTGTGTGGTGGGAATATGGGGAAATTCGTGGTGAACCCACCCTCTTCTCCAAGCTGGAGAAGAGTTCAAAGGCAGTAATTCTTGGTTCTGCCTGAGATAAAAAATAAACCATTGTACATTTTCTTCCTACAAGTTCCTACTTAATTGGAAGAAAGATAATTATCTTTTGAAACTTCTTGCAAAGGAGGAGAGGCATTCTTATGGAAGAGTGTTAGTTCATGAACTGAATTAGTTATGGCATAAAAAAATGGTGTATCTTAATGTTCTATCTTTCCTTCTATATAGTCATATATCCAGCAGAATGTGGCTTCTCTGCCTTTGGATATTTCCTAGAACAAGAGACTAGGAACAAACTTCTCCCAAGCTGGGAAACTTGGTCAGGTTTCAGAATTATAAAATTGTAAAAGAAATGCAATACAAATGGATTACAAATATTATGCACTTCACAACTTAACATAATAATGTTTGTTCAAAAGTACCAGCAAAATAATGTTTTTTTTTTTTTTTTAAAGTTTCCTGAGAGATGTTTTGGCAAGAGAAGAACAAAAGATGAGTTTTGGCACCACTACAAGACTGCACGGTTTCAAAGTGAACTCTTATGCGTTATGAAGTTTATAACTATAAGCCAGAGAATATGAACAATCACTAATTTTGATATCCAGACAAATTCTTTGGAAATGGGCTGCTATTTAACATGTTTTTGTAGGCCAGAGTTCATCTTGAAATATGATTGAATAAGCAGTAGGAAATAATGACACTGAAATCCCAAGAATTAAAGAATAATCACATGAATCTGTTCCGCAGGGGGGAGGGGGGGAATAACATAGTGGAATAGAATAACATAGTTGTATTCCGCGCAATTCTCAAACTATTAAGATCATAGCAAGATCACACTTTAAATCTTGCCAAATATATTCAAAATTTAAGCTGGAAGCACAATTCCAAAGGATATAAAAAGTTCAAGCATCAGTTAACATTTTAGAAAATTTGACTATAGGCAGTTGACTCGTGGATATATCTTGAAGAACCATCTGGATATATCTTGAAGAACCATCTGTTTATTCTACATAGAATTGAATCGAATAGAACAGAATCGAATAGAATCTAACAGAATGTAGAGAATAGAATAGAATAGAATAGAATAGAATAGAATAGAATAGAATAGAATAGAATAGAATGTAGAGGAGATAATAGAATGGAATGGAATGGAATGGAATGGAATGGAATAGAATAGAATAGAATAGAATAGAATAGAATAGAATAGAATAGA